>CM044900.1:98265073-98588720 GCA_024500145.1 Gentiana dahurica var. dahurica | reverse complement strand
TCTTGTTTCTAAGAGATGCTCATGATCCCTTCGACATATACATATTATATATCTTGGTGATTTTTTCCCTACACGAATCACATTATTTCTTGATCGCTAAAAAATATAAAGAAACGCCATCAACGATCATACTACAATTTAGAGATAAACCCTAATTTCTCCTACAATGGCCGACTCATATGAAAATTAAAAGGGAAGAATTACCTCACGAATAGTTATGAGAAAAAATTACGGTACGTTCTTCTCGTTTCGTTGATCGTGGTGCCGACTTCCTTCTGAACACAGCAAGAGTGAATTTGTTATGATTTTTCTTCCCATTCCTCCGGTATTTCTGATGAAACGGCTGATAAACATGGAAGGAGAAGATCCGCAAGTGTTGGAGAAAATTTGTGGGAAGTTATACCTAGAGTTGATGATGTGGATAGGTTATAGGATTTAAAGAGAAATTTCCTTATTTCCTTATTAATTCAGCTTGAGCCTTGACCCAGCATTTATCGGAAAAAAATTTGAAAACTTTGAATTTAATAAATAAATAAATGGGAAAGCAACAGAATGCTTAACAAATGGCATTTATGTTTTTTTTTTATTTTAAGAACATGTATACAGAATACTATATCAAAAAAAATTCCGCATTAGTTATTTATTGTAAAAATATGGGTACATTATTTATAAATGACACTAAGGAAAGTATATATTAATTTGATTGAGAGTTCCGTATTTTATACGATGTATAAGATATATGAATGTGTGTATGTGTGTATATGTGTGTGTGTATATATATATATGGCTATGATTTATGTGTGTGTATGTATGTTTTGTTTGAATTTTTGATGAAATATCTTGACATGTTACATATCTTGACAAAAATAGTTTTGACATATATACAAAGTGTCGTAAGAGTGACGTATTCTATGTGACATACCATTAAACCGCCACAAAAAATGCCACAAATTTGTGACATAAAAAATGAGTGTCGGTTAAATGTCGGTAATTCGCGTCATAAAATAATATGTCGAAAAAATGCCATAATTTCATGGCAATTAGTAACTTACGCCGGCAAATTTACAACATTTATCAAATTGCCGCAAAGAAAGTGTCGCCAAAGGCCTATTATGTTGTAGCAAGCTAAATACAAGCCAAAATATATTGATGTCTAGGGTTTACGTATGTTCGTAGGTCCGCAAGGTTTCAAAGGTAACTCGTAGTTCGTTCGTTGCTTGGTTTCGGATCGTCAAAGGTAAGTAGGTTATTCTTATCAAAAGGTTCTAGGTTTATTCTAACGTGTTGTGTTTTTAATATGTTTGTGTACCGTTTTCCTATAAATTCGACGAAATTGCACATGTTATGTGCTTAGGACAGTTTTCCGGGTACAAGCTAGGTCTGGAATCTGGGCTTCAATTGGCACGCTGAACCGATAGCATCTCTCGGTTAAGTGCACCAACAAACTCTAAGATTGGACCCATGGTCGAGGCACTTCAAAAACATGAACTCCGGCGAACTATAAGATGCTCCGACTTTTCTTCGACACAACACAATTTGGTGGATGCAAAATGATTTTTAACCGACAAGATGTGAAAAATCGATCTTCCAATTTTCATTCATAGAGCTTCTTTATATAGTGGAGAGAATGAGCTTAATTAGCCAACTTAACATCTTGTTATTCATGAAAATAAACAAATCAACAAAATTAATTATTCGACTTTAATGGACGATTTGATTAGATCACGTGTAATATCATTCACACACAATTTCATATTGTTCTAGCCATAAGGAAATTTGGTTTAATTTCATAAGGAAATTTTTCCCAACATAACCGAGCCGAGCCGAGCCGAGCCGTCCGGATGGCGGCACGCATGTGGTGAACCATCAACCATCTGAGTCCTCCCTCTCGCATAAAAGTGCTCTTGTCCCTTGCGGATCATTCCTAAGTCTCAACCTTGCCCTTATATATAGAGCTAAGAGACTCTACATGTTTAACCGTGGGAGGAGGGAGTTAGGTCCTCCCTTCAATCCCTCTCCCACACACATTTTTCATCATTTTTAGACATAAATTTCTCATTCACCGGATATCCGAATCGAAGCCATTATCAACTACTCTGTGAGCAGAATTTAATGAGCTCTCGATAATATATTTCGTAGCTATTCAAAATTAGCGCTAAAGTTGACTATATATCATATAATCAAACCGATGTAATGGACTTTTTCTCCAACATTTTTTAGTTAAGCATTTATACTAAAGGATATACTTTATCCTATAGATAATCGATAGTATAACCGTAAATATTCGGTATTGGTATTATAGTTGTTTATTTGTGGGTTGTAAACTTAGCTTGCAAAATATGCTAGAAAATTCCTCTAAAAACACTAGAAGAGAAATATTTATTTACATTTTATCTTATTATGGTATCAAAGGAGCAGGGCCGTTCCTGACATTTATTAGGTCCGGGGCAAGATGAAAACAATGGCCTATTTTAATTAACAAAAGCAATATCTATAGTGATTGAGGAAAAAAGAATTCATCTAATAGAGATAGGGTTTTTAATTTTTTTAGTTTTTGACAAGGCTATTTTTCTTTTTGTCTTTTAAAGGGGTAAAAAAAAACTAAGTCTATGTAGATAAACGTGAATCACTGACGGCTGATAGGGTTTCAGACTTTCAATTACAACATATATTTCAAAAAGAATGTAATTGCCAAGATTCAAACTTGTATCAAGACTTTCAGTTACAACATATATTTTAAAAAAAAATTGTAATTGCAAAGATTTGAACTGTATCAACAAAGAAACATAACCACTGCTCCACCACTACACCATCATACATTATTTTACAATTTTATTTTTTTTGCCTTGTTATATAAACCAGTACAATTGTAAAACATGTAACTATGGCCCCCTTGTATCGTGGGCTCGGGTCGGTCGCCCATCCCGCCTGGGCCTAGGGCCAGCCCTGCGAAGGAGTGATTCATAGTCTCTTCTGTTAGGAAAAAGAAAACCTGAGCTATGCCCTTAATGACGATAACACAATAACTAACGGAAGAAAAAAGACAAAACACCAAAGTTACGTGGTTCAGTCAATCTGGCATATGTAATATCCCTGATTTTAGTAGCCAATGATCTTTAGGTTATGTGTTAGGTAGATAATAGAATGGTGTATGACTAAAAGTCCCAAGGGAGCCTTTTATGTGAATAAACTTAGGTGGTTAGTTTAACTTTATAATAAACATATGTGATGAGTCTAAAAGCTAAAACGCCATAATTGATGGCAAGGAACGATTTTTATTCACAGTATGAAACAGTCCGTGTCATATAAGGTACTGAACATGTCCTGGTGCATACCAATCATTCAAGCAATGTGTCCTTGGATTATAGCGTAACAAACCTTATGTGGTCCAGGTATTACTAACAAAGCTAGTAGAGGGCGAGTGAGCTCTAATTACAACTTAGGTGGTAAAGAATGTAATCCTTTCCTCTTTAAATGTTATATGTGTTTTGATTCTTCTACCATTCATTAAGTACATTTGTACTTACCACTTTATTTATTGCTTCCCACCCCGAGAAGATGGTGTTGTAGGTTGGATTCGAGACCACTCAAGAGTGAACCCCGATGATGTTGCAGTTGGAGTTTATCATTCTAATTCTTCTGTTGTATTTTGGGTATAGACTCTGATTACCCTTTGTAATGTTAGAAATTAGTAGTTTCTACTTGTGGTTAACTGTATGTAATGGATGAATTGTACTTGACAGCTGTGTAAAAGCCATTAGATGATGTTTTGGATGCAGCATGTGTTGTTTTCGATCGTGTGCATTAGTCCTTTCAGTTTCCCGAGTCTAACAATTTCTTTTTCTCGTTGAACTCTAATGTTGATATAGTAAGGTTTACGTTTATAATCGAATTAAATTTTAATTATATACATGTCGAGCGTTTTTTTCGGATAAATACTCAGTATCCGGGACAAGGGCGTCACACCTACGTCAATAATAGTAGAAAAATACAAAAGATAAATTCTCCTGAAAGCTAAAGACAAAAGTCAAAAATAGGCTAAGGCAATTGAGAGTTTAACTTAATTAATACATCAAAATAAATAGGTTGAAACCTATTTTATACTACCTACGTCCCAAAATGTAAATCTGTTTAGACATTTTCATATGGGTTAAGAAAGTGATTAAATGTCATTAATTTTAATGGTAAAGGTCTAAAATACCATTTGACTCTCATTAATGTAATACTACCTCCGTCCCATAAAAAGTGTCAACTTTTTGTGGTGCACAATATTAAGAAAACACATAATGTATTGTATGTTAAGTAGTGATGGACATATATACCCCTATCAAATAATAAATGGTCTTTTGGAATATGAAATGAATATATAAATATTAAATGTTATAATAAGGGTATGTTTGAAAAAAGTGTATTAAATGATTATTGGTGTTCTAAATGGACACTTTTATGGGACAATTCATTTTAAAAAAGTGGACACTTTTTGTGGGTCGGAAGTAGTAGTTGTAAAGTAACGTATAATAAATTAGAGGTAAAAGGAAGAAAAGTGTAATAAATGCTCTATTGGTACGGACTTATATTATGGAACAAATTCAAAAAGCTTTACAAACATACATTTTGAGATGAAGGTAGTATTTAACTAAGTCGTCTATTTCAGTGTCAATTGCGGATGTGAGACAAATTACTCCCACTAATTAACAAATCTATATTTTAGGGAAAATGGGCCAAAAGACAGAGAACATAGAAAATTAGGGTGGAATAAAGACTTTCTTTTTGTGGTTAAAAAGGAAAATCTCACAATAAATGGACCGAAATACCTATGGAAGGTAAATTAGGAATTAAAAAAATAGTGAAAATAGAACACATAAATGAGTGAAATTAGATTCCGGCCATGAAATCTGGAGCAATTGTAATGAGTGAATCTATCCAAATCATTTTATGCAAGTTTCAAAAAATATATATACAATCAGATAAAGATTCGGTAAAATGCTTCTCACATTTTACGATGTTAAATTTCCCAAGGAAAAAATCTGTTACGAAAGAAATTAATCTACGTTGTCAACCTTCAAACTCATGATGGTTACTTCATAATTGTTAATGAATAAGCATGTGTTAGTTCATAATTTAATTAACAATAATTGTTACTTTATAATTTTTAACGATAAGCATGTTCACTCATAATTTTTTGTAATGATAATTGTTATAAGCGTGATCAGGGGCAGATCTATTGAGGATAATGGGGGTCACGTTTCCCCCTGAGATCCGGAGAAAATTTTTTAGTATTAAAACGATGTAGTTATGTTGTAAAAAAAATGTCATTTTGTTGTTAAAAACGTAGTTTTAGGCTTCAGTGACCCCACTGGAATAAATTTTTGGATAAAAATATAGATTTACGGTCCGATGGCCCAATGAAAAAAATTCATGGATCCGCCCATGAGCATGATACTTCATAATAATTACTTTATTTGGAAATAATCATTCATATTGCATTGTTAATTAATGTGTTACTATTACTTCATAATTGTTACTTTATGTTGGAAATGGTCATTCATATTGCACTGTTACTTCATGTGTAATTGTTACTTCAACATGATTGATACTTTATAATTGTTACTTTACTCATAATTATTACTTTACGTGAATAGCATATTTTTCCCCAGTAAAAAGCATTATGCATTTTTTTTCTTCAGGAAATTGTATTATTTATTTTTTAACAATAAGCATTATTTTCTTTTAGTTGTAACCGAAAATCCTGCGATATGCAAATTGGTTGTAACCCCTGATCAATGAAAAATATGCAAACTGGCTGTAACCCTTAATCAAGGAAAAAGGAAAAATACACGCAGTAGTAGTAAAATCGATGTATTATTGAACTTTTAATTTTTGTCCTTATTAATCACGAGTGTCTTTTTAAACTGATTAATAATTAAAAAAGTCCTTTTCTGAAGAAAAAAAATCTATTTTATACCAACTAAATCGGCTGCTTTAATGTTATTTGCCAATGTGGGACAAATTGCTTCCACTACTTACACCTTCTTCACTCAAATTTTAAAATGATCTGGAAGCAAATATGACTCGATGGTTTTGGATCAACATATTTAAGTATTTTTTATGGTTCCCTATGTGAACAAAAAAAAAACACCTATTTAATAAATTGTGATCGGTTGAAATGTGTCTTTTGGTTGATTCTGAATCATCGTAAAATCACTGCTTCTAATTCTAGGCTTTACTCGTATTTGTGTAAGGTCCTTCTATGGCTTCAAGAAGAACTTTCATTGTGTCAATTCAAACAACAAATGATGAACATAATGAATTTCATGATACAATCATGAAATTAATTAACAAAGATCTTAACAGAAAATGATTAAGAACCGAAAGAAAACAGAGAGAACTATGGGAAACGAAAGAACATAATTCTTATTATTGAAAAAAGAGGTGATTACAATTGAGTGAAATCGGCATTCTAAACATTGATTACAAAGAAGTTAACTTAATATACTACTTAGGGCATTCGTAGCAAAAGCCCTGTATGGTGTCCTATCCCTAAAATGAAGATAAAAAATAGAGTTTACCCCAAATAGATCCCACAGCAGAGTCCCCATCCCTATTTATTTTTAGGGATATGAATAGTGCATCCCTACTTGTGAGGATGCACTATTCACGTCCCTAAACATAGGGATAAGGATAGAGATGCTGCTGAAATGAAATAATAAATATTTAATTTGTATGAATAGAGTTGTGAGGTAGAATATTATTTAATAGTATTTGAAATGTTATAGGGATAAGAATAGAGATGCTGATGTGGAGTATTTTGAATTGATATGCTGTAAAATAGTGATATGTATTATTTTATATTATTTTAGGGATAAAAAATGGTGCACCTGGTGTGAATGCCCTTAGAGCTGCAATATATGATCGTAGGAAACGGTTGTTACAACTTCTTAACCACCTAACCGCCTATAACTATTTTTCACACATAGGTGTTTGATGTATTCCTCTAAGAAGATGAAGTTGTTGGAGTTATGGGAATAAGGTTATTCAATGGGAATCATCACTTCGTTCCTCCTAAGTGGAGGTAAAGTCCATGGCGGATTATACCTAGCCAACACAAAATCACCAATTATTTTGTGCCCATCTCTCTCTAAGCTCTTCTTTAGTTCCTCCACCTTCACCTTCACCTTCACCACATCATCACTCGCCACCCAGCTGAATGTCACCACCCCATACTTCTTCTCCTCCTCCTCCCGTATCACCACCATGTCATCCACCGGCTTTGGCGTATCCTCTGCTTTGGCCGGTATACTTTGAAGGGAGTATGAATTGCATCGTGACCAACTTCTTTTCACCTTCTTTTGTCACCACCGGCGAAGTCATGTCAATCTTTTCAGAGGTTTTGGTGATCACCCTCTTTAGTGTTTGTTAGAACTTTATGTGTACCATATATTGTGCGCACATGTTGGATGGTTACAGTTGCACCTTACATTGAAGATGTTCATCCATTGAAAATGATCATGGTTGATGTTTTGATCGACTTGGTGCATATGTGAGGAAGCTATATCCTTCAGTGTTATTGAAGGGTTAGTGAGGACCAAAGCTACAATCAAAATGTTCAAACACTTATTATCATTGATAATAGATTCAACTATGCACAAGACTTGAAGATGATCGACCTTGGCTTTCTCAGACATTCTACAACAAATACTTTCTTACAACATTGAAGATGGTGTACATGCTTATTCACTTGTTGCTTGTATTCCTGATCTTAACTTATCTTGGTTATTTAGACCTTCGTGACAGACAATTTATTCTGGTCACCAAGTTCTTTGCTAGTTGGTGGGGCAATAGCTTACCAAGGCGATGATCAGTAGCTGGTCCGAGAGGATGATCAGCCACAATGGGACTGAGACGCGGCCTAGACTCCTACTGGAGGGAGCAGTGGGGAATTTTCTGCAATGGGTGAAAACTTGACGGAGCAATGCCGCGTGGAGGTCGAAGGCCCACGGGTCATGAACTTCTTTTACCGGAGAAGAAGCAATGACGGTGGTCGGGTGAACTGCTTGAACTTATCTTGTGTTACTTAGCATTATATATGTAGCCAGTGGCCGGGTGAACTGTTTGAACATATCGTGTGTTACTTACCATTATACATTTACCTTAAGTCTTGTATGCTTAACTAACTAAATGCAAATGTGCTTGTGTGTTCAATAACACATGATCATATGACATATGTTAAGTCTTCTTTGTTTTGTTGGTTATCACATCATTTCCTTCTTAGAAAGGTCCCAAACTAACATAAGAACATAGATGCTATGCTGTAACATGATTGCAACAAAAAGGAAATAGTTAGTCTTGCACCAAAGCCAGCCAGCCAGCTAGCTATACTAAAGATTGCCACACAACATAGGAAGACAAAAAGAACTCATAAAGGTAAGCAAATGAATCACACTTTTATTGATCAACAACAAATAAGTATTCATACATACCATTTCACACAAAAGGGCAAAAGAAAACAAAGAAAACAAAGAAAACAAATAATGTATATGGCTAAGACTGCCCTTAGACTTCAATCACAAAATAACCAAATTCACTGCTCCCAAAACACACACATAACAGAAGGTTCAAATTTAAAAACCATGAATTTTGATATTGTCTTTCTTGACGATACCAGCAGAGATTAGGAACTGAGAAACATTCTTGCGTTGATCTCCTTGCAGCTGTATGACTTTGCCTAGCTCTTTGTCCTGAACAACATTCCCGTTGCAACAGAAATCTTTCTTTAGATCCTTGAGGATTCTTTCCAAGCTGTAATCTTTTCTCAGCCCTTGAATTGTTGTCAGACACTTTTTTCCATTCCTTTGTTGCACACGAATATGCACGTACTCTTTGGCTCCAGGGGCATCAGTATCTTTGGCTTCAGCAAATGGATCAAATGCAGATGGGATTTGGATGTCTAGATCAACCATTAACTTTGCTTAAAGAGAACTTGAATGCTGATTTGATTTGATTACGGAAAAGCTAGCTGCACCATGTAAATCAACTAATTAGGCAATGTTTTTCTTATTATCTTGGGCCTCTTTCTATAAGAAGATCAAATTTCTCAGAAAGAACTAGGTTATCCAGGATACAATACACAAAACTGTCAAGAAAACGCATGATTTAACAGCCACAATTTTATCTGTTTCAAATTTAATTCAACAAAGTTGTGGTAAAAGGATCATCTGTTCAATAACTAACAATGGTCTAAAAATTTAAGGTTATAATGTTTAATTAATCACACAAAAATGATCCATTTGAATTCCCTCAAACTGAATGAAAGAAACAGGCTTTCTCAAGCCTGCTTGTAACTGTTACATATATAGATCTAAAACGCAATCGAACAGAAATAAAATCATTAACATCCGAATGATTACCATCTTTCCGATCCATGAAGGCGCAAAAACAATTAGAATAAAATCAAGAAGAAAAAAAGAAATAAAAAATCTTCACAACTCCATAAATAAACCATACCAGAAGACAAGAGAGAAAAACAAACCAGATTAATATCCGTTTGGAAAATGGAATTTAATAGTAGGAAATAAACAGCGATTCAGATCAATCATCAAAAGAATTGGACGATATTAATTCGTAAAAAAAACTAATTACAGAAACAATAAGATTAAAAGGAACTAACCCTTGAAGGAGAAGACTACGATGAAAATTGAGATATGTTTTAGAAAAGTTCCTTGTAGACTATTATATAGGGTGGAGGTAGAGTCGGTGAGTTTCGGGGATATTATTATTTTTTTTTTTTTAAATAATTAATGGGCCGGCGGTCTAGAATAAACGATTAGGACCGTAGGATGAAACACGTTATGGGGCAAGATCGTAAATAAACAGGGGGAAGGCGTGGATTCCACGCACTCCAGCTGGCAATGGGACAACGTGATAGAATTCAATCGTCAAACGCGGTTGACCGGTGTAAGTTCGAGAATGATAACGTCAGATGGGAAATATGTGGGTCCTGTCCCCGGAAAAACCGTTCATGTAGAGACACGGTGTGGTATCTTGTGATTCAGACTGAACCATAGTGTCTCCATACGAGTTGAAAAACCACACAAAAATTTTCTTATGACCGCTTAAAAAAAGAACAACAATAAAGTTATGATATCGATACAACGGTTGTGCCCGAAAAAAATGATACAATATATATTCACATCATTTAATATAATGAGATTACGTTACAATCAATAATCATAATTATTGATGAAAATATATCTTAGGTCACTCGTTGTAAAACAATCGTTTATACATATGATATTTTTTCAAGAATAATGACACATACAATAATTGTTTGTGTCACAATTAATAATACAACATTTATCAGTCTTATTGATAATGATTAATTTATATCGTGATCAGTATAGATTTATTACGATCAACTGTATCAATAATTATTGTGTCACCGATCAAATTTTGTGTCTGTGTCATTGCTTTTACTCAAAACAATATGCGGTCCCTTTGAAAGAAAGCATCTAATTCTTTCGTCTCTTTCCTTCTTCTGGAACACCCGATTCCTATTCGACCAGAGAAATTTTAGTCCAACACTCATAATACTATTATTATTTTCGTCCTTCAATAATTGCCTTTGATGCATATTAAAAAAATGTTGTGTTTTGCTTCTTTATTACGGATATATATGCCGTTTATTTAATTCTTCATTTTGGAAAGTGAATGCAGAGACAAGGGTAATAAATAATATATTGGTTTTACAAAGTGATATATATTATAGTTAGAACATTGATAGGGAATAATTAATGTTCATTGCATATGTTTTACAATGAGCATCATAGGCGGATCTACAACAAAGCAAAGGGGGTCCACGAACCCCGTTAAATATAAGAAAACTCTATATATTATGTGTAGAAAAATATTTCAAACTCCGTGAAAAATAAAATTTACTCGGAAAAAAAATTACAAACCCCGCTGAATAATATTTCTAGATCCGCTACTGCTGAGGATAGCAGTGTTCTTATACTATTACACCATAACAGAAAAGGGAATAAAATCTAGGCACCAAATCTAAGTATTGTGCCACATCACCATAATAGATAAATAAATAAATACCCTTATAGAAATATATCTCATACTTTAACTTCTTCCCTCAAACGAAAGGTAGTATCCACTACATTGAGTTTGTCTCGATTTGGTAGAAACTTGGAGCTGGGAAGAGCTTTGGTGAAGCCATCTGCAATCTGATCACAAGAAGGAACATGCTGCACTTGAAGTTTCTTTTGTAGAACCTGATTTCTCACAAAATGCACATCTATTTCTATGTGTTTTGTCCTAGAATGGAACACTGGATTGTGGGCTAGGTGATTTGCACTTATATTGTCACACCATACCATAGGAACAGCAGTCAAGGGAAGCTGTAGTTCTGACAGCAGAGATTTCATCCAATAATTTCAGCAGCAAGATTTGCAATGCTCTGTACTCTGATTCAGTGTTAGATCTAGACACAATAGGTTGTTTCTTCGAACTCCTAGACACTAAGGAATTACCAAAGTAAGCACAGTACCCAGCTACAGACCTCCTATCTTTAGTATCACAACCCCAATCAGCATCACTGTATCCGGTGATGTGTAAATTTGGACCAGGTTTAAAATGTAGACCATAATGTAAAGTGCCTTTGACATACCTGAGCATCCTCTTTAATGCATACCAGTGAATAAGCCTGGGACTTTTCATAAATTGACTTAACCAGTTCACCCCAAAAGACAAGTATGGTCTGGTATAGGTCAAATACTGGAGTGCCCCTAGAATGCTTCAGTAATGCTTAGGATCAGCCATAAACTCAGATTGCTCATCATGTAAGTCAACTCCATTAGCCATTGGTGTTGCAACAGGTTTCAGGTGCTCCGTCATTTGCCTGTTGATTAACTGTGAGGCATACATGCTTTGAGTGAGATAGAGACCAGTATTATCCATGTATGCCTGATTTCCCAGAAAATGACTCAAGGGCCCCAGATCATTCAAGGCAAATTTGGAGTTGAGTGATCCAATAAACTGTTTGATCAGCTGTGGTGAGTTCCTTGTAATTAATATATCATCCACATAAACAAGAGCATACAAGACACTAGCCTGAGTTTTATGCACAAACAATGAGGTGTCATATTTAGCTTGCTTGGAGCCCCAAATTATAAGCTGTTTTCTCAACTCTTCAAACCAGGCCCTTGGTGCCTGTTTAAGGCCATACAATGTCTTTCTCAGATGACAAACATGACCAGGTTTCTGAGAATCCTCAAATCCTTCAGGTTGTGGCATAAAAACATCTCCATATAGAGTGCCATTTAGAAAAGCATTGTTGATATCTATTTGGTGTATAGGCTAGTTAAGGGTTACAGCTGCTGCAAGAACCACCCTAATTGTAAAGGCTTTTATAACTGGATTGAATGTATCTTCATAATCAAGGCCCGGGGTTTGTAAGAACCCCTTAGCAACTAACCTTGCCTTATGTTTCAAAATTGAACCATCAGGATTCAGTTTGAGCTTGAAAATCCATTTGTTCCCAATAAGATGCTGATTAGGCTTAGGTGGTACTAGGTCCCAAGTGTGGTTCCTAATCAGAGCAGCATATTCATCTTTCATAGCTTGGTACCATTTTGGTTGAGCAACAGCATCTGCAACTTTGGTTGGTTCATCATGGCACTGAGTGGAGTTCTTGGTAGCCAAGTAGGAGAGAGTTTTAGATTTTCTGATTCCATCCTTGCTTTTGGTTTGCATAGGATGTAAATTGGTGGTCTCTTGTGTTGTGGTTTCAATTTGAACAAAGGGGCTACTAGTGGACTCCTCTTGAGGAGATGTTAATTGAGGAAAGGTAGTAGGTGATTTTGAGGATGGTGAGTTGGATGACCAAGCACTTTTGGATGAACTGGCTGGTTTAGATGGTTGATATAATCTGAGTACAAGACTCATAACAATCTGACTTTCAGCAATACTAGCAAGATCCCCCCTGGCAGACTGATCCCTATAATGGCTTGTAGCACTTGCAGCATGAGTGGAGCATTGATTGACAGGAATAGCAGGAAAAGACAGAGATGCGGGAGGTGGTGTAGTGGATTGGTGAGGATCTGTGTGAGAGGTCTTATAAGGAAATTCATGCTCATTGAACATAACATCCTTAAAAATATAGACTCTACCAGATGGAGCAAGACACAGATACCCTTTGTGGCAAGGACTAGGGCCCAAAAACACACACTTAGTGGTATGGAGCTGAAATTTCTGTTTTTGGAAAGGTCTAAGATAAGGAAAGCAACTGCACCCGAAGACTTTGATAAGACTAAGATCAGGAGGGTGATGGTATAAGGCTTGAAAGGGTGACTTGTGGTGTAGGACAGGTGTGGGGAGTCTATTTATGAGATAGGTGGCATATTGAAAGCTTTCCCATCGGAAATGTAAAGGCATGCCAGCTTGAGCAAGCAAGGTCAGACCTACCTCTACTATATGTCTATGCTTCCTCTCTACTCTAATATTCTGTCCACGAGCATATGGAAAAGAATGCCTAAAAAGAATACCTTGATCTTTGAGATAGGATTCAAATGACCTAAACTCCCCACCCCAATCAAATTGAAGGCATTTGAGTTGAGAGTTAAGTTGTTTTTCAGCAAGATATTTAAACTAGATGAAGGTTTTAAAGGCATCTGACTTGTTGACTAGAGGATAGATCCACACAAATCTAGTCATATCATCAATAAAGCTAATATAATATTGGAATCCATTTGTGGAAGTGACTGGGGCAGGACCACACAGATCTGTGTGCACAATTTCAAAGGGTGTTTTAGTTTTAGTTTCAGAATGAGCATAAGGTAAAGAGTGCTATTTTCCAAGAAGACAAGCATCACAAAAATCAAATTCTTTATTCAAATCAACATTACAAGACTTATGAGCAGATTTCAAGACCTGAAAGGAGGGATGCCCTAACCTTCTATGCCACAAGTTGGCAACATCACTAGACGTAGAACTTCCTACATTGGACTCTGACACTAGACAACTGAATTTATTGTGACTGAGAAACTGAGAGCTGGAGGCTTTGGATTGAAGAGAGTTTTGAGGAAGACTTGAGCACTGCAACTTGTACAAGCCATCTTCAAGGGTTCCTTCTAGCAGGGGTGTCCCAGAAATTTTGTCCTTCACAACACAAAAGTTAGAGTGAAATTCTATAAACACGGGATTATCATTGGTAAGCTTAGAGACACTCAATAGATTCTTAGCAATTTTAGGAACATGTAAAACATTGTGAAGGCCCAAATTACTACTGTGTGTGGGAATTTCAGAGTGACCAATATGTTGAATAAGGATTGACTCACCATTACCAACAGTGAGATTTTCACTACCTTCATACCCCTGGCTCAACTGGAGACTGTTTAAGTCAGTTGTGATGTGGTTTGTAGCTCCACTATCCGCATACCAACTAACATCACTGACACTGTCTGGGAGGCAAAATAGGCAGCAGGTTGCTGATTGTAGTTGTAGTTTTGGTTTGAATTAGGCCTAGGATTTCCAGAGTTGTAGTTGTTTCCAGTATAATTCTCATCAGACCTGTAGTAGCAATTCACAGCAATGTGACCAACACGATTGCACACCTGACAGGTTGGCCTAGGACCATTACCCCTTCCATTTCCTTGGTAACCTCCACTGTTACCACCTCTATTTCCACTACCTCGGCCTCTTCCACCTCTGTATCCTCTTCCTCTACCATTTGAATCACCATTAGAGGGCCTGTAGGATGGCCTTGGGCTACCAGATCTGTTAACAGCAAGATTGGCACTGGGATTTGACAAATCTAGGCCTTGGGTAGGATTAAACCTAGCAATCAACCGTTTATGAGTAACAAGCTGTGACTATACCTCCTGCCATGTCAAGCTCTCAATTATGGAGGTAATGTTGACTATAACTGACTCATAGTCTTTTCCTAATCCACCCAAGGTTGCCAAAATGAGCTCCGCTTTGCTAATGGGGTAACCTGCTGCAGTGAGGCCATCGGAGTAAGTCTTCATCAAGGCCAGAAAATCAATCATTGCCTTAGCTCATTTTTCGGTCTTTGTAAGAGCTTCTTTGTATTATAGCATTCTTGCTTCAGATCTGTTGTTGAAGAGGACTTCTAGAGTGTTCCAGACTTCGTAGGAGCTATTACATCCCACGAGCTCAACAAGGGCAGATTCAGTCATGGAGCTCATAAGCCACCCCATGAGAAGCTGGTCTATGGCATTCCAAGTGTCATATGCCGGATTTGCGATTTCACCAACTCCGGTTCCTGAAAGTGCCGGAAGAAACCCCGGTGGAGCTGGTTTGGTGCCCAGGATGAATCCTCCAAGACGATGACCCTGTATAATCAGAGTAACAATAGATTTCCACAGCAGGTAATTCGACCGATCTAGCTTCACATTGCATGTTTGATTGAGACTGCCTCCGAGGAAGGTGTTTGCCGGAGGTACAAGTGGTGGCAAGCTGGGAGTAAAACTCAGCAATGAAGTCACATAGGGCAGTGAAGATCCAAAGATCGAAGAATATGGTGGAAGGGTACCGTGGAATGGAGAGTTTGTGATGTTAGTGGTAGGAACAAACGAGAATTCTCGTAGGTGTTACCGGATCAGTGACAGCTCCAGTGGACTGAGAACTGGAAGAAGTCGTTGTACCGGCCATTGTGTGGCTCTGCTACCAAGTTAGAACGTTGATAGGGAATAATTAATGATTCATTGCATATGTTTTACAGTGAGGATAGCAGTGTTCTTATACTATTACACCATAACAGAAAAGGGAATAAAATATAGGCACCAAATCTAAGTACCGTGCCACATCACCATAATAGATAAATACATAAATACCCTTACAGAAATATATCTCATACTTTAGCTATTATGGACAAATCCTTTTAAAGAAATGACATTTTCTTAGGGACAGAAAAACTGAAATATTTCATTACCACCATCATTTTATAACAAGTCTGGTTTTTAAATCATCATATTCTGAAATTGTAATTCTTGTTATACTTTATATAAATTTGTATCTTTTGTTTATCGTTTTAAAGTTGTCACCACGATAAGGATTACCGTAATAAATAAATAAATAAAAAGGATGGCATGTCTGTTTTACTGGAGTTCATTTTCTCCTTTATATGGTTAACTCTTTCATTCTACTAGTTATATTTAACTGTTTAGTTAGCTGCTATAAAATTTCTATTTCTCCCCACAACTTTGAAAGGGAAAAAGTACATTTTAAAAATCTCACTGCTTCCATCCCCTTTGTTTTTTCTGCGAAGGAAACAAAATGGTGTTTTTTTTTTTTTTTTCTTTTTCTTCAAATTTTGTAGAGACCAAATAGCACTAATGCTCATTTAATTAATTTATTTTTTTCCCTTTCTCTTTGCTCATAGTTCAAAGGTTCTAACAGACATCAAGATGACACTGATATTTTATCAAACAAATATGTATTTTACTTGTGACGTTGATCTGGAAAATATATCAATCCACGATCCCTTCGTACCACCTCACATTAGCCTAACACGAAATGCAAAAATGTCAGGTTCATTACAATCATCCATTACATACTAAAAATGAACACGGTGTTGTTCTAATAACTAGAACATGTTGCAAACAATACACACTTGGAACACTGTGTTCTTATAGCTAGAACACGGTACACAGGTTGATGAGAGGGTTTGTAAATAGTTTTTAACCAGCAATAATAGACTATCCTCGGTTATTACCTCACGAGTTATGTCATTGATCATTGACCCAAGAGCAAAGATACGTGGTCAAGCTTCAGGCGACATTAGTCACTGGAGCCCGGCAATCGATTCAGGTCCATTTCAACTTGATGGATTGTCCACCGCATATTTTCCAGCTTCTGCAAGGACCAATTTTTTTAGAATGAGTGTGAGAGGAGGTTGTCATGAATGAATTAATATTATTCACCCCCTCCTCCTTTCTGAGTTATCACCGTCTTACCTTTACTATCTCGTGGTACTGTCTGGCAATGGAATCAAAATGCGGATCAACACCTTGATACTCGCTTAACCGAGTGACCTGCATTACATGTACATAATAAAGATCAAATGAAGATACAAACACTTTTCTACCATGCACGGATAGTCATGTTTGGTAACGAGTCTTATATTTGGTACTTGGGATACTAATATCAAGATAAAGCCAATGATGATTTTAATAGATGTTTTTTTTTTTCCTTCTAAGTGGGACATGTAACCATCTATAGCATTCATAAAGATACATCTCAAGGATGCAAAAATGGAGGTCAACTCGTGCATATCAAAGCACGCGTCTTATCTTGGCAAAGCCATAAGTCACTAAGAACTGGTGCATATGGAGGTCAACTCGTGCATATCAAAACACGCAAGATATCATGGCAAAGCCAGAAGTCACTAAGAACTTTACCGCTTTGTTATAGGCAAGGGAAGCTTCTTCAGTAGATTCAACAAGGTATTTCCTGAAGAAAACAACGTATTAAACCGGGAAAAGAAATAAGTAGCATACAGTTGTAGATCAGTTGAGTAGATGTTCAAGAAAGGTGAATCTATACCTTATTTTATGCAGCGCTGGAATAGTGTCTGGAGTGTAAGTATCCAGCAGGAGGACATGTTCTAGGGTTCTAAACAACAACCAAAAAAAGGTAGTTAAGTTGCCTCTGCCGCCTTCATAAAAAGTAAACCATACGGATGCCATGTATAATAAAAGCGTAGTCAATAAACAAATAAGAACCCAAGTGTCTGTTACCAGGACATATGAAAATAGTACAAAAAAACAAGTTTCTCGGACTAAAAGTTCCCCAAGTCAAATTTAAAAACAAAGAACAGAAGCATTGTTGTTTTTCAAGATTAAACAAAAATTACACCATTTATTGATGAGGCTTTGTCGTAAATAGTTTGTAAAAACCAATAACAATGGCATTAATTGACTTAAAGCATTGATGAATTACCACCTAGTTTTAACGTAATAATTGTGGTGGAGTCATCTCACCAACAAACTAATATTGCTAGTAAAATGGGTAATTTATACATGTAATTAACAAGCATGAATCACTGAACCCATAATTCAAGCTAAAAGTAACTAACGAACACCATTTAAGGCGATTATCGTAAAAAGAGAAAGTCCGAATTACTCTACATCAAGTCACCCCATATTTCATATAGTACACCTACAACAAAAAAAAATAAGAACAAAACAATGGACATCAAGTTAAAGGAACAGATGAAGTAGATTGAAGGGTCACTAAATTATCAAGTTCTTCAGGTGATGCACAGCATTTTACGTCATAACCAATTAAAGGACAAAAGCTCCTATCAGCAACATCCCACAGTTTTTAAAGAGACAACATGCTTAGAACTTCAGAGACTGTGATATAAAAATATCTTAAGTAAGAAGCCCTATTTACATTGATTTGAAAAGAAATGCATCAATATTCATAGAACATGGAAGGGTGAAATGATGATTCAAAACAAGGCAGAGAAAAGGTGAGAAAAACCTTAATTTCGCATTCATGGTCTCGCGTCTCTTGCATAACCAAGTTTTGTGCAGTTCGTCCTGTAAATATAGCACACGGTGTAAGTCTACATATCAGCCTAGGAAACAGAAATGTTTACATTGACAGGATAACTACTTTGCAAGGATGTGGGAAGGGTAGGTGAGGTGGGTTATAATAGAAAGAATAGCAAACATGTATACAACATCAAACGTGTATTACATATTTGTGTTGGTGTTGCAACTTTATTTCTTTGACGAGCTTTATTAGGAATCCCAGTATCTGCTCCAAAACCTGCAAGTAAGCAAAAAAAATCAGTAATTACACAGAAATGCAGTCTTACTAAAAAAATAAACCGACAATACAAGCAATCCCAAATCAATTGAATAATATACATTGTAATATTCTGCAAATTTTCTATCAGACGAATATAGATCTTCCCGCCAAGCTGCTTCCTCCCTCTCAATTTCTTCGGTAATTACTTTTATCCTGTCATAGTGATGAAACAGGGTAACTAACGGATAAGTTAAAGCTACAAAGACCAGTACGAGTACTCTTATTGATTCATAAAGTTATTGAGATAACAAATATATTTCCATCCAAAACAATTATATAAATATCTGAAGCATAGCAATAATTCATTTTAAAAAATATACTAGCTTAGGAACAGGACGTCAAACATGTTCCACTAATAACAAAGAATTAGGCAGACACTTTAAGATGTCATCCCCACTAGCTTGAAGTGTGGCCAAATGGAACAATTATAAGTTTTGGAGGTTAATAACTGTAAAAGGGACATGAAGAAAAGAGATTCACAAACTGTGAAATTCATGATGAAAGACAAGTAGTGCAAATAGGAAATGATAAACCAAATAAAAGGGTACTAAAAAAACTGCACGTTAATTGGAGAGCTACAGAAGTTGCTATGAGTTGAACGCCCTCTCATTCAATATAGATATTTACATAACAGTGAGCTAAGGTTTCAACAATTAAAAAGGATTCAAAACTTGCTTGAAAATGGTGTGTGTGTGTGTAGTAGGGGGGGGTTGTGTGTACCTTTCAGGTAGTCTGGCAGTTGAATTATGAATATTAGCAGTAGGCAAATCTGCAAGAAATCAGGATATCAATTGGAAACTGATCAAACCAATAATGAAAATCCTTTTTTTCCATGTCAGCCTCCTCTTGCTCGGTGAACTTTTTGGGAAACGGAATTGGGAAATATCAGCATGAGAAATGATTATTAGACTAAGTTCTAGCATATGTATGAACTGAAAAACAGAACATCATAGTAAATGCAACCATTGGACCAACCTATGTCACTAGCAACAATAGCATCAGTTAGCCTATCGCACTTGGTTTCTAATCGACTGGTGATTTCTCGCGCAAGTGACAACTGATATTCTGAAATATCCTGTGATTACAACAAAAGTGTTCATATGTTAACCGAAACTACTTCAGAAACAAGAAAAGCATGCAAACAACACTCAGGACTTCACGACATACATAAACACACCAGGTGACATACCATGGATGATGGCATTTGTTGAAGCTGTGCTTGCCACAGGTAAGCAGGAGTAATTCCAAGGTATCTATTAGGAACCCCACCGACTTCAGAGTCTGAAGTGTCATTAACACTGCCAGAGAAAGGATGGGTGGCAGTTGTACTAGCACCAATAGCTGAAACATTTGTGTAATTAGTGGAGTTGGAGCTTGAGCTTATCGTAGCATTTGTACAAGTACTATCAATAGAACTTCTTGATGCTGCACTCCATTTCTCTATTTCTTCTTCGTGTACCTCTCCATCTTTGGATAATAGAGGAAGCCTCAATTTTTGTGCAGCTTCTGCTACAATCATCCGATGCTCAAGAGCCTCATATGCCTGAAATACATCAGGAAAGGAAACTTTACATTCAGTGGACCACGGCATTGTAACGCCCCAGAACTCAGACTTACCAGCAGTACTTGAGTCAATTGAGTCATAATGGATCTAGTAACTACATGGCCCGTCATCCTCATTTGGCCTAAAATGGTTAGCCTAAGTTACTAAACTCATTATAAATACTACTCACCTCTCTTAAGAAATTGGTGTCCACATAAGGACGGAACCAAAGGACTCTATAAGTGGCCCGCACCGTCTCTAACAGCATGGTACTTAATTATGTTTGGTAGCCTGCTACCACATGGAACATCCCAGATCCTAGGTGTAACGGCGCTACTTGAGTCATAACAGATCTAGTAACTACTAAGATTTATCGTGCTCGGTTGGCCTAGAAAGGTTAACCAAAGTTAACCAACTCATTATTTCTCAACATGGAATACTACAGGCAGAGTGTTCTATAACACAAGTGGTAAATGTAGCAAAGAAATATACTTCCCTAAACTAACGCATTTGACGAGACACGGAGATTAAATTAAAAGGAGATTTACAATGACTGGAGGTGCAGGAATAAGTACCTGGGGAGGGTTTTTCAAACCAAGCTGATTGTGTATACTAGCCACTGAAACAGCTTGCTGATACTCTTCCACCATAGCAATTGCTTCAAGGTAAATCGTCTACACAAAGAAACCACCCCCACGACCCAAAAACAAAATGATTACACATTGCATTACCTTTCCACAGGATTAAGACTAAGTAGCCTAAAACTGCGAGAAAAAAAATAAAAATCATGAAGCAGGGTCTCAAGAGTACCAGAGCTTCCAAATGGCGCTGCCTTTCTTTGCACATTTCCTCCCTCGCCTGCATCAATCATTTACGGCAAAATTGGATTGACTATAGAATATACGAATTTGAATGATGCATCAACAATGGAGAGATAAAGAAACAACACAAAAACATACGAGTTGGAGATCGAAGAAGGTGGATTTAGAAATGAGAGATCCATCGGGAGCCAAGCATTGCCGCTCCAACTGATCAATCAACTGTGTCACGTCTGCTGGTAAATTTTGTGCTCCTATTCCTTTCACCATTTCTGGTTACTTTTTGAAATTCTGCCTCACGTAATCAACTGTGCTGTCTTTCGCGAACTCAGAGATCGGAACCTCCAAGCCTCACCGCAATTAGTTCGGACTATTTGAAGTCCCTTTGAAATTTGCAGTTTCAAAAAATTTCCCAGTCGGCATTTTTCCGCCGGCACTAATCATAAGCATCGTTTTTATTTTCTTTTTTCTTTTTTTCTTTTTCTATCTTTATTTTCACAACCACGATTCTATAGATATACCATAATATTCATAAATTCAATTTTTGAGTCAATAGTAGTATAAACAAAATCAAGAAGCAATTTTCTGAAGGTCATACATAGAATTGATCTTTTCAAAATCGATTCTTAAGTCAAAAATCGACTTTTCAATTGTCACGATCTGTTGTAGGTCACACGTTGCATTTTAGGGATTATTTAACAGATTAGGTTTATCAGCTATTATTTAGTTAGATGGCACTTAATTAGTTACCGCATAATGTTTTGGTTCCTTTTTCAATAGTATATATAGCATACACCGGTGTAAAGAGAAGACGGATAGAATGTACCAAACGTATCTGAAAAAATCCTTAAAGTTTCAGCTTTATCTTTGTAATTTCCTCTGATCTTTGATGATGAACTTGTCGTGTAGGTAGTCCTGGACTTCCTGAATGAGATTGTCCTTACTGCCTGCCATTATTATATCATATACATAGACCAACATGACTATCATGTCATCTCCTAACCCCTTGATGAATAAATACTTGTCATGAATTGATTGCTTGAATCCTAGATGCAAAATGGATGTAGTCAACTTAACTTTCCGTTCCTACTAGCTTGTTTTAGGCCTAATGAGATTTGGTCTACTTGCAAACAAGGTTCTTTCCTGGAATCTGATAACCCTGTGGAACTCTCATGTAAACTTCCTCATTTAAATCATCATGGAGGAAGGCATTATTGACATTCATTTGATTAGTTTCCAGTTTTTACTGGCAGCAATGGCTAAGAGGGTTATGATGGTTGTAGTTTTGGCAACATGAGATAAGGTGTCCAAGTAATCAACTCCTACTTGAGTGTATCATTTGGCCACTGACCTTGCCTTAGACCTTTCAAATGTCCCATCAACTTTCCTTTTAATTTTAAACACCCATTTACATCCTAAAGGTGTTTTCCCTTTTGGTAACTCAACTAATTTCCATGTATTAGTTCTTTCTAAGGCATTTATTTCTTCTTTGCAATGTAGTTCTCCACCTAAGATCCTTCATAGCATCTCTGATTGTTTTAGGTTCTGTTTCTTCTGCATAATTGGCTAAGCATACTTTGTAGTGATCAACTAGATGTTGGTCAGTGTCCACCTTATCAAGAATGAAAGGTGATGTGATCCATCCCGAGGTCCCGAGACATTTTATTTGTTTTGTAATTTATTTTATTTATCGGTGTTTTAATGAATAAAACGGCCTTAGACCCGTGTCAAAAGTTGCCCATATGTTAGTATATTGGGCCAGGTGTTTATTTTTAGCAAATAATAGTCGTTTGGACTTATTAGGGTTGAGTTAGGATTGTTACAAAATAAAGTGGCGAAAATTACATTGTACTTTATCCCACATCGGTTAGGAGATTGTCAGTCTTTTATTTTGTAGCCTATATAAAGGCAACCACTTGTAATTTAATAAGACAATCAATGATGAATCTATTATAATGAAATTGAGAGATTTATCTTCTTCCTTGGTCTGTGATTGATCAAGAACAGCGCTTGCGAGCGAGTGATCTCTTTGTCGTAGAGATTGCACCCCTTTTGAGAGCTTATCAGCGTTCTTGAGCAAAGCTTTGAGTTGTTCTTGGCCCTCTTCCTAGACTGCTGCCCAGTTAGGTTAGGGTTTTTTGGCTCGTATTGATCCTTTCGTCGATCTCCTGGGATCGTATCGCATCAAAAGGTGTAGTTATGTTGCAATGAAAATTGTGCAGATGAGAATGGGTTTTCATTTGCCTAATGGACCTCATCACAACTGGTTGTTGAATCTGATGTTTGGGTACCACTATATGATCTTGAAAAGGCTCAACAATTGCATTAGTATGTTGATCATCAACAAACTGGTAAGAAACCAAGATGTCCGAATGACCTGTTGTTTGCATATCAATAACATGTAGAGATGATGTGTGTAAAAGTGAACCATTTGGGCCAGGTTGGTTATATGGAAGGGTAAGTTCCAAAAACATTGTGTCCCTTGAAATAAAATATCATGATTGTTAATGTCTAGGACATAAGCCTTCGATAGCCTCTGGTATTCCTAGATAAACACACTTTATACCTCTTGGCTCAAATTTGCCCCTATTCACATTTGGTGTACTGGCAAAAGTTAGACAACCTAATACTCTTAATTGTGAATAGTTAGGTTTTTTAGTAGAGAACTTCATAAGGTGTTTGTCATGCAAGATATGTGTAAGTCATAAATTGATCAAATACATAGCATGTTGAACATAATAGCCCTGATACTTAGTAGGTATACCTGATTGCAACTTTAAACCCCTACCGATATTGAGGATGTGTTGGTGCTTTCTTTCTACCATCCTATTTTTTGAGGTGTATCAATGCAAGAGGTTTGATGAATGATATCTCTTGCTTTGTAGAATTGAGGCATGTTGAACTCTTGGCAATTATCGGTTCTAATGATCTTATCTCTTTACCAGATTGAGTCTTTGCATAAAAGCAGAAAATTTGAACTAATGTTCTAGCCTCTGTTTTATGTTTCTTCAAGAATATCTAGCCAAATCGACTAAAATCATCTACAACAGTAAAAAGATAAGCCTATCCATGAACAATGACAGTTCTATATAGGCCCCATATATCCATATGAACTAGATCAAAACAAGATTCAGAAGTAGATTCACTACGGGGAAAGGGATTTCTTTTCTGTTTAGCAAGACAACAAGTATCACAAACATTTATATCAAGCAACAATACACTGGAACCATACTAATGTATTAGTCTCATTCCGTTAAAAGGCATATGCCCTAATCTGTAATACCAAACTAAATAAGTATTAGACTTACTAACAACATTATTACAAACAGTAGCTTCAGAATTGAATTTGGCATGGGAAATCAAATATGTTGTTAGGAGATAAAGTCCTTTTGAAGCTCTATTTAATCCAATCATCTTCAAAGAGACGTTGTCCTGTATCACACATAATTCATCAGTGAACTTAACACAACAATCAGAATCTTTAGGTAACCAATTGACAGACAATAGATTATAGCCAAAAGATGGCACTAACAAAACCCCTGTCGGTGTAAGCAGGTTATTAACCTTGACTCACCCTATATATGTTACAGGAGCTTATGACCATTAGGTAGTGTCATGGTCATCCCAGTTACACACTTAGAATCGAATCAAGAATCATCACAATGTAGAGAATCATGAATTCATCACCAGATCAAGAATTAAACCAATAAGAACAGAGAAGAGAACATCGACTTTCATTAATGTGTGAATTCACATAAGTATCATTAGAGAAACTTTACAGGAGAATTGAACTGAAGATTAGAAGTTTTTCATTCGAAGAAGTGAGTTCCTAATGACTAGTTTTCAGCTTATATATCTGATGTGAAGCTACAACTGATTTCTTTTAACTAACTAACTAACTAACTAACTAACTGACTTATACTACTGCTAACTTGAACTGTTGATGCTGATGTGTTAATGCTTTTACTGAATGTAACATATAATGTACCAAATGTATCTGAAAAATCCTCGAAGTTTCAGCTATATCTCTGTACTTCCCCTCTGATTTCCACAACATCGGTATTGTGCATATGTACTGTGGTGCTTCGTTAAATATCTAGTAGGGGCAAGCCACAATCCGCCCCGTAAATAATATATTTTTTGAATTTCTACATGACTAATGAAAAATCCTTCAATGTTATCTACGGAGTCCATAAATTTCGTAGCTAGTATCTACGAAAGACCCGTTTTTCAAATGTGTTTTAACCTAATAAAGTTAGATCCATGCATGACTGGTTTCGAATTTCCCCTTCTCTGCGGCATGAGATTTTTAGTTGCTCCCTCCACTTGTGTGGAGTTAGCATGTAGCACAATCAACACCGTCAGTTTTTAAACTGGATTTCAACTGTGTAGTTTAGATCATCCCTACAATCACTTCTACGAAAGACTAATTTTCGAATTTCCTCTTCTGTTCAGCATGAGATTTTTAGGTGCTCCCTCCACTTATATGGAGATAGGATGTGGCATAATCAACACAGTCAATTTTTAAACTGGATTTAAACTGCGTAGTTTAGATCATATCCTTGGAGTGAATCACTTCACTCCGTAACAAACAAATTTACCTTGCAGTACCACACAAGTACTCATTCCGTTCCGAAATAACTTAGTCACGTAAAAAACACGCATAATAAGATTGCGAGTTAATGCTTTAATCTGAATGTCAAAATGACTAAAATACCCTTAGTCTATAATTTATACAATGTTATCGCTCCTTAATAGTAATAATAGATGTAGTAAAAACAGAATAAATGTTGTATTAGAAATTAAGATATTAAACCGATTCGTGGGTGTCTTGCATCTGGACGCGTTTTGGGATAATAAAAATTGATTTTTTTTTTTTTTTTTTCTTTTTTGCAAGGTAGATTGAATATTTTCAAATGTTTCAATCAATGGTGCATTGATATAAGGAGTGGCGTCAACGGCTATGAAGCCTACGAGTCCAAACGGCTATGAAGCCTACTTGTGGTTCAATGGATATTCCATTATATGATTCTTACTGTTGAAGCAAGCAATTGAGAAGCAATAGTTGAAAATTTGTATAAAAAAAAATCTCATTTCTCCACATATGTGCTGAGAGTTGTAATCGTAATCGTCTAACATTTTTCGGAGTTGGTGTTTCTCTGAGTTTTGCTGAGGAGAGTTTGAGATCGAAAGTCTTGATTGTATGTGTGCTGTGTGTAAAGGTGAAAATTGACAGTTTGACACTGAAGGTGATTTAGTCCAAGTAGAAGACCACCGGCAAGTGGAGGTACACCGAGCCACTCTATTTCGTTACATTTCTGCGCACTTTTGATTCCAGTTTGTGTTTATGCTTGTGAATTTTTAGTAGAATCTGATCATTGCATAATTTGTTAGTTGATATATTGTGATTGATCGATCTTGTGCTTAGTCTGAATAATTTTTAGTTGATAACTTGTTTTGTGGATCAAACATTATATTGTACACAAAATGTGAAGAAAACTGAAGAAAGAGGGCTGCCATGAAAGGTAAAGGGCTGAACTTTATTAATGCATTTTCTGTACATCGAGTTCTGGAACCAGAATGCTTTTTATATAGCAATCTATAGATCTTGCAGATATACTTTACATTCGAAAAAGAGATAAACATTTGAAAAAAACTAATGAGATAAATCCAAGCACAATTGATCTAGGCTAAACACAATGCTAGAGTTCAAATGACTGGAAACACTTGTTTAAAAAGCATATTCCGAAGTTGCGCACAGCATCTGTTTGATAAAATATCTGTTTGAGTTTGATAGTGCTCTTGTAGCGGATAATCTTGCTGTATTTGTTGAGATCCACTCCTTATTACTCCAAAACATCCTTATCTCTCCTTAGATCACAGATAATTAATGCTTTATTTGGGTTCTGAATTTGATCTTAAGCTTTTGAACTTAAGCTTTAACTTGAACTGAGCCTTCCGCAGCATTGTATGTGTTATTAACATGATGATACTTTGAATGAGTACTATTCCATTTGATTGCTTACTGATTGTTCTTAGAAATCAAATTTATAACTTTGTTTTGCTGCCTGGAAATTTGCAAAATCAGTAGACTTACTTGCAATTTTCGCATACTGCCTGGAAATTTGCAAAATCAGATTTGGTTTGTTTGTTCTACTTTATGTGTTACTGATTATACTTGTGTTTCAGTTTTGAACATTACACTTTGATTTTGTGGACTTAAACTGAGCTTGGTATATATCTATATATATTCTTGTATTGAATCCCTTAGTTGAATCTCTTTGAGGCCAAGTATGACTTGCATCTGTGACTCTGTTTGGTTGTGACTTGTGAGTATACTCTGTTGAATCTGAGCTGTTCGATCTTATATTTGTTTTAGATCATTTAAGTGTTTGAACTGAGTATGTTTCGTGTGTTTCTTGATCTTGAACGGTTTTTTCAGGTATAATTGGATTAGGGCTTTGAGACACAACTCAAAAGAAGGCGGTAAATTAATTAACTTTCATTTTCATAGCATTTGGCCTAGACTCTTCAAATGGCATCTAATGGTTATAAAAATAGACAGCAGCAACAATGGTTGTCTGGTCATAGAGGTCCATTCTTTGACGGGGAGAATTATTACCAATGGAAGAAGTTAATGAGACTACATCTACAGTCATTAGACATGGATCTCTGGTACGTAATAGAAGATGGTCCGTATGTCCCTATGAAAACCAAATTCATAGACGGTGTAGAACGACGTGTTGAAGCACGTAGACATGAGTTGACAGATGTTGATAAAAGGAAACTGTCCTTAAACTCAAAGGCCATGCTTATACTCTTGAATGCATTGAACGGAAACGAGGCTGCATATGTGTTTACATGTAACAGTGCCAAAGAAATGTGGCAAAAACTTGAAATGAAGCATGAAGGCGCGTATAAACACTCGAAGATAAAGATGCTCATGCATTCATATCAAGCTTTCAAAATGAGTCCCAATGAGTCGATAACCGACATGGATGGTCGATTAACTGAGATTATTAACTCGTTGGAATCTCTTGGTAAGTCTTTTACAAATGAGGAAGTATTATGCAAAATTTTTAGAATCTTACCATCTGAATGGGGTGGCATAGTTACAATTTTAGAAGAAAAGGACCTGAGGGTGCTGAAAAAGGAAGAACTGATAGGCTCTCTGCTAAAGTATGAGACCAAAATAAATGCCAGAAAGGTAGCTGAATCAGAAACATCAAGAAGCAGTGACTCAGATGGCGGCGACTCAGATGAAGAACTTCTGGTCTTGGTTAAAAACTTGAGAAAGCAAGCAGTGATGGTCAAACCAGGACAAAGCAAAAGAAGATCATCAAATAGAGGTGGAGGAGGGGCTCAACAGAAGCCTAAATGTGAAACTGACCTCCTAAAGTGCTACAAGTGTGGCAAGTGTGGACACATCTCAAATGACTGCCCAAACAAATGATGATATGTTGGATGGGGAAGTTAGTTTTTGGCTTAAGGTTGAAGAAGAGGGAAAAGCTGCCTCCTATTTTGAAATATCTTGGATTCATCATGGTTTTGTTCAATCCATTTATAAATAATGCAAAGTGTATGTAGGAATGCTTATTTTGATTTGAATGCACGTAAGTAATATGTATTTTGTATTGATTCAATATTGACATGTTTGGCTATATCCACCTATTACCTTATTACCTATAATATTTATGCAATATTGAATCTGTTTGGTTTAAATGCAATATTGAATCTGTTTATGCAATATTAGACGTGTAATGTTTCACATTTCCCTTGAAAACCTTTCTATTCCGCCACAACCATATGCCATAAGTAATCTTTCTCTTATATATTTTCAACCCAACGGTTTCAGTCTTCAATTGAAAGAAGTAATGATCCACACAATAGGGGAATCGGAATTGAAGAAATCGGCCAAATATACAAAGTAAACTTCTTCCTCCGTCGTTCACTGATTCCAAAACATATGTCGCCAGTCCAATCACATGTTAATTCTACGATTCTAAATAAGCTTTCTCCCTAGATATAATATTGGGTTATAATCATTATTTGGGAGATTCCATCCTTTATGCGATTCAACATTAATGAAATCTTTCTAAGAGCATAAAACGATAATAATCTGCTAACGCATAACACGAGTTTTTTTTATTTTTTATTTACTGATATAACAATGTTAAAATGATAAGATAAGTATATTATAACATGAACTTATTCTTAAAAGTTTTCTAAACTTTTTATAGGATTTATAACAAGTAAATATAATAAGTTCTCAAAAAAAATAAAAAAAAATATATATAATTAAGTCGTAACCGCATATGGGAGTATTAAATTAGGTAATGAGAATTGATTACTGTACTATGTAGTCTAATCTAAACATAAATAATTGTCAAAAAGACTTATCCATATTCCCACATCGAGTAGTACGAGAACGCTGTACCTCGGGATAAGCGCTTTGTGCAGAGTCCCATTTCGCCGAGCTGAGTAGCGTTAGCTTGTTACCCGAGTGGGGGCATTAAGCTGTTGGAACACCGGTTTAGTCGATCTGGTAGGGCGGAGGTGGCGGTTACCGGCTTGCCCTCTCCAAGCGTGGAGTCGGACACTGTGGCTCAGGCGAAGGCTTGCGGCTGCGGCGTCTTTAGAGTGGAGGAGACCGCGTCAGGCTGGCTTCACAGAGCAGCGTCTACCTCCCGCTCTTTGCAGTGGAAGGATTACAAGCCAGTGTCTCTTCTGCCCAGTAATGCCCGGTCGGTTGTTCCGCCTGGACCATCAGCTTTTTCATTTTAATGCCCGCCAGCTTTTGCTTTTCTTTTTTCGTTTGTTTGTGTTATGAGAGTCCTTTATTGATGTAATGGAACTAGTTGCAGAAGGAAGGGGTCTTTTTTGAAGAGAGGGGGGGGTTTGGGGGGGGGGGGTTTGGTGTTAAATTGTGCTCTGATTAGTGTTTGAGAAAAGGGAATGCTTAGTTTAACCAAATAGTGGAAGAGATGATTACAATGTAAGCTGATTTGTGTTGAAGTTGGGAGATTTGCTACACCAAAAGAATGCTCAGTAAATTAATAGTGGAGTGGGGGATCACATGGAGGCCAAGAAGTGGTGTTTTTGCTTTAATTTGTAGTTTGATCAAGTTCTTGCTCAGATGCTTGATGAACTAATGCCTCCTCCTTTGAATAGTCAGGCTCTTTTGGGAAATTATTGTATGAAGAGTTCGTATTGTATCGAACCGTTAAATGCTTGCTTGTCATTTGTAACCCATATGCCATTCATTTGACTGTTGGATGCAACAGAAATTCCCTACCAAGAATCTCCTGATTTTACGGGCATGAGAGGAATCATTAGCAAGTGAGCTAGCAGCAGGGATGAATTCAATGAGCAATGCCACTGATAGTGCAAGGAGTTGCTTTTCAATTTTATGTGCCATTCATTCTATGTGATTGGTTTCAATTTCTTGAAATTAATCCGGTATAGTACATTCTTCTGAATATGCAACTTTGTGTTCATTTTGGAAATCCATCTGACTCTGATAAAACGAAGATGCTGCTCTATTATCCAAAAGTGGTTCCTCTTGTCTTGATATGAACCAAGCTTCAGGTTTCCGCTATCCATTTAGGTCAATTTTGGAGACCTTCTTCAGTTGATATATATTTGGTTGTGTTATTTTGTAAATTTGCATGAGGATATTTGTCAACAGCCACGATTATGTTTGAAACCTGCTCTTGATATTGGAAAACTAGGAGGAAATTTTCTTACCCTGTGTATAGAAAGCAAGGCTATAAAAATGCGAATGCCTTTTGTCTGCTGCTTTGGCCCAGTTGCACACTGATAGAGTTCTTGTGTTTGTATTCAGGAGGAATCGATATTGTCTTCATCCATTCAGGCTTCACCGACCTAAAATAAAAGTAAGTGTTTTTTCGTTTTACCGGCTGTTTTCAATTTAGCATTGTATGTAATAGGTTTTAGGTAGTTTAACAATTGTTTGCATTTTGTTGATGTAGAACTATGTTGTTTGCATATTTATTAATGTTATAGCTTTTACACTTTTCTTAGATGTTAATTAATATGAATGTTTACTTCTTTCGGTACATCATGTAGTTGCCTGACTAGCCATTGTATTTTTGGTCTTCTTCATGGTTTCTTTAAGTTGCATGCCTGCTCTTTCATTGTATAAGGTTATTTCAGTATGCTACGAAAAAATACGTGTGTACAATTGTATGTGTAAAAACGTCTTTTTACACTGTTCGTGCAGCTTATTTGCTTTTCCACTCCATCAGTTTCTCTTCATTTAGGGACTTAAACAAACCTTGGTTACTAGAGTTATTACATATAATCAAATCAAGACAAAGCATTATACAATATACAAAAAAGGCAGGGCCCTACTCTTTGAACCACCAAAATAGAAAAAACCAAAAAAGAGCTAAAACTGGGGGAAGGAAATCTTTGTGAATCACATGAATCAAGCCCTTCTACACAAGTGGTGATTAAGATATATTCAGGTCAGGTCATGAAAATCAAACTTACTGCCTTTAATTGTAAAGCAAATTAGTAGTAATTTGTATTTTTACCAACCGAACCTAGAAATCAAACTCAGGATCATTTTAAAGAATTTGATTTCTATTTTTACATCAACTGAACTTACGGATGCTTTGCTTGCTTTTGTAAAGTAAGTAACCAGGAAATCAGACTTAATACCCGTTGTAGAAAAGGAGGTGATTTCGTCTTTTATCAATTTGAATCATGACCTACTTTGTTGTTTCTCAGATTTCTATATAGGGACCATTTTGTTTTTCCAACCCTGATGATTTTGTCCAAGTACTGACACAGCTAATAAGACTCATTGAATGGAGGCTGCACAGTTCCTTTGTAATTTTTTTTTGTTTTTGGAAGGATCCGTACGCGTGTGTCCAACATATGCTATTATTATAATACTAATGCTAGTATTTCATTTTGAAAAAAGTAAATCTGGCGGCTCGATCAATTAGTCCAAATTCCAAACTATATATAAACACTAGCTATAACTGCAACTTCTTGTTGTTGTATATATTATCTGTATTCAGGATGTTATAGGGTGCTTCTTAGTTTTACTTGTGGTATATACAACCTTCCCCAACCAGCTAAGCGATGATCTCAGATAGTAGTATAATCCGTCTTGTATGCGCTCTATTCAATTCGTTCTATAAAATTAATGTTGTTCTCTTAACTAAATGCATCTGTTCCAATCTTTTGTAATAATGCATTTTTGTATTTCTTATTAATTAGTACAAGGCTTCTTATTAATGAACACAAATAATTCATACTGATGATCATTGCTCAAGCTTCACTTGAGATTACATAGGAGCATTCTAACAACTAACAAACTAGCTGATACATCTACTCATTGAATCGAAATGAGCTAAAATCCGGGCTCAAAGATGAAACAAACACATCGATTCATGACCCATCCCTATTCTTTGGGAGATTTTCGGGAGGAGACCCAGCCTACTTGTGGAGACAAAACATGCGGATATATCTGGATCCGATACTTCACGCGTCTCGTCTCCACCCAAAACCTCCCGTGGGTGTTTTTTATTTTTATTTTTTTATTTTTAATTGTGGTGTCTCGATTTTGAAAACCAATACATTTGACTCGATAACTGCTAGTGATTCGCTTCAAACCCGAAGCCATGCATTAAGATGCGAGTCCTTCCTCAACAAAAAGCCCTGCAAGCTCGCTTATCCATTTTTAATTTTGTAACAAAACATAATTATTCATTCATCCCCTTATTTGTTTCAAATCCTCCCGGTCGTCTTCTTTTTCCAGTTATGAAGGTATCTTAAAAGTGAATCTCATCTTCTACCTTGGTTCGATTTGTTCCAATAAGAATTTTATTTTTCTTTCTTCTACAAAATGCTTTGTGTCGATTTTAAATTTCTGTAATTTGTATTTATTCATGTAATGGTGGTTGAGAATCGAGACTGAAGTTGAGATTGAGATGAAGGCTTCTAGTGCATCCGGTTTGATCGACACATCCTTGTCTTCTTTCACTCAATATGCTCTAACACGCCCGTAGACAAGACAAACATTTTCCTCCATCATCTGTTTATTCCAAAACCTAGGTCGCCAGATCCAATCACATATTAATTTTACGATTCTAAATAAGTTTTCTCCCAAGGTATAATATTAGGTTATAATCATTATTTGGGAGATTCCATCCTTTATGCGATTCAACATTAATGAAATCTTCCTAAGAGCACAAAACGATAATAATAATCGCTAACGCGTAACACGAGTTTTTTGATTAATATAACAATATTAAAATGATAAGATAATCTTATTTTATCTTATATCTTATATGTATAAAGTGCTAAGGAGGTTGCTCCAAAATTAGCCACGTGGCAACCTCCGGAGCTGACACGTGGCATTTTTTTTAATAGCATTTTATTTTCTTTCGGTAATAACCGGAGTTTCAGTTAGCGTTTTATAGAAACCGATTTTTTTTGTTCGATTCTCCATTACATAAACCGAACCAAAGTGTATATTTCGATACGATTCATTTTTATTACCTTCAACAGACAGTGCGGTTTCAGTTTTAAGTTTTAATCAACCGAAAATTTTCAATTCGATTTCGGCATAACAATTGAATAAAACCGTGTATCTTTTTTTTAATCAAACGTGTACCGTTAGTAGTTTGTGCAACAAAAAAAAAAAAAAAAGACCGACGAATTTAAAGTTCTACTGTGTAGTGTACGATGGAAGATTAGTCAAGTTTAGCTACAAAATAGAACAACAAAAAATAAGGGCAAACAAATATCCGCGCCAAGAAGGTGTGCCCACATGTGACCACGTGGACAACACATTAAATGTTTTTATTATTTTGAACAACATAACGTCGGTCGAATCAACGGTCGTTTGCAGTACGAACGTCACTAAAATTGACGTTGGAATACCAAATCACTTTTTATATCCTTCAGATCGTATAGAAAATGAGTGAAACACATTTTAAATTATGGAAAATTAGGGATAAGGACACAATCTGGAATATTTTTAAGTAACAGGACAGCTACATATTTTTTATAGGGAGAAGGACAACTGCATAATTTTTATAGCGAGAAGGACAAACAGTGAATCCCGAAAATCAGTGAATCTCCCTAGTGAATCCCGAAATCAGAGAATTTTGACAATGAATTTCGACAGTGAATCCCGAAAATTAGTGAATTTCGACAATGAATTTTGAAAATTAGTGAATTTCGACAGTGAATCTCAGCAGTGAATTTAAACAGTGAATTTCGAACACAAGTGAATTTCGACGGTGAATAAATAGTTTTGTCCTTTATGCACAAGTTTCAAAAGACTGTCCTTCTACTCAATTGATGAAATATTTTTGTCCTTCTCCCTCATTCTCCCTTTAAATTATATTAAATTATTAATGATCTGGAAGCTAAGGCGTCCCGGGAGATTTGACCGTGTAGTGATGGTCTGATTATTGTTTTTCTATAATGTTTCATTACGTAAAGTCGAAACTAAAGGGATCGACTTTATGACATTGTTCTCCGATACATCATATTGTGGTTTATTTTGTAGGTAGAAACTCCCGATAAGACTGTAAGAAAAGTGATTCACAATCTTCACGCCTCTAAGAAAAGGCTTACTCTTGCAGAGAATGTGATATGTTTTTGTGCTCTTTTTGTCTTGTGTCTTAAATTTGTTACGGTTTAAGTTTACGCGATTTATTTCACGTTGAAAATCTATTCCTTAATATTATCGTTGACAACTATTTCTGTTTGGTCCGTCGTGCCTTGCACAGCTCACATTCACCAGTAAGTAATATAACATGAACTTATCCTTAGAAGTTTTCTAAACTTTTTATTGGGTTTATTATTAACAAGTAGAAATAATAAGGGGTGCTGCTATTTCCAGAGCTGATTTACTCTCGCCAGAGCATCTTCCCCAAACTGCCCCTGCAATAAATCCACAGACTATTTCTCTTTCTCTACCCGTTGAAATGCACACTTCAAAAATTAAAAAGAAACAAAGGAAATAGAAAAATGCGCTTCTCTATAAATGCGTCCTGTCGGTTGGAAGGTATATATCGCAACTTTGCATACATACAGAAACAAAGTAAAAGAACTCGAGATAGAGTGTTCACACTACCACACCAATATTTAAATTGAATATTTACTAGGTAATAACTTCTGTGTGTATTTATTATTCCCAGATCCATCTTCTATACTCAACTATTATATATAAACAGACTTGGGATGGATAGGATTGCCGCTTAAAAGGCGGCTAACTATATCTCTTTTTGTGATTATCCAAGCACAACACCGATTAATAAAGACACGAAATAATATATGTGGCTATATGATGTTTATACATCCGTTGATTACACCATATAACGATACTTATCCACTTTATCGTGCTTGTGTCGAGACTAATCCATTAAGTAACTAGTTGCGGGCTACTATCTTACGGAGGAGTAGATATTATATCTACTGAAGATTTGATGAAATTCTTTTATCCGATCGTCTTTTACATAGGCACCATTTAGTATAATATTATCTTTGTGATTTGGTAAGCCACTACTATCTCGGATGTAATGTGTCAACGACCACAACCAAATACATTCTCGACTAGCTTCGTGAATAGCTATTATCTTGCCTTTATTCAAGATGTCGCGACCAAAATCTTGCTATGTTCAGGACCATGAAATCAATGTACCACCACTGGTAAAGGGCAACCAATTTGTGGATTTGCCTTTTGTCGGATTTCGATATCATACGTGTAACAAACAAGTCCTCGACTTGCTTTCCGTTTGATCCGATTTGTATAACATATATGGCATGTACCAAAAACCTTGCTTGAAAAAACCCAGTGGGAAAAAATCCAGTCAAGGGAAAAAGCTTCATGACATATGTGCTCTCGTGCACTGATTGCCTCGTTAAAAACCTTTAACTAAGAAAACCCAGTGGGAAAAACCTGTTAAAGGGAAAAAGAGTACAATCGTTGGTCTTCAGGGCCAAATGACATCTTGCATGTGCAAGTATTGGATCTTAATAGTATAAGTCAAATACTCATACTTTATCATCTTTGTAACTCTACCGGAGCTTAATTATAGATCCAAACTTTCTCAGATCAAAACTATATATTCCCTTATGGGGTACTTTATGCAACATATATTGTGCATTTCACACACTTTGTATGCTTCAGGCATTTAATGCTTCCAGCGTCTTATAAGCTTCAGGCACGCTTCTAGCATCTTATATGCTTCAGGCACGCTTCTAGCGTCTTGTATGCTTCAGGCACTATATTCGCTTCAGGCGATTACGACATTTCGAAACATGCCTGCCTCACTATATTCGCTTCAGGCGGTTTCAACATTTCTAAACATGTTTGCCTCTTTTATGAATCTCGTTCATAAACCAAGTGTTTGTATTCATTATCATATCTCATTTTTCAAATGATGATAACATTAATTCATTATCTCAACACTATGAGATTTACATATGTTGGAACTAATATGTTTCTCACGTTCCAAGCGTTGAACATAATTAACAATATAACAATATACGATTTGATTCTTCGAGAATTATTACATTTTCTTCGGGGGTCAAAAATAACATATGCTATTATTATAATACTAATGCTAGTATTTCATTTTTGAAAAAAAGTAAATCTGGCGGCTCGATCAATTAGTCCAAATTCCAAACTATATATAAACACTAGCTATAACCGCAACTTCTTGTTGTTGTATATATTATCTGTATTCAGGATGTTATAGGGTGCTTCTTAGTTTTACTTGTGGTATATACAACCTTCCCCAACCAACTGCTAAGCGATGATCTGTATAGTAGTATAATCCGTCTTGTATGCGCTCTATTCAATTCGTTCTATAAAATTAATGTTGTTCTCTTAACTAAATGCATCTGTTCCAATCTTTTGTAATAATGCATTTTTGTATTTCTTATTAATTAGTACAAGGCTTCTTATTAATGAACACAAATAATTCATACTGATGATCATTGCTCAAGCTTCACTTGAGATTACATAGGAGCATTCTAACAACTAACAAACTAGCTGATACATCTACTCATTGAATCAGAAATGAGCTAAAATCCGGGCTCAGCATGAAACAAACACAGCTCGATTCATGACCCATCCCTATTCTTTGGGAGATTTTCGGGAGGAGACCCAGGCCTACTTGTGGAGACAAAACATGCGGATATATCTGGATCCAGATACTTCACGCGTCTCGTCTCCACCCAAAAACCTCCCCGTGGGTGTTTTTTATTTTTTATTTTTTTTATTTTTATTTACGAATTGTGGTGTCTCTGATTTTGAAAACCAATACATTTGACTCGATAACTTGCTAGTGATTCGCTTCAAACCCGGGAAGCCATGCATTAAGATGCGCGAGTCCTTCCTCAACAAAAAGCCCTGCAAGCTCGCTTATCCATTTTTAATTTTGTAACAAAACATAATTATTCATTCATCCCCTTATTTGTTTCAAATCCTCCCGGTCGTCTTCTTTTTCCAGTTATGAAGGTATCTTAAAAGTGAATCTCATCTTCTACCTTGGTTCGATTTGTTCCAATAAGAATTTTATTTTTTCTTTCTTCTACAAAATGCTTTGTGTCGATTTTAAATTTCTGTGTAATTTGTATTTATTCATGTAATGGTGGTTGAGAATCGAGACTGAAGTTGAGATTGAGATGAAGGCTTCTAGTGCATCCGGTTTGATCGACACATCCTTGTCTTCTTTCACTCAATATGCTCTAACACGCCCCGTAGACAAGACAAACATTTTCCTCCATCATCTGTTTATTCCAAAACCTAGGTCGCCAGATCCAATCACATGTTAATTTTACGATTCTAAATAAGTTTTCTCCCAAGGTATAATATTAGGTTATAATCATTATTTGGGAGATTCCATCCTTTATGCGATTCAACATTAATGAAATCTTCCTAAGAGCACAAAACGATAATAATAATCTGCTAACGCGTAACACGAGTTTTTTGATTAATATAACAATATTAAAATGATAAGATAATCTTATTTTATCTTATATCTTATATGTATAAAGTGCTAAGGAGGTTGCTCCAAAATTAGCCACGTGGCAACCTCCGGAGCTGACACGTGGCATTTTTTTTAATAGCATTTTATTTTCTTTCGGTAATAACCGGAGTTTCAGTTAGCGTTTTATAGAAACCGATTTTTTTTGTTCGATTCTCCATTACATAAACCGAACCAAAGTGTATATTTCGATACGATTCATTTTTATTACCTTCAACAGACAGTGCGGTTTCAGTTTTAAGTTTTAATCAACCGAAAATTTTCAATTCGATTTCGGCATAACAATTGAATAAAACCGTGTATCTTTTTTTTAATCAAACGTGTACCGTTAGTAGTTTGTGCAACAAAAAGAAAAAAAAAAGACCGACGAATTTGAAGTTCTACTGTGTAGTGTACGATGGAAGATTAGTCAAGTTTAGCTACAAAATAGAACAACAAAAAATAAGGGCAAACAAATATCCGCGCCAAGAAGGTGTGCCCACATGTGACCACGTGGACAACACATTAAATGTTTTTATTATTTTGAACAACATAACGTCGGTCGAATCAACGGTCGTTTGCAGTACGAACGTCACTAAAATTGACGTTGGAATACCAAATCACTTTTTATATCCTTCAGATCGTATAGAAAATGAGTGAAACACATTTTAAATTATGGAAAATTAGGGATAAGGACACAATCTGGAATATTTTTAAGTAACAGGACAGCTACATATTTTTTATAGGGAGAAGGACAACTGCATAATTTTTATAGCGAGAAGGACAAACAGTGAATCCCGAAAATCAGTGAATCTCCTAGTGAATCCCGAAATCAGAGAATTTTGACAATGAATTTCGACAGTGAATCCCGAAAATTAGTGAATTTCGACAATGAATTTTGAAAATTAGTGAATTTCGACAGTGAATCTCAGCAGTGAATTTAAACAGTGAATTTCGAACACAAGTGAATTTCGACAGTGAATAAATAGTTTTGTCCTTTATGCACAAGTTTCAAAAGACCGTCCTTCTACTCAATTGATGAAATATTTTTGTCCTTCTCCTCATTCTCCCTTTAAATTATATTAAATTATTAATGATCTGGAAGCTAAGGCGTCCCGGGAGATTTGACCGTGTAGTGATGGTCTGATTATTGTTTTTCTATAATGTTTCATTACGTAAAGTCGAAACTAAAGGGATCGACTTTATGACATTGTTCTCCGATACATCATATTGTGGTTTATTTTGTAGGTAGAAACTCCCGATAAGACTGTAAGAAAAGTGATTCACAATCTTCACGCCTCTAAGAAAAGGCTTACTCTTGCAGAGAATGTGATATGTTTTTGTGCTCTTTTTGTCTTGTGTCTTAAATTTGTTACGGTTTAAGTTTACGCGATTTATTTCACGTTGAAAATCTATTCCTTAATATTATCGTTGACAACTATTTCTGTTTGGTCCGTCGTGCCTTGCACAGCTCACATTCACCAGTAAGTAATATAACATGAACTTATCCTTAGAAGTTTTCTAAACTTTTTATTGGGTTTATTATTAACAAGTAGAAATAATAAGGGGTGCTGCTATTTCCAGAGCTGATTTACTCTCGCCAGAGCATCTTCCCCAAACCGCCTCTGCAATAAATCCACAGACTATTTCTCTTTCTCTACCCGTTGAAATGCACACTTCAAAAATTAAAAAGAAACAAAGGAAATAGAAAAATGCGCTTCTCTATAAATGCGTACTGTCGGTTGGAAGGTATATATCGCAACTTTGCATACATACGTAAACAAAGTAAAAGAACTCGAGATAGAGTGTTCACACTACCACACCAATATTTAAATTGAATATTTACTAGGTAATAACTTCTGTGTGTATTTATTATTCCCAGATCCATCTTCTATACTCAACTATTATATATAAACAGACTTGGGATGGATAGGATTGCCGCTTAAAAGGCGGCTAACTATATCTCTTTTTGTGATTATCCAAGCACAACACCGATTAATAAAGACACGAAATAATATATGTGGCTATATGATGTTTATACATCCGTTGATTACACCATATAACGATACTTATCCACTTTATCGTGCTTGTGTCGAGACTAATCCATTAAGTAACTAGTTGCGGGCTACTATCTTACGGAGGAGTAGATATTATATCTACTGAAGATTTGATGAAATTCTTTTATCCGATCGTCTTTTACATAGGCACCATTTAGTATAATATTATCTTTGTGATTTGGTAAGCCACTACTATCTCGGATGTAATGTGTCAACGACCACAACCAAATACATTCTCGACTAGCTTCGTGAATAGCTATTATCTTGCCTTTATTCAAGATGTCGCGACCAAAATCTTGCTATGTTCAGGACCATGAAATCAATGTACCACCACCGGTAAAGGGCAACCAATTTGTGGATTTGCCTTTTGTCGGATTTCGATATCATACGTGTAACAAACAAGTCCTCGACTTGCTTTCCGCTTGATCCGATTTGTATAACATATATGGCATGTACCAAAAACCTTGCTTGAAAAAACCCAGTGGGAAAAAATCCAATCAAGGGAAAAAGCTTCATGACATATGTGCTCTCGTGCACTGATTGCCTCGTTAAAAACCTTTAACTAAGAAAACCCAGTGGGAAAAACCTATTAAAGGGAAAAAGAGTACAATCGTTGGTCTTCAGGGCCAAATGACATCTTGCATGTGCAAGTATTGGATCTTAATAGTATAAGTCAAATACTCATACTTTATCATCTTTGTAACTCTACCGGAGCTTAATTATAGATCCAAACTTTCTCAGATCAAAACTATATATTCCCTTATGGGGTACTTTATGCAACATATATTGTGCATTTCACACACTTTGTATGCTTCAGGCATTTAATGCTTCCAGCGTCTTATAAGCTTCAGGCACGCTTCTAGCATCTTATATGCTTCAGGCACGCTTCTAGCGTCTTGTATGCTTCAGGCACTATATTCGCTTCAGGCGATTACGACATTTCGAAACATGCCCGCCTCACTATATTCGCTTCAAGCGGTTTCAACATTTCTAAACATGTTTGCCTCTTTTATGAATCTCGTTCATAAACCAAGTGTTTGTATTCATTATCATATCTCATTTTTCAAATGATGATAACATTAATTCATTATCTCAACACTATGAGATTTACATATGTTGGAACTAATATGTTTCTCACGTTCCAAGCGTTGAACATAATTAACAATATAACAATATACGATTTGATTCTTGAGAATTATTACATTTTCTTCGGGGGTCAAAAATAACATATGCTATTATTATAATACTAATGCTAGTATTTCATTTTTGAAAAAAAGTAAATCTGGCGGCTCGATCAATTAGTCCAAATTCCAAACTATATATAAACACTAGCTATAACTGCAACTTCTTGTTGTTGTATATATTATCTGTATTCAGGATGTTATAGGGTGCTTCTTAGTTTTACTTGTGGTATATACAACCTTCCCCAACCAACTGCTAAGCGATGATCTGTATAGTAGTATAATCCGTCTTGTATGCGCTCTATTCAATTCGTTCTATAAAATTAATGTTGTTCTCTTAACTAAATGCATCTGTTCCAATCTTTTGTAATAATGCATTTTTGTATTTCTTATTAATTAGTACAAGGCTTCTTATTAATGAACACAAATAATTCATACTGATGATCATTGCTCAAGCTTCACTTGAGATTACATAGGAGCATTCTAACAACTAACAAACTAGCTGATACATCTACTCATTGAATCAGAAATGAGCTAAAATCCGGGCTCAGCATGAAACAAACACAGCTCGATTCATGACCCATCCCTATTCTTTGGGAGATTTTCGGGAGGAGACCCAGGCCTACTTGTGGAGACAAAACATGCGGATATATCTGGATCCAGATACTTCACGCGTCTCGTCTCCACCCAAAAACCTCCCCGTGGGTGTTTTTTATTTTTTATTTTTTTTATTTTTATTTACGAATTGTGGTGTCTCCGATTTTGAAAACCAATACATTTGACTCGATAACCTGCTAGTGATTCGCTTCAAACCCGGGAAGCCATGCATTAAGATGCGCGAGTCCTTCCTCAACAAAAAGCCCTGCAAGCTCGCTTATCCATTTTTAATTTTGTAACAAAACATAATTATTCATTCATCCCCTTATTTGTTTCAAATCCTCCCGGTCGTCTTCTTTTTCCAGTTATGAAGGTATCTTAAAAGTGAATCTCATCTTCTACCTTGGTTCGATTTGTTCCAATAAGAATTTTATTTTTTCTTTCTTCTACAAAATGCTTTGTGTCGATTTTAAATTTCTGTGTAATTTGTATTTATTCATGTAATGGTGGTTGAGAATCGAGACTGAAGTTGAGATTGAGATGAAGGCTTCTAGTGCATCCGGTTTGATCGACACATCCTTGTCTTCTTTCACTCAATATGCTCTAACACGCCCCGTAGACAAGACAAACATTTTCCTCCATCATCTGCTTATTCCAAAACCTAGGTCGCCAGATCCAATCACATGTTAATTTTACGATTCTAAATAAGTTTTCTCCCAAGGTATAATATTAGGTTATAATCATTATTTGGGAGATTCCATCCTTTATGCGATTCAACATTAATGAAATCTTCCTAAGAGCACAAAACGATAATAATAATCTGCTAACGCGTAACACGAGTTTTTTGATTAATATAACAATATTAAAATGATAAGATAATCTTATTTTATCTTATATCTTATATTTATAAAGTGCTAAGGAGGTTGCTCCACAATTGGCCACGTGGCAACCTCCGGAGCTGACACGTGGCAATTTTTTTTAATAGCATTTTTTTTTTCTTTCGGTAAAAATCGGAGTTTCAGTTAGCGTTTTATAGAAACCGAATTTTTTTGTTCGATTCTCCATTACATAAACCGAACCAAAGTGTATATTTCGATACGTTTCATTTTTATTACCTTCAACAGACGGTGCGGTTTCAGTTTTAATCAACCGAAATTTTCAATTCGATTTCGGCATAACAATTGAATAAAACCGTGTATCTTTTTTTTATCAAACGTGTACCGTTAGTAGTTTGTGCAGCAAAAGGAAAAAAAAAGACCGACGAATTTGAAGTTCTACTGTGTCGTGTACGATGGAAGATTAGTCAAGTTTAGCTACAAAATACAACAAAAAAAAATAAGGGCAAACAAATATCCGCGTCAAGAAGGTGTGCCCACATGTGACCACGTGGACAACACATTAAATGTTTTTATTATTTTGAACAACATAACGTCGGTCGAATCAACGGCCGTTTGCAGTACGAACGTCACTAAAATTGACGTTGGAATACCAAATCACTTTTTATATCCTTCAGATTGTATAGAAAATGAGTGGAACACATTTTAAATTATATTAAATTATTAATAATCTGGAAGCTAAGGCGTCCCGGGAGATTTGACCGTGTAGTTATGGTCTGATTATTGTTTTTCTATAATGTTTCATTACGTAAGGTCGAAGCTAAAGGGATCGACTTTATGACATTGTTCTCCTATACATCATATTGTGGTTTATTTTGTAGGTGAAAACTCCTGATAAGGCTGTAAGAAAAGTGATTCACAATCTTCACGTCTCTAAGAAAGGGCTTACTCTTGCAGAGAATGTGATATGTTTTTGTGCTCTTTTTGTCTTGTGCATTGAATTTGTTACGGTTTAAGCTTACACGATTTATTACACGTTGAGAATCTATTCCTTAATATTATCGTTAGTAACTATTTCTGTTTGGTCCGCCGTGCCTTGCACAGCTCACGTTCACTAGGAAGTAATATAACATGAACTTATCCTTAGAAGTTTTCTAAACTTTTTATTGGGTTTATTATTAACAAGTAGAAATAATTAAGGGGTGCTCCTATTTCCATAGTTGATTTACTCTTGCTAGAGCATTTTCCCCAAACTGCCCCTGCAATAAATCCACAGACTATTTCTGTTTCTCTACCCGTTGAAATGCACACTTCAAAAATTAAAAAGAAACAAAGGAAATAGAAAAATGCGCTTCACGATCCTACACTAATTTTTTCCTCTCTCTTTGAGAGCTCCTCCTTCTCTCTAGAACTCTCCTAACTCTTTTGAGTCTTCCCCTAGCCATCCTTGGCTTTTGCTTGAGCCATGGATACAAAAGATTTACACAAACTCATCTCCAATCTTAAAATACATGAAACACCTTCATCTACTACAAAAATAAAAGCCTTTGACATCTCAGAAGGTCTAAAGAAAAACAGACTAAGCCTTCTTGGGAAATTCATCACTAACAAAGACATACTAGTCAAAAACCTAAGACTAGCTATGGAGAAATCTTGGGGGACATATAAATTCAAGGTGGTGAAACTCACAAAAAACTTTTATCAGTTCCCTTTCGAGCTTGTTGAAGATCACAAAAGGGTGCTGACTGAAGGGCCTTAGTGCTTCGACAACATTCTGCTGGTTCTGCAACAATGGGAACCATCCCTAACAGCTGACAGTGAAGACTTTGCTGAGTCCCAATTTTGGATACAAGTGCAGGGCCTGCCAATGCATCTGCACACAGAAAAAATGGGTAAGAAAATTGCTCTTGATCTTTTTGATTGTACCTTTGCCCAAATCAGAGAAGAAGTTGGAACAAATCATCTCTCCTTTAGATTCAGATCCAAAATACATCTACACAAACCCTTACCTCGGCTTTTATCCATTAACATCGATGAAGACAACACTGTATCTGAGCCTTTCATCGCCCTATTTCAATATGAAAGATTACCTTCCTTTTGTTTTTACTGTGGTATTCTTGGCCATACTGCAACAAACTGCCCCTCACCACTGAGGAATTCAACCTGGAAGATGAAAAAGGATTCAGATTTGATAGTTGGTTGAATGCAACAAAACATAATAAATTGGTTCAAGAATTCCGAATTCTAGATATGGACACTCAATCATACCCTTGCTTTGCTTCTTCAATCTCCTCTGTGCAATATGCAAATCTCAATCCAGCCCAGAAATTTTTGAATTTCCCGCCAAACAGCTATCAATTCCATGTTCAAACAAACAAAAGTCAAAAGTCAACCTCAGACAGCTTAGAAAAAGATACTGACATGTCCCTTCCTGAAAGTGATAATACTTCAAACCTGGTCACACACACTGCCCAAAAACCCACAAAAAACAAAACAACTACAGAAAAGGCTTCCGTCCCTATCTCACCTACCCCTCCTTTACTGGACCACCAACCCATGCTCTCTCTCCACCCAAAAAACCTTTCTGAACCTGCTGCACAAGCTCTCAGAACCCTATCCCATCACATCAATCCTTGGAACTATCAACTATCCCTACCCCTGACCTCCAACCTAGCAACCAACTAATTGACAAGATGCCACCTTCTCCTTCAAACGAGCCTCGGATCTTAGTGACTAGTCCGATGAACCCTCAACCAATAAACCAGCAACACCTTGAGCCAGTAAATGCCAAAAAGAAAACTGATACCAGGAACCTATCTCTAAACAAGACTACCTGCTGACTCAACCTGTCCTTCCCAAATCTCTTGAGGATTCTGCAAACATGGAAACTCAAGTCATACATGTTCAAGCAAATAGCCTATCCACAACAACCTCTTCAATTTTAACCAGAAGTACCTTTAAAAGACACCATGAGAGCACAGATAGACCTATGACTGATATCACCAATCTGGAACCACTTACTGGGAAAAGGAAAGCCGATGGGGAGAATACCTCCTCACCAAAGAAACCAAAGCTGGAAGCAACTTTTGTAAGGGTGGAGACTGCTCAGCAGCTCCACCTACAACAATGATCTCTTATGCTGGAACTGCAGGGGCTTAGGCAACCCCAAGGCAGTTCCTAGTCTCAAGTGCCTGATAAAAGACTCTTCTCCTTCCCTCCTCTTTCTTTCTGAAACTAAACTTACTTCAACAGCAATGAATCAACTTATGAACACTCTTGGGTTTGCCTCTGGTCACCATGAAAGCATTACAGGGACCAGAGGAGGACTCCCTCTTATGTGGAATGATTCCACTCATGTCAGTATTCTCAGTAGTTCTAGAGGCCACATCGACTCTATCATTACTCTTGATAGCAAGGTCTTCCGTTTCACGGTTTTTTATAGAAATCCAAAACACTCCCTTAGACACTTTTCTTGGGATCTTCTAATAAGGCTCTCTACTGTTTCAAATCTGCCATGGCTTTGTGCAGGAGATTTTAACGAAGTTTTACATATGAGTAAGAAAACTAGGGCTGTCTCAAGGGCCAAATATCTAATTGAAAACTTTAGGAGAGCTCTTGAAGACTGTAATCTCCTGGATCTTGGATTCTCAGGGGCTAAATTTACTTGGGATAATGGTTGGCCACATGGTAATGTGAAGGCAAGGTTAGATAGAGCTGTTTCCACCATGGATTGGATTACTCTATTTCCTAATTATAGTGTAACTCACTTATCTGCTGCTAGAAGTGACCATTTACCTATTCTAATTTCCAGTCAGGCCTTTGTTAGAAGAAAAGCAAATAATAACTATAGAGTGGCAAGGTTTGATCCCTTTTGGCTACAGGATGAGGAATGTGTGGCCATCACTGAAAATACCTGGAAAGGTGTGTCTCACTCAAATGCTGCAGATTGTGCTCTAGGTATTAGGCAGGTCAGAGACTCTCTTAAACACTGGAGTTCACTGAAATTTGGGAAGCTGGATAGGAAGATTAAAAAGCTGAATGATAAGCTACTTCATCTACAAAATCAGGCAATTCCTAATGTACTCCTGGAAAAGGATTTGATGAAAGAGCTAGATCTCCTGCTAAATATGCAAGAGGACTATTGGAAGCAGAGGGGCAGATGTGAATGGTTAAAATCTGGAGATAGGAATACTTCATTTTTTCATATGAAAGCATCTCAAAATGAAGGCAAAGAACAATATTGATCAACTTACCACTGAGGATGGAACTAGACTCACTGATCCCGATGACCTAAGAGCATATGCAGGGACCTTCTATAAATCACTGTTTTCTTCTAATGCAGGTACAAGCAATCTAGATGTCCTAAACTTCTTACCTATCAACCAAATCACTGATCTACAGGCTGCAGCTCTGCAATTACCTTTCACTGAAGAAGAAGTGTTAAGAGCTATCAAGCAGCTACCATGAAGGAAAAGTCCTGGTCCTGATGGCATGCAAGCCATCTTCATCCAGAAGCACTGGCACTTGTACAAGGATGACTTGATGCCCTTGTTCCTTTATGTTCTGAATAATGGGGCTGATTTTACTGGTTTAAATGATACTTACATCACCTTGGTGCCTAAATCCCCTCAAGCTTCTGTTCTTAAAGATTTCAGACCTATAAGCCTCATCAACACTGTTTATAAGATCATTTCTAAGACTATTGCTAATAGGCTGAAAAAACTCTTGATTCTGTAATTGATGTAACCCAAAGTGCCTTTCAGAAAGGCAGGCTCATCACTGACAATGCCATTGCAGCTTTTGAGGCTTTCCATACTCTTAGTATTGGGGGGAAAATAAGCAAGCAGCAGATGGCTCTAAAGTTGGACATGGTTAAAGCTTTTGACAGAATTGAATGGGAATACTTGGAGAAAATACTGGAGAAGATGAACTATCCTGATTCCTTTGTCAAGCTCATAATGAAATGTGTAACCACTGCCTCCTTCAATGTTCTTGTAAATGGGAAACCTTCCCAGCAGTTTACTCCTACTAGAGGTATAAGGCAAGGAGATCCACTATCTCCCTTCCTCTTCATTATTTGTTCTGAGGGACTAACAAGCCTAATCAAACAATCCATTATGATGGGAGACTTAATACCCTTTAGGTTTGGTTCTAATGGGCTTTGTTTATCCCATCTGCTCTTTGCAGATGACAGTATTTTGTTTGCAAAAGCAGATCATACAAATGCCTTGAAGATAAAGAGAATCTTGAATACCTACGAAGGTCTCTCAGGACAGCAGGTAAACCTTTCTAATTCCCATATATACTTTAACAGACATTTAGGAGCGGAAATCAAGGAGGAGATCACCCACATTCTTGGTATTCATGTTGGACAGACTAATGGAAAGTATCTTGGACTCCCATTCATGATTGGGAAATCCAGATATGAAGTTTTTAGGTATCTGAAAGATAAGGTTTGGAGGAAACTCAATGGTTGGAAAGCCCATCATCTCTCTCCAGCCGGAAAAGAAGTTCTCATAAAAGCTGTGATTCAAGCCATACCTACCTATGTCATGCAATGCTTCTATTTACCCAAAAAGTTACTTAATGAAATTTTGGTAATGATTAGGAGGTTCTGGTGGGATAAGGAAGATGGGAAACAATCAATGGCCTGGATTTCCTGGGATCAAATCTGCACCCCCAAAGATCAAGGAGGAATGGGATTTAAAGACCTAAACTTGTTTAACAAAGCCGTGCTTGCTAAACAACGTTGGAGGTTGCTGATTAACCCCCACTCTCTTGTCAGCTCCATTCTTAAGTTTAATTACTTCAGGCATACCTCACTCCTTGAGGCAAGAATGGGCAGTAGATACCTAATTTCTTCTATCATATGTGTTATCTTTTATGTGCCATTCTATGTGATTGCCTTTTATTTTCTTCAACTTAATCCGGTATAGTATATTCCTATGAAAATGCAACCTTGTGTGTTCCTTTTGTAAATCCATCTGATTATAAGCAGATGTTCTAGCAACCAAAATTGGTTCCTTTTTTATATGAACCAAGCTTTAGGATTCCGATTTAACTCCATTTCCGCTATCCATTTGGGTCAATTCTGGAGACCTCTTTTTCAATTAATATTTGGTTGTGCTGTTTTTTCAATTTGCATGAGGATATTTGTCAACAGCCATTATAATGTTTAAAACATGCTCTTGATATTGGAAAATGAGGAGGGAATTTTTCTTACCCTGTATAGAAAGCAAGGCTATAAAAATGCAAAGGCCTTTTGTCTGCTGCTGCTTTGGGCTAGTTTCGCACTGATAGAGTTCTTCCGTTGCATTCAGGAATCGATATTGTCTTCATCCATTCAAGCTCCACCGACCTAAAGTAAGTTTTTTTTTTGTTTTACTGTCTGTTTTTTATTTAGTATAGTATGTGATGGGTTTTAAGTAGTTAATAATCTTGATTTTTGTTTGCATTTTGATGATGTTCGATCAACTATGTTGTTTGCTTTGAATAATGTTATTGCATTTCCACTTTTCTTAGATGTTAGTTTGAAAATTTACTTTGTTCGGTACATGTTGTAGTTGCCCAAATGTTGCATTTCTGGTCTTCTTCATGACTTCTTTAAGTTGCTCGCCTACTCTTTCATTGTATAGGTTTATTTCAGTATGTTACGGAACAACAGACTATTACTTTACTTTGTGGCATATCTTAATCAAGTGAAAATGCATTGAAGAATGACGGATCAAAGCAAATATCCAAATTTCTGCTTCGTGATAAAATGGTATACGTTGTTGAACATATTTATGAGAAAATAGATTAGTGTGAAAAGGAAAATGTGAATGACATCTGCATATGTTTGCTGCCTTCAACAATGCTTGAAGCTTTTGTATTTGGTTTTTTTGTTGCATTCAGGAATGTTTTATCGGTTGACCTGGAAAAATCCCGAACTTTCTCGTCATATTTGAAGGATGTAAATCAATGGTGTAATGACCCATAATCAAGATGTGTACGAATTACGGTTTACTCTTGGATTGTAGTTATCTAGTTAGATCATTAGCAGATTGATTCCCCAACATGATGTATTGAAAACTCAGTTATCTTATCTTTATGTAGATAGGTGTAAGGGAAAAAAAAAAAACCAAGGAAGAAAGAACTTATGGGGTGTAAGGTTTACTTGAATTGTATTTAAAATTTCCATTAGGCTTTTTGAGTTTTCAATGATTGTTCTCATTACTCCTTTCTCGATTGCATCTCTCATGCCATAATAATTGCAATAATAGTAATCGACTCAGACTACGTTGTTAGTTTCATGATGGCCGTCGCATTGGAGATAAACATCCAACGTACAGAAAAGGCTGTGGCCGGATTCACCGCCACCATCCACATCGGAAGATAGAGGTGTTGTTGGAAGAAACTTTACATTTGCATGCAGCGATACTGACACCGCGGTCAGGCTGGCTTCACAGAGCAGCGTCCACCTCCCCCTCTCAGCAGTGGAAGGATTACAAGCCGGTGTCTCTTCCGCCCAATATTGCCCGGTCGGTAGTTCCGCCTGGACCTTTAGCTTTTTCATTTTTCATTTTTTTTTTTTTTTTTTTTGTTCAAAGGAGGAACTTTTGTGATTTTCAATAAAGGGTGCCCTCATTTTTCTGTCCTTGATTGATGTAATGGAGCTAGTTGCAGAAGGAAGGTGTCTTTTTGAAGGGGTTGTGGGGTGTTTTAGTGTTAAATTGTGCTCTGACTAGTGTTTGAGAAAAGGATAATGCTTACTTTAAACAAATAGTGAAATAATAGATGATTACAATGTAGGCCGATTTGTGTTGAAGGTGGGAGATTTACTACACCAAAAGAATGGTCAGTAAATTAATAGTGGAGTGGGGGATCACATGGAGGGAGGCCAAGAAAGAAGAGTGGTGTTTTTGCCTAGTTTGTAGTTTGATCAAATTCTTGCTCAGATGCCTCCTTATTTGGGAAGTTAGTTTTTTTTTTTTTTTTTGGGGAAATTATTGTATGAAGAGTTCGTATTGTACCGAACCGTAAAAATGTTTGTAATTTCTACTCATATGCCATTCATTTGACTGTTGGATGCAACAGAAATTCCCTACCAAGAATCTCCCAATGTTACGGGCATGACAGGAATTATTTGCAAGTGAGGTAGCAGCAAGGATGGATTCAATGAGCAATATATGCCACTGACATTTATTTATCACCCCTTTCACCACAGCTCTCCCTATGCTCTATTTTTCATCAATGAAGAACAACTCCGGCTAGCGCGTGTCAAGATTCATATTGTAAAATTGGTGAACTCAACAATTTGTTTGATCCATTAAAAGCACTTTATTTTGCAGAAACAATTTGTTCTAATTTTTTGCACTTTAACAAAGTGTCTACAAATAGAGACAATAAACAAATTATTAAAAATTGAAGATGCATCTATGTTAAGATAATGTTGACACTTGTCCTTATATAAGTGGAACAAGTGTAAGGACAAGTGTAATGTTTCTATTGATACACCTAGAGATCTTATCTAGTATCATAGATTGTTAATCTGTACTAATATATTCCCTGCAAATGTACTGCTGAATTAACTTGAATGAATTAACAAGAATTATTCTATATCATTTTCTTTCTTGGTAGCAGAGCCACCAGCGGCCATGGCAACTTCAGGCCAGCCTTCCGGCGAGTCATACCCACCTTTAACAACTCAGATAAATACAGCTTCAATCGGACTTATCTCCTCCGGCATCACAGTAACCACAACTCCTCCCTTCATGTCCTCTATCAGCTCATCCTCTATTATTACTCCGACTCGGTACCAATACACATCTTCTCCGTTGATTCAAACAACTGGGATTACCTCGTCGTCCATGTACACAAGACCTCCACCTCTCTTCTCTACAGCTGCAACTCTGCAACAGACTTCACCATCTCCACCCAATTTTCTCCTTCCAGCTAAACCTCAATTTGGGTCAAATTTATCACAAACTATCACTGTCAAGCTGGATCGGAACAACTATCTTCTGTGGAAATACATTATCCTTTCATTTGAGGCCACAAGCTTGAAGATCATTTGTTTGGGACGAACATACCACCAGCTCTTAGACCTCCAAGTCTGGGATCTTTGGGATCTTCAAATCTGCAAACATTCATCTCAAATCCCATTTATGAAGAATGGCAAGCTGTTGATCAACTTCTCCTAGGATGACTCCTTGGATCAATGACAGAACAGGCTGTACAAGAGGTTGTTGGTTGCAATACAGCTCATGAAGTTTGGGTAACCCTTGAAACTTTGTTTAACAGTCAATCTCAATCCAAGATCCTTGAATACAAAGATGCTTTAACTAAAACTACCAAAGGAGCTAGATCTATGCCCGATTATCTTGCTATTATGAAGGGATACTCTGATGGATTGGCTGCAGCTGGGTATTCAATCTCTAGCTCAGAATTGATCTTTGCCACTCTAGGAGGTTTATCTAAGGAATATGAGTCAGCAATTGTAAACATCACCTTTAGGATCCAGTCTATGAGTTGGGCAGAGGTGCAAGCCCAACTGACTACTCATGAACGTCTCATTGCAAGGTTCAATTCAGCAGGCTCTCTGGATATGTCTCATCCTACTGCACCGATGGCACAAGGCAGAGGAAGGAATCCCTACAATCAGTCAAATTCTTCCAGAGGAAGAGGCTCAGGAAATGGCAGAGGTAGATCAAGAGGTAGAAGTGGAGGTAGGAACAACAACTCTACATCTCCTGCTGGAAATGGTGCATCCAGGCCAACATGTCAGATCTGTGGAAAGTCTGGACATGTTGCTATAGAATGCTGGCACAGGTATGAAGAGAATTATGTGCCTCAACAGTCTGCAAATAAGCAAACCTCTAGGCAAATGGCTACCTACCTTGCTGCACCAGAAATGTCACAAGATTCTGGATGGTATGCTGACAGTGGAGCTTCTAATCATGTCACTTCTGATCTTGGTAAACTGTCAGTAAGGTCTGAGTATGAAGGTAATGACACTCTAGTGGTTGGTAATGGGAATCATATGCACATTGCACACACAGGATCTGCCACCTTAACTCTTAATCTTCACTTATCTAATATCCTTCATGTACCTAAAATCCATAAAAGTCTTCTTAGTGCTTCAAAATTAACTGCTGATAATCCTGTTCTAATTGAGTTTTCTGCTTCTAAATGTTATATTAAGGATCAAGCAACAAGGAGGGTGTTACTGGAAGGCACACTGGAAAATGGACTCTACAAGATTCATCCAGCCAAACTCACTGAACCATGTCTTAATGTCCACTCTCAGAGCTCCCCTCAATCCAACCATATCAAGTTTGTTTTTAGTATTACTTCTAGCAATCAAAGTAGTGAAGCCATTGTATGGCATAGAAGGCTAGGTCATCCTTCTGTTAGAGTTTTAAATCAAGTTCTTAAAGATTATAATGTTTCTATCAATGAACAAATGCCTTTTTGTGATGATTGTCAGTATGGTAAACTTCATGCTTCCCCTTTCCCTGTGTCACATAGCAAGTCCTCTCATCCCCTTGAATTAATCCACACTGATCTCTGGGGACCATCCCCTGTTAGATCAACTTCTGGTTTTCTTTATTACATACACTTTGTTGATGACTTCAGTCGGTTCACATGGATATATCCCCTGAAATTAAAATCTGAAGCATATAATGCTTTCACAGTCTTTAACAAACTGGTAGAAAATCAGTTCAATACCACCATCAAAACTGTCCAATCTGACTGGGGTGGGGAATATAGAAATCTAGAGTCTTATCTTGCTCAATGTGGTATTAAGTTTAGGCATCCTTGCCCTCATATCCATGCTCAAAATGGTAGGGCTGAGAGAAAACATAGGCACATAGTAGAAACAGGCCTCACCCTATTAGCCCAAGCCTCTCTTCCACAAAAATACTGGTGGGACAGCTTTCTTCATGCTGTCACCCTCATTAATGTCCTTCCTACCCCTGTCTTACATAACTCCTCACCATACCAAGTCCTGTACAACAAAAAGCCTACTTATCATCTTATCAAAACCTTTGGATGTGCTTGTTTCCCTTACATTAGGCCTTATCATAGTCACAAAGTTCAATATCACACCCAAAAGTGCATTTATCTAGGTCTCAGTCATGTCCACAAGGGTCACATATGTCTTGATGCTACAGGAAGACTCTATATCTGCAGAGATGTTACCTTCAATGAGCATGAGTTTCCTTATCCCTCCATGCATCCTACATCATCCTCTTTGCACCCTAGCAACACTTCAAGCCCCAGCATTATCACCACCATACCAGCTGGTCCAGTAACACCTGCTCCTGCTGCTGCTGAACACCACTCAACAGGTATTTTTGATCCTCAACTTCTTGTACATTCTCCTAGTATCTCTGATCAGCATCATGATTCACCATCATCTGCAACACCACATTCATCCACCAGTTCACCAACTCCTGCATCACACTCACCCCATGATAACACTACATCTCCTTCACATTCACCACTCATTCCTACACCACCATCCACTCCACAATTTTCACCACAACAATCTCCTCCTGTTCCTGCTCCTGGTCATGCAATGCAAACCAGGTCCAAACATGGTATTTTTAAACTTAAACCTATTTTCACCCTTGTCACTAAGTAGTGCTCATCTGATTTTCTCACTGAACCACTTTCTGTGTCAGAAGCTCTTACTCAGCCAAATTGGCAGAAAGCTATGGCAGAAGAATACAGTGCCTTGATTCAAAATCACACATGGGATCTTGTGCCTCCTTCCCCACATCATCACTTGGTTGGCAACAAGTGGATTTTTAAGATCAAACACAAGCCTGATGGTACTCTTCTCAAGTACAAAGCTAGACTTGTAGCCAAGGGCTACTCACAGCAAGAGGGGGTGGATTATGCATAAACATTCAGTCCAGTGGCTAAATCTAGAACAATCAGAGTGTTTCTTGCCGTTGTTGTGACTAACAACTGGCCTGTTAAACAGGTTGATATCAACAATGCTTTCCTAAATGGAAAACTACAAGAGAGTGTATACATGCCTCAACCAGTAGGGTTTGTAGATGCAGCCAAACCAAACTATGTGTGCAAGTTAAACAAGGCTCTGTATGGCCTCAAACAGGCACCTAGAGCCTGGTTTGAAGAATTAAGAACTCAGCTATTAATCTGGGGATTCAGACAAGCAGTTTCAGACACTTCTTTGTTTATCTTGAAAGAAGGCAGTGTCACATTATATATTCTAGTGTATGTTGATGACTTTCTCATCACTAGCAATTCTGATCAGTATATACAAAAGTTTGTGAAGCTCCTACACTCCAAATTTCCTCTCACAGAGTTGGGAGAAGTTCATCAGTTTCTAGGAAAGCAAGCACACAGAGATTCCAATGGTCTGTTTCTCAGTCAGAAGGTCAACTTCTGGACAGGCTAGGCATGAATAATCTGAAGCCTGTACTCACTCCAATGGTAACTGGTAAAACTTTTGAACCAAATGAAGGCACTCCTATGGCAAATCCTACCCTCTACATGAGCATCATTGGGGCACTCCAGTACATGACATTCACTAGGCCAGACATTGCCTATGTGGTAAACTCTTTGAGCCAGTTTATGCATGATCCAAGGGATGTCCATTGGCAGGCCCTTAAAAGACTGCTTAGGTATATCAAAGGCACATTGAACTACAGTCTTTACTTCAAATCTGGAGGCAGTATGGACATCACTGGTTACTCTGATGCAGGATGGGGATGCTGCCCTTATGATAGAAAATCAGTAGCATGAGATTGTATCTACTTAGGGCCATCCTTGGTCTCATGGCACTCAAAGAAGCAACAAGTGGTGTCTAGATCTAGTACAGAGTCCGAATATAAGAGCTTAGCACATGCTGCAGCTGATATTGCTTGGTTAAAGTCTTGTTGACTGAACTTAGGATCAAAGTTACAAAGAAACCTGTTATTAACTGTGACAACTCAGGAGCTGAATCTCTTGCACAGAACCCTGTTCATCACTCCAAAACCAAGCATATTGAGATAGATGTCTACTATGTTCGAAATCAAGTCTTGGAAGGAAAGCTGGATGTAAAGCACATCTCAACATGTGACCAGCCTGCTGATGTGTTTACTAAGGCTGTAACAGGAGTCAAGTTTCTATATTTCAGGGACAAACTGAATGTTCAAACTCTTCCACATTCTGTTTGAGAGGGGGTGTTAAGATAATGTTGACACTTGTCCTTATATAAGTGGAACAAGTGTAAGGACAAGTGTAATGTTTCTATTGGTACACCTAGAGATCTTATCTAGTATCATAGATTGTTAATCTGTACTAATATATTCCCTGCAAATGTACTGCTGAATTAACTTGAATGAATTAACAAGAATTATTCTATATCATTTTCTTTCTATCTAAGAATTGTTTGCCCACATTAATCTAATATTTTTCTGCATCACTCTTTCGTAATCCTTCCTGATAAATCATTAGAACTCACAGACCCATGACAGGAACATTGAACAACTTAGGTGGCCAAATTTGCAGGCATTGGTCAAGAAGGAGCTTACACTAGAAAACCAAAAAACACAGATGCCGGAAGAAGTTTATAATTGTATTTATGTTACAGAGTTATTACATATAATTAAATCGAGACTAAGTATTATACAATGTACAAAAAATGACAGGGCCCTACTCTTTGAACCACCAAAATAGAAAAAGCCAAAAAAAAAAAAAAAAGGTGCTAAAACTGTGGGTCCATCTTCCTTTTATACTTGTTGGGGTGTGTCTGCCACACTTGTGAATTGTGATGGGTACCCCCCCACATTGGATAGATGGACGGCTCAAATTCATCTTGGGGAGGGATCAAAAGTCTTCTACACAAGTGGTGATTAAGATATATTCAAGTCAGGTCATGAAAATCAAACTTACTGTCTTTGTAAATTTAGAACGGACCGTCGGACGACTGTCATGTATGTGTAGAAAAAGATAAAACTGTTTTGTTTGTTTATACACGCGACAGTCATCTAACAGTTCGTTTTAATAGAGAATCTCTACAGCAGGGTTACCCCCAGTCGTCAAAGGTTTTGTTTTTTTTCTTGGAAGGATCCATACTCGTGTGTCCAACATATATGCTATTATTATACTCATGCTAGTGTCCCCAGGACATAACCCAGTTGGCAAGAGGCGTGAGTGTGTAATTGCTTCCTAGCGGAAGGTTAGATGTTCGATTCCCACAAGGGGCGAATTATTCCCTCCTGTTAAAGGTAAGCCAATTGACTCTGAGCTACTGGGGGATCTTGATTTTCATCTCCATTCATCCCGTGGGACATTGATTTTCATCTCCATTCATCCCGTGGGACAGGGGGAGTGGGGACCCTCGGGGGTAGGGTTTACCCTTTTTTATTATACTCATGCTAGTATTCCATTTTTTAAGAAGTAAATTTGGCGGCTCGATCAATTATTCCAAATTCCAAATTATAAATAAACACTAGCTAGAACTGCAACTTCTTGTTGTTGTATATATTATATGTATTCATGCATGGTGGTGACCTGTAGTAGCTAGTAATATAATCTGGTGGTCATGTGAAGGCATCTTTTGTCGGTGAACACTAAGATGAGATCGAGTCTTTCGTGTGCATTGAACCGTTACACGTATGTGTGTAGTATGTGTTAGAAGAGGACAAAATAGCGTTTATCTTCTTGTACGCGTCTTTATACGACGGTTCAGTACATAGTAGATCGAAGGTGGGAATTCCTAGGGGTGTACAACGAAATTGGAAAACTGGACTGACCGACTGAACCGAATTTATTCGGATCGGAAAATGATGAACCGCGGTTTTCCAATCGGTTTTTTCATTAAAGAAAAACCGAACCGGAAATCCAATTCAGTTTTTGGTTTTATCAATAAAAACCGGTATGACCCGAACCGAACCGGTTATACTTCATTTTTAATTTTATATATATATATATAATTTGTTCATTAGCTCCTACTATAAAAACCCTCCACACACAACCCTAAATTTCTAAACCTTATACTTCTGTCGTTTCTACCTAAACCTAAACCTAAATGCTTCCCACCGATAACCGCCGTTTGAGCTCACCGGCCGTTCTTGCTTCTTCTAATATTCTTCATCATTTGATCGTGAAAGGCTGAAAGTAACATTTGAAATTGTCGTTACAACGACCACCTGTTGGCTTATGGTGCCAATAATGGTGTTTGTCTCATTTTTAGAAGAAAGAAATCAAAATTTTATCGTAAATAAAATACAGTCTGAAAACCGAAACTGAACCGAACCGGACTGTATTGGTTCAGTCCAATTCAAAAAAATGACCAATTCAGTTCAGTTCAGAAAATATCAAAACCGTAACTACAGTTCAATTCAAAAATCGTAAAAACCGACCGGACTGGATTATGTACACTCCTAAGAATTCCCGATAAAATTGTAGTCATATGGTTGCGAATTGAAATGACAGCGGGCAGTCATTAGTATCACGTTTATGTGATGTTACTTGTTACGGCTGCTAAATGCAGTGATATATATATATATATATATATATATATATATATGCTATTGTGGGGAAGTTATTGTGTGGTGAGTTAATTTGAGGTGAAGTGACGGGTAAAACGATTAGAAGCACACAGTTTAAATAAATAATTAAACTGTGTGGTCTGATGATTCCACACGGTGTCTCCGTACCGTATGGAGACACCACACAATAACTTTCCACTATTGTGTTACCTGCCAATGTTGACTCGACTCCTGAGGCTTGAATCAGCAACCTCTTCATGTACTTTGTCTGCTTAACTGGACAAGATTGTATTATTTATTTCATAGATATGATTAATATAACCCTCTTCTGACTTTTACTGATCTTATCATTGTTGGATCTAACCGTATGTGATTAACCACTTTGATCCAGGATCGTTATGCTAAACTAACGAGAATCAAAACAAGAACTAAACTGTAAACATACCCGAATCCATAGCAGCGGAAGACTCTGTAGATGTTGTAGGATCGATCTTCTAGATCTACACACCGTCTAGTAATTTTCAGAGGAACCCTTTAGAATTCTCTGTAGTTCTCTTTCTGGTAATGGGAGGCAGAGGAGAATAGATCGGTGTGTGACCTAGGGACCATAACCCACCTTATATAGTGAAATATATTTTAGGTATTTCCATTTCTACCCATCAACGCAATAGAAATTACCACTTAGTCTCTACACATAAAAGGCCCACACCCTAATGATACATTATAACCCAATAACCAAAAACCGTATTAGACCACTTTTACATCGGGTTAATCTTTATTGACAGTCCATAATAAATAATTATTTCACATATAAGCCCAACGTTGGATTAATGATCCAACAATCTCCCACTTGGGCTATATGTGTAACCTTACAATTATTTATCACCAGATAACCGAATGAGCGCTCAACTTTGCTGTCGTCATAAAAATGTATCAATAACCAATCCCGTCCATCAATCGCATCAACATAGGACCAAAGCGGATATATTATTGTAGTTAAGTTTATTTATTTCACATGAAAACCCAATTAAATTGATTTTTTTTTTTATTGTTGCCGAATAAAAGTAAAATTAGAATATTTTTATCACAGGTTTCTTAAGTCGAATTTTGACCTTTCACAGCATCAACACTCAAAAGAGCACGTCATTTAAAGAGACTGTTAGAATAATGCATGCACTTGCATTATTTCAGAAGGGGCCAATTATTTGCACCCAAGCAGTAGGGTCTACCGCTGCACCGGTTGGTGTTTGGCTCTATAATCGATTTACACACAAGTCGATTCTATTGCGGTGCATATCACATAGTATGGTAAATCGGTAAAGTTCTTGTGGTGTGATCAAGCACGAACCGAAATGTATCAAAAGCCTTATGGTTTCTTTTGCTCTAGGATGAAATAGAGAATAGTTTTTGTTATGGACTGAACTTGGATCAAGTTGTCTACGTATTCAAATATATATTTGGAATCAAGTCCCACCGTAGTTCAGGCGGTTATGCATAAACGTTGAGTTAGTGGCAGTTATGCACTCTACCCACGTCTCACGTCTACACTTAACTGTTCTTTACACATATCTTTGGTATGTTCTTTCCTGATTAGGGACTTACCCTGGTCGTATGACCAATAGGGGCCTGCCCTGGTCGTCTTGATAAGGTCATCTAAATAGCAGGGACTTGCCCAGGTCGCTTGACCAAGTGGGACCTGCCCAACTTCTGACTTAAATATATCCTTGATCCGATCTACTAATTCATCTACGGGATATGTGCCACGTGGAGATTAACAGGTTATCCTCAATCATGGTGCAAATAAAAGACGGTCTTTAAGAAACCTCGGCATATATATATATATATATCTTGTTCAATTGGTCCATTTCTGTATCTGTCGGCTACCCTTGTCTATATCCACCTATTGCCTATAATTAATTTATATTGGAAACTTGAAAAAATATGGCCGAAAAAGTAAACAATTGAAAAAAGATGCTTCAAAAGTAAACATTTGAAAACTATGTTTGTGTCCGATGCATAAGCGACGCACGCACGATGCATGAGTCACGCATACCACTGTGCGACGCACGCACGACACACGAGACACACATACATCGAGACATATTTTATCAAATTTTTTATTTTTCGGACATAGTTTCTCAAGTTTCCCTTTATATTTATGCAAATGAAATAAGTTTACAACTACTAAAACGTCATCACATACAACAACCGCCCTGACGGCCTGACCCCCCTCCCCTCTTTCTTTTCTTTATATAAGCTCAGAATGTGAGAAATGGTGATTTGAGATAATTGCTCTCTTACCTCAAAAAAAGAAGAAGATAAAGTTGCTCTGTTATATTAAGAATTTTTAGCAGTTTATTCATAACAACCAACACCTTTGTCACCTTATGTAATATAAATAAATACATTTGGAATTTGTATTTTGTATTTTGCAGTGTTGTACTTGTAGGTGATGTCTTCAACAGGAGGCGGCAGCAGGTATAATCCATACAGCCCAGGAAGTAGCGGTTGGTCAATTTTGAGAAATGAAGAATTTCAAGAAGCTGATCTTTGGGGTACCACTTTGGAAAGGAAAGATATTGATTCTTATTCCGCCGCACCCATGTCAAATTCTTCCATCTTTACGCGGCGGCAGCCACCGTCAACCGCCGCCTTTATGATTCCAAAACCCATAAGCAGCAGCAGTCCCATCATCATGAATGAAGATGAACCCAATACTCTTCAACAGTCATCAGCCCCTGTTAACATACCTGATTGGTCAAAGATCTATGGAAAAAATCCAACCGGCCATAGTGACGGCGGCGGCGGCGGCGGCTGCAGTAGCGGTGATGACAACAGGAACAGTTGGGACGACAGTGATGAAGATGATGAAATGATGGTTCCACCACATGAATGGATAGCAAGAAAGGTAGCAAGAAGTCAGATATCTTCCTTCTCTGTGTATGAAGGAATAGGAAGAACCCTTAAAGGAAGAGATCTCAGCAATGTGAGGAATGCTGTGTTAACCAAAACTGGATTTCTTGAATGAATAATTATGGTGATGATGCATGCACATGCCACGTCATCACATCATTGTCATGATGGTGATACTGTAATTGCTGTCATCCATATGATTGATAATGTAATGGAATGGCCCCAAAAGACGGGGGGTGGGGTCCTCTTTATATCACTGTGAATGATTGTATTGCAATTACGTGTAGGGAAATATCTACAGGTGGCTCGTGTGGAAACACCACATAAATATTTTCTATTATGTGCATATTCTTGTATGTCCGCTCTTTATTCAATCCTTTGTGTTATCCCAAACTAGTACATGCTTAGTTAGTCTAAAGACACCGATAAAGATACAACCAATATATCACAACGGAAATGATATAGGACCACGTGTCTAATGTATTTTCATTATGATCAAAGATAGAAATGTTGGATGTGTTAGTCGTTGTGGTATGATGGATGTTTTTTTTATTTCCTTCATCTTTCTTCTTTCTTTCTTTTATATATAAACAATTAAACATCTATTTAAAGGTAACTTCTAAGTTCTAACACGTTTGGTAAATAAACTTGCATGTTATTATTTTATTTCTTCTACCACTTCCTTACTTTTCTTTTGCCCATCCCTCAAGTCGGCAACCATGCATGTTGCCTTATCTGCTAATAGGCATTTATTTATATTGATAATTACCACAACATTTATGTCATTGTATCTTTAAAAAATAATAATATATGATTTGCGCGGGGTTAGCGTTATGAGATCTATAATATTAGAATTATTACATCAAGGTGACGACGTTGGATATCGTTTATTATCAATTTCGGACCGTAATCGTTTTTGTGACAACTAATTCAAAAACAATTGACAGAGGATGGTGTTTGGGAGTAATTTTAGATTGAGCCTGTGTTATTTTTTCAAGTTGTCTACGTATTCTGTAATCAATCAGGAATCAAGTCTCTCGTAGTTCCTTAGGGATTGTTTATGTAGATGACGTCTCGTCCTTTTTCTTGTCCAACAAGGATTCGGTTTTCTTAATCTCTAAGGATTATCTTATATCAATCCCGTTGATTTAGGGATAATTATGAATATGTTTAAATGATATGATCGATGTCATTACACCTATGATTCGTTCTATATTTATCCTATAATATAGGAACACGTTTAAATATCGGACACCATAGGATTCTTTCAATGTTTATCCTATATAATATAGGAACACGTGTAAATATCGGATAAGGAGAGCTCTGGCCGACCTACGGTGAGCTCCCCTTGTCGTCTCGACCTACACTGCACTGCCTGGCCTCCGTCATGACCGAGCCGACCTGCGGTGGTCTGATCAGGAGGACCGATCTGACCTCCCACCTGGGGTTTCTGGTCTATTTTGTAATCAAGTGTGAGGCTCCTAGCCTTTAATGTTGTTATCTTTCTGTTTTTTCATTTATTGTGTAGACATTCCATTAATCACACGTGCATGACAAGGGCTAATCCGATCATCGTCATAGGGATTTCGAAAAAATTATAGAGAAAAATTATTACGCAATTAGTATTTTAGAGTTATATATTTTTATTGTGCAAGAGAATGAATAATAGTTAAATATATTTGCTGCACTATAATTGTTATCAAAGTTCTGTAACACACCCTTAAATTATGGCCAGACATTATCCAAAACCCCACCATACACGTTTTGTGATGAATATACTATAGTATAAGGCTGATTCCATTGGTCTTTGGGCTTGTCTTTATCTGGATATGGATCTATAATTACTTAGCAAATACATATATGTCGTCATAAGAAGCGAAAGATTTTGGCTAGTATCTCCATATGCATCGAAGTGACGAGAGAAATGATATGAACCATACAGTTTGAATTCAGTTTAAAAACAGTTGGTCCATTTAACGCCACATGTATCTTCACACCGTGTGGAGACACCACCTAAAAACCTCCCCATGAGAAGGGGTGCAGTATAAACAGTGTATTTCTTCTTTTTGTTCCGTCAATAATTTATGTGCAGGATAATTTTCAGCTATGATCACCATACAAATAATTGGAAACAATGGACCGATGATAACTTGGTGGAAATGACACCGTAATCGTGCTTTGTTTGATTTAACAAAGATAATACATTTGATTTGACTAATTGTCGGCCATTTTCATTCAACTTACTAAGAGCATCTTCAATGGGGGTTGTAAAATTTTTGCAAAGCTTTATCATCAATGGAGCATTAATGAGTCACTAAAGCTTTATTCAAAAGCTTGAAAAACATACACCGGTTTATCCTTAAAAAAGCTGCAAAATCTTTTTTTTCTTTTTTAGTTTTGTATGTAGTAAAAAAAATGTGTATGTGTAGTGAATCCATCTTATAACACTTTTAAAAATGTTTATGTATTGTAGAGAAAATATTTATAAAAAAATGTTTATAAGCAGTATGACGTGGCAACATAATGAAGCTTTTAAAAGCTCCATAACCGGAAATGCTCTAAGCACAAGAACAAGAGTTAAGTAGGGGAAATACATACGTAGAGTGTATTTGTATGAAGTTAACGTGTAATTTAGATTGAACCACACAGTGTCTCCACACGAATAAAGACACAACACTAGTATTTCCCGTTAAGAGCAGTTGTAGTTGTTAGAGATGATGACAAGATTAAGTTGTATAGATAATTATGTTTGAATTTAAATTAGAATTATGTTAGGATATATAATTTGGTTTAAATTGAGTTCTATTTGAATAGATCTATATCATTTACAACACTATAAATTGTAATATTCGGTAATTGATTATGTAACACAATACAATTATATTTCACTATTAGTAGTTGACAGAGGTCAGACCGGCACCTCGCCACATGTCATCTCCACACCAGCTTGACAATAAATACAGATAGAGGAAGTATGAATCCTAAAGGTCAAGGACCCGGCCTTAGCCTACAAGTGGGTGGGAGCTCTGACCCAAACTCCTAGAGGGGGGTCAGCTCGGCAGGCTCGAGCTCGGCAGGACCTTCCCGTCCACCACAGGTCGGCTCGGGAGGTCTTAAGCATAAATAGCCCACGTGCATACTAAAATCAGATAAACATGAAAAAAATTCTCAGCCATAAAGGTTCTGATCTTATATTCAAATCAGTGTCTTCCTTAGGGAACACGAAATCACAGTCCAACAAGCATACGTCCCATGCAGGCCTAGGGCATAAGCCCCACCATATAAAAAATCTCTAAGAAACTACGAGAGACTTAATTTCTGACAAATTCACAGTATACGTAGGCAACATCGTAACTAGTGACCTTTTTTTTAAAAGTTTTTGTTGCCACGTCAAAAAAATAGAAGTCTTTCCATAAAAAAATTACGTAGTGACTTTTATTTTAGTATATTCTCTCTCCAAAACTTCTGAGGCAGAGAAGTCTTATGAGAATTAAATTTTTGCACACTTTTCGAAAATGCCATTACCCAAAATTTCACCCACACATTTTTTACTGGACATCTGACAAATTACCACGTAGATTTCAGATATCATTTTTTCTCAAACCATTACCGTTGTTCTAAGTAGAGGGAATTGGAGAGGGTCCAACATAATGCGACACATGTCAGCATCACAATTATACACACCATGTATTGCTTAGATAAACTAATGAATCTAGATAATAAGTGTCCATACAAGTGTTTAAGATTTAACCATCCAATATGATACACATGTAGGACTATGATTAAACTACTTCATTTTCAACCCGTTCAAACCAAATGATGGTAGGAAGACATGTAGTTTGCTCCTAAAGTCTTGAAAGGTGGATGTTTGCAAGGCCTTTGTAAGGATGTATGCAGTCTGTTGATCTGAGGGAAGGTAGAGAACATTCGATTTCTTAGCTATAGGACCTTATTTTCTTATGAAGTGGACATCATATTAGAGGCAACCTCGTTATCATTTTACGTATGATTTCAACCTCGTTTATGACTCATTTGGTACATTATTGGGAGTAATTGGTTGAGTTATGATGCATATCACTGTTAGGCACACTACGAGGTCTAGGACAATTAAGCTCGATAATCTTGTCACATTTGGGCATGGAAGCATCAGTTCAATATAAATAATTTGTTAAATCATCTTTTCGGCTTCACTCACAATAATATCGATGTAACATATACATTATCATAATTTATTTCTGGATAAGTTGTGATTTCCAATCAATTAATTATTTTATTTGTTCATGAAAACCGTGAACAACCGGAACCAAGCCAAACAAACCGGACCGAATAAATGATTTTAACCTAATAACCGTTTGAGTTTGGGGTTATAAATTTGAAAACGGTATAAAATGGTTGAGTTTTATAAAAGAAACTGGTTAAACCGGACCATGTTCACTCCTAATTATTTTGTTGGGGACATAGGATTAAGTCTAAACTTGGGGTTGGTTATTCATATTGAAGGGAACGGTTCAAAGAGAGGAATAAGGTTTTGGCCCAAGGTTAATTCAGGCGTTTACTCTGTTGAATTTGAAGTTTTTAAACCGTTAGCGTCCTCCAACGGTCATCATCCGTGCCCGCATTTTGAACTTCTATTTCCTTTCGTCCTCTTCTTTTCTTTTTGTGTCCTTTTAACTCGGTCTGTTGTCTCTTTTTCTCTTTCAAAGCTTCTTCGATATTTTCTGTGTACAGATATCTGTTCTGAAGCATTTTAGCAAGCAATTTGTGTGCAATGGAAAACAATAGATTCTTGGGAAGCATTTCTTCTTCATCTTTAAAGAATTTGTTTCCTAGATCTGCTTCTTCAAGATCGAAAGTGATGATGAAATCAACTCCCACAGAGATGAATCCTAATTCCGAAAACCTTCCTCCAATTGATCCAAATATTCAAGTAACCGATCCATTACTTTCACCCTCCAAGAAAACACCTTCGAAATCCACCATAATTCATCAAGAATCTTGGTTATCCAGCACATCTGTGGCTAAATTAGATGCCTCTGCACCTGTAAACCCACCAGTCAAGGTTAATTTTTGCTACCCCCCTCTTACTGAAACCTATTTCCATACTTAGATTTCATTGTATTTCAGAGTTTCTTATATTGGACAGGTTATGGTGAGAATTAGGCCTTCACAGAGTATTAGAACTGGGGACTGCATTGTGAAGAAAGTTTCAGAAGATTCTGTTTCTATAGAGGATCGTAAATTTAGCTTCGATTCAGTGTTTGATGCTAGTTCCAAACAGGTAAGGAACCTTTTCTTTTGGCTGGTCTTCATAAACCTTAGAGTCTTCGGAATGTCATTGTTTCACTTGGTTTTATGTCATAAATGCACAATTTTCTTCTGAACGATCTCGTCAAAACATCATTTCTTCTACTCTTTGCCTGTTTATATAATTTGGGAAATAATACAAAAATCTATACCGTTATGTGTATGGAGATGTGGTTTTATTCTTCACTTGTTTCCTTTTTCAGGAGGATTTATTCCAGAAAGTTGGTGTTCCTTTGGTAAATGATGCATTGTCAGGTTACAACACATCAATTTTGGCTTATGGGCAGGTAAAATATTTGAAATTGGCAGCATATCTAGCTATTTGATTGTATATGTTCATTTCTCTTAGCAACTAACTTATCTTTTCACTAGACTGGTAGCGGTAAGACATATACAATGTGGGGACCCCCTAGTGCAATGGTTGAAGGTCCATCAGCTATTGGTCATCAAGGCATTGTTCCTCGAATTTTCGAGATGTTGTTCACCAAAATCCAGCAAGTAGGTTCTGTTTGTAGAAACAAATTTACTATTAAACATTTAAGTTGAATGAAAGTCCTAGCTTAAATTGACCTTATTTTTAAATTTTAATATCCAAGGACAAAGATAATTCTGAAGGAAGGCAGATTAATTATCAGTGCCGATGTTCATTTTTCGAAGTGAGTATTGTCTTTTGCTTTATGCCGGTTTTTGTTGTGCTTTTCTGGTAATTTGATCTAGTTTGTAAGACTTATATAACACACCTCTTCAGATATACAATGGACAAATTGGAGATTTACTTGATGCGACTCAGAGAAATTTAGAGGTGAGAGTTTGGTTATTCTAAGCAGAAAAGGTTCTTTTACATAACAGCTGACTGAAACATTTGACTTATGTTACGGATCAATGATTTTTTGGTGCAATTTAGATAAATGAAGATGCCAAATATGGCGTATTTGTCGAAAATTTGACAGAGGAATATGTTACTAGCTATGAGGATGTCACTCAGATGTTGATCAAGGTATGTAGAAATAATTTAGTATATTCTGGAATTCTAAGGTATAGCTATTAGAAAAATAAAGGATTCTGTCTGAATATAGTTCAAATCATGGTTCCTATTTGTAGTGTAGTAATTGTTTTTGTTTGTTTCATGGACCTGGAAAGTGGACTTCCAAGTTTTAAGATTTGGGGCATTCCTAGCAGCATCGTCATTTTTCATCCCTGAAATAATTTAAAATAATACATATCACTATTATACACTCTCTCCGTCATATAACATGATTTTCAACCTTATTTATGGGAGGGAATGAGAATCTGTTGCAGCTAATTTTTATGACTTTCTGCATTTGTTATATCCCTATTTTACGGATAATTACTCTGTTGTGAATGCCGTTACATCCTTGAATTCCACAGGGACTTTCAAGCCGAAAAGTTGGAATGACAAGTACAAACTCAAAAAGCTCAAGGTCACACATTGTCTTCACATGCATCATCGAGTCTTGGTGCAAGGTATCATTTACAAGTTCAAACTTTCCTGGTTTCTTGCACTCTTGGCTTGCACTTGTTTTGAATGCAGTTTACCAAGTGTTTCGGCCTATACATGTATTATGATGAAGCTTTTCATGTTTCATTCTCTTGCATCTATGAATCCAAAATATAAAACAACTGTGCAATCATATTTAAGTATAAGAAATACTTTCTTCTTTTCCATTTGTAAAGAACTATGATGCTATAATATTGGATTGGATGTAAGATATCATACTCATAACAATTCCACAGGAAACATCGTCAAAGTGCTTTGGTAGTTCAAAGACGAGTCGAATCAACCTAGTTGATCTTGCTGGTTTTGAAAAGAACATGCTAGATGGTGTCAGCAAGCAGTCTTTGAAAGAGGGAAAGTTTGTCAAGAAGTCTACATCGCACCTCGGGTACGTAAGACATACTCTGGCCTTCTGTGTGAATGAAGGCCTGGGGATTCACTTATATTTCAAGAAGTAGATTTGATTTCATAGTTGCAAATTAGTTTGTTTTGTGTTCCATTGACTTACTATTTGTTTCTTAACTGGTGCAGGAACTTAATAAATATACTTGCTAATAATAGAAGTCATTTGGAGATATCTGAAGCCACAACATATGGAAATTCTATCTTAACAAAGTTCCTCAAGGAATCACTTGGAGGCAATTCCAAACTTGCAGTCATATGTGCCATATTCCCAGACAAAAAGTACTTTACTATCTTACACAATATCTTGTTTTTAATGTTTAGCAGTACAAAATGGAGTATCAACAAATCGTACACTGGTTTTTGCATTATAGATCCTTTCTAAGTTTCTAACTGCCATATTTCCTTTGAAGTGCAAAACAGCTTCACCATGCTAGTATTTGTAAAAGTATGCTTATGAATACTGGAGAATTTTTGTTGCATAGGTTCATCTACAAGACTAAGAAAATGAAATTCTTTTAATAATGCTTTTGAAACTTTTTATTTTTATTTTACTTTCTTACTGTTCCGTTGCATATATAATAAATATGACTTCTGTCTTTCGAAATAGGTTTAGCAATGAAACAGCAAGTACCCTCAGATTCGGGAAACAGGTTAAATTTGTTCAAAACAAGCCGGTGATCAATGAAATAACAGAAGATGATGTTAATGATCTCAGTGATCAGATTCGCCAGCTGAAGGTATGTTCTTTCTTTGTAACAGGCATCAAAAGTTTACTTGCTTGTACTATATGAGCTGTTTTATACAGTAAACATACTCATTTGGTTACAGGAAGAACTTCTTAGAGCAAAATCAAGTGTGTCAAACTCAACGGAAAACTGCCCTGCGTATTCTAATGGAAGAAGTGTTCGTGAAAGTTTGAATCAGTTAAGACTGGGACTTAACAGGTCATTGATTTTGCCGAACATAAACGGTGATTCTTTTGTAGGCGACGTACATTCTACTGAGTATGATTTCAAAGAATTAGGTCTCCAACTGAGAAAATTACATGATGGGGACTCAGAAGATGATGGTGAAGAGTTTTGTGAGACTGACTTGGCAAGTGAAAAGTACGTAAGTTGTTCAGAAGAAAGTGAAACCGATGAACCTAACTTAGTAGGGACTAATGGTTCAGGGGATCCTGCATTACGAAGTAGCAGCATTTCAATCAATTCAAGGCGTGAATCTGAGGTTTTCCAAGAGCCTATTCTCTCTGAATCTCCAAAAATCAAGAACAACACTAACAGGAAAAGCTTAGCTATCATTTCAGAGAACATGAACCTCTCTAAGCAGGATGATGCACCAGAAATTTCTAAAAGTGTACCTCAGGTAATGTTGGATGTACCACAGCCAGATGATGATGCACCAGAAAATCCAAAAAATGGAGAACCTGCTATGGATTCAATTAAACATTCTGAGTATGTTCGATCTTCCTTGAGATCTAGCAAAATACTCCCTGGACCAACAGAATCCCTGGCTGCTAGCCTTCACAGAGGCTTACAAATTATTGAGTACCATAAGCAGCAGAACTCTTCGTTAGATAGGCCTTCAGTTTCCTTCTCGTTCGAGCACTTGGCAGTGAAACAATCCATGGAGCAACAATCTTCAGATTTAGCTTCTACTTTTTTATGTCGAAATTGCCAGAAGATAGAAACTATTGTTTCAACTGACGACGTCCAGGATAGCATGAACACATTGACAAAATCTCTTGACAAAGCAACAAAGGTAAGCGGAGTATCTAATCTAATTAATGTATGTTTGCAGATTATTGACAGTCATTTTGACTTGTTCCTTAATCCTTATAGCAGGATGCCGATACAACTTCAGGTCAACCTACAAAGAGGGAGACAGAACTTGAAAATGTCATTAAAGAACAAGAAGCTGAGATTGAGAAGCTAAATCAACAGGTGCTACTCTATTGTCTGTAATTCACATTACTCATTATTTCCAGTTTCTTATTAAGTCAGTCTATTGATTATATTATTTCCTGCAGTTGAAGAAATACAAACTCCAGGAGGAGCAGAGTTCTTGCAATAGCAATACTGCCAATTCTCTCTCGAGAGATCAAAAGTCATCACCGCCCCTTGTGTTGGAGAATGGAATTGAAACTCGGGATCTAGAAGTGATAAAGGAAGATTGTGAAGTAGTAAAACAAACTGATGAAGGCCACATGATCCAATCTCTTGATGGAAATGAAAGGGAAAATCTTCTGAAAGAAATAGCTAGTCTTAGAAGCAAATTACATGTGCAGACTGATAAGACAAGTGCTGCTTATAAATCAACGGACAGAATGAGGTCATCTTTGTTAGCACAATCAATCCAGTTGAGAAAAAGCGGTGTATTTGCTCGGAGTAATAGTATGGAAGACATTGAAAAGGAAAGGGAAAGATGGACAGAAATGGAAAGTGAATGGATTTGTTTAACTGACGAATTAAGAATCGATCTTGAGGCTGAGCGTGAACGAGCAGAAAAGGCAGAGATGGAGTTGAGATTAGAAAAGAAATGCACCGAGGAACTGGATGATGTACTTAAAAGATCAGTGCTTGGACATGCAAGAATGGTTGAGCACTACGCGGATTTGCAAGAAAAATACAACGAACTAGCTGAAAGGCATCGGTTAGTACAAGAAGGAGTGGCGGATTTGAAAAGGGCAGTTGCTAAAGCTGGAGCTAAGAAGAAAGGGTGTCATGGTTCAAGGTTTTCAAAGTCACTTGCAGCTGAGCTATCAAACTTGAGATTTGAAAGGAAAAGAGAGTTAGATTTGCTGAGGAAAGAGAATGCAAGCCTTAAGATTCAGCTTAGAGATACTGCAGAAGCTGTTCATGCTGCTGGTGAATTACTTGTTAGGTTGAGAGAAGCTGAAGATACTGCCTCAGTTTCAGAGGTAAGAAATACCACCATGCTATTTAAATAATCCCCCCATATTCTTGATAGTTAGAGATTTCATATTTCATATTCTTTTTCTAAAGATATCTTTAACCACATTAAGTTTGTGGATTTCACCTAAAAATGCACCTTTGCTCATGAACAGGGGTTATGCACTTCTATTTTTCTCCAAATTTATGTTCTTGTTTGACTGATTTACCTAGAATCTAAAGATATATATGATACAATTTCATCATAGAATTTGTCAAACTTTTGGTTGGGTTGGATCTCTTAGGTACCTTGTCTTAGTACTTACAAATCTTGTAAGGATTGTTATGTGACCTCATTATTTTACAGGGCTTTCAAATGATTTATGTTTTTTTTGTTTTTTCCCTCACTTTCTGATTGAAAAGCCTAGTGAGTGATCTTCTGATTGAGGGGTGTATGTTTTTGCATTGTTGCAGCAAAACTATAGCAAGTTGCAGGAAGAGAATGAGAAGTTAAAGAAACAAATAGAGAAACTGAAAAGAAAGCACAAGATGGAGATGGACACCATGAAACAATACCTTGCAGGAAGCCGATTACCTGAATCTGCGTTGCACCCTTTGCATAGAGAAGATTCTTTTGTAGAAGACACCAATCTGGTGACAGGAAATGATGAGGATCAGGCATGGAAAGCTGAATTTGGTGCAATATATCAAGAACAACACTATTGAAGATAGTAGTAAAAAGTCTAGTAGCAGTGTGGTGAGAGATAAGTTGGTTGCATCGTATCTATACATTCGATACAATCATTCAATACAATGGTCGTACCGTAAAATCTCTCCATTCACACTAGCTAGCCATTGTGTCAAGTCCTAAGGTCGATCGCTCTGTGCTTTTGGGCCCTTCTCGGGACCTGGTTGACATTTCCATTTTACTGCTGTTACCTAAAAATCTTTTCCTCCTCCTTTTACAGGCACAATGTTTGTAGCACAATGAGTGACACAACGGTGATCTTCATTCTTGATCATGTTAGATTTACATTTGATTGATTAATTTAGACATATTATTAACAACGGTGCAAATCACCGTTGTGTCACTCGTTGTAGCACAATCGTTCCTTATCATTACTTTTTTATTATATGATTAATTGATGATATTTTTTATTGATTGATTGATATTGATCGTTGTTTTCTCCCTAAATATACTCCCTCCATTCTTAATTATATGTCGCAGTTTCCAAAATCAAAAATTTCTTTTTTATATGTCGTAGTTATATTTCAATTACATATTTTAATACTATTTCAGTTTTTCAATATTACTTTTCAACTTTCTAGGCTCATTCAACCAATCAATCTTTCATATTCTTAATCTGTATGTTTTTCTCAAACACGACATATAAATAGGAACGGAGAGAGTAAAATAAGAAATCTTTTTTTTTTTTTTGGAAGGGATAAGAAATCTTCTAATTTCTAATTTTTATTATTTATAATTAAAAAAGCTATAAATTTGTTGGGTATATAACAAATGATAAATAAAGGCAGCTTCTATCGGCACCACGAAACTGCTTACGGCACAACGATTACTCTTGGCACCCTATAAATCTCTCTTGGCACCACATTAAATATTTTTATTATTTTGAGCAACACAACGTTTGTGGAACTAACGCCCGTTTGCGGTACGAGCGTAACTAGAATTGACATTGGTTTTCAATCCCAACGTCAGTGAAAGTGATTTTACAGCTGCAAATTTGTTATTGTTGAAAACGTCAGACCACTGATGTTGTTATCAAACTGAAACGTCGGTGGCTCTGACGCGCATATCGTGGTGTCAAAAAGTGATTTGGTGGTGTGATGAAGTAAATGAAAAATCTATATCTATATCTATCTATACTCATACTCATCATCATAATAAAAGTGTGATGAGGTGTTTCCCCCAAAAAATGTTTCCTACCCTCGGTGTTTCCCCCAAAAAGTGTTTCCTACCCTCGGTGTTTCCCCTACTTTTTTATTTATTAAAATTTATTATTGTATTTATATGGTATTTCACGTATTATTTATTATTATAGTATTCCTATATTGTGCATGTTTATCCATCCATAGATCATACATACAGACGTGCATGCATTTCATACATTTTTCTTTTGAATTTTTATTTCTATCATTATCCATATTGTGTTTATGTATTTTATGCATCAAGATTTATATTTTAAAAAGTCAACAAAATAAGCTATTAGCCTATTACACTATTATAACAAATACACAGCCTAATAATATTATACATACCCCCTCAAAAAAAAAAAAAATATTATACATACGGCGAAGAAAACAAATATTACATTGAGCCAACAAAATAAGAATAAAATATCCTATATTATCAATTTATTTGATATTAATGTTTAATTTATTCTATTAAATATTTGGGGGAATGAGGGAGAAAGACAGAAATATTTCATCAATTGAGTAGAAGGACAGTTTTTTGAAACTTTTGCATAAAGGACAAAACTATTTATTCACTGTCGAAATTCACTTGTGTTCGAAATTCACTGTTTAAATTCACTGCCGAAATTCACTGTCGAAATTCACTAATTTTCAAAATTCATTTTCGAGATTCACTGATTTTCGGGATTCACTGTCAAAATTCACTGTCGAAATTCACTGATTTCGGGATTCACTGGGAAGATTCACTGATTTTCGGGATTCACTGTTTGTCATTCTCGCTATAAAAATTATGCAGTTGTCCTTCTCCCTATAAAAAATATGTAGCTGTCCTGTTACTTAAAAATATTTCAGATTGTGTCCTTATCCCTAATTTTCCATAAATATTTTATGAATGATCAATCATAAAATGTAGATGGAAACAGAATGGTGAGTGAATTTTTGGTTCTAAATAGCCATGGATCATGCAACGGTTAAGTTCCAACAAAATGTGAGATTGATCAAGTTGAGTGGGTGTGACAAATATTAAGGGTGGATTGGATGAAAATGTACAGTCTCATTGTCTTTGACATAAACAAAACGGAGATGGTTTCACTATCGAGGGAGAATAAATTAAGTTGGGAAATTACACAGGAGAATCTCAACTGCAATATATTTACTAAGAAATCGAGAAAGAGAACTTATGGACTCTTAATGTGCCTCAATTTCATGCGGTAACATGCTCTAAATCATGTGTCCATTGAACTGACTATTTTCCTAAAAGAATATAATGAGGTGTTTGCAAATTCCCAAGTACTGCCACCAAGGAGGGGCTATGAGCATCCCACAACTTAAAAAAAAATATGGTGAACCCTTGAAACCGAAACCTTGTAGGTATGCTCACTTTCATAAAGATGAAATAGAGCAGTTGGTGGATAAACTGCTACAGCGGGAGATTATACATCACAACAATAATCCCTTTTCATCACCCTTGCTCCTTGCGAGAAAGAAAGATCGAACGTGTAAATTTTGTGTGGATTACAGAAGGTTGAATGACTTCTTTCAGGAATAGCTATCATATTCCTCTAATTGGTGAATTTTTGGATGAGTTAAGGATTTCTAAGGTATTTTATAAAATAGACTTGAGGTCTGGATCTCATCACATTCTGATGAGCGAAGATGATGTCTAGAAGACTGCTTTGTAGATCATCATGACCAATTTGAATTCAAAGTGATGCTATTTGGGCTCCAGCCACATTCCAGAGAAGTATGAATGAGATGTGAGACCTTACATGAGGATGTTTGTGCTGGTATTTTTTATGACATCCTAATTTTCAGCACCGACATGGTTACCCACATACAACATCTTAAAGTGGTTACAGATTTTTAAAGCATCATACATGAGGGTGAAGTGCATGTTGACCCAATCAAGATTCAAGCCATGTCAGATTGGCTTCAACCCTATAATGTGATGGAATCGTGAGGATTTTGGGCTTAACAAGTTTCAACAGGAGATTTGTGCCCTATTATTGGGTTATTGCTAAACCCTTGAATATCCTACTCAAGAAAGATGGGTTTTGTTGGTCACATAGTGCATTAGAAGCATTCCAGGAACTCAAGGAGGCCATGTCCAAATTACCCGTGCCATATTTTGGAATTCCATTTTGCATTGTAACAAATGCATGTGTCAAGGCTTAGAAGTTGCAATACGAGAGACATGTGGCTTATCTAAACATGGCCGTCAACTCTAAGAAGATGTAATTGTCCATCTATAAGAAAGAATTCTTGACAATCCTCATGGTAGCAACCAAATGAAAGCCATCAATGCAAGGCAAGCCCTTTGTCATCAAAACTGGTCAACAGAGTCTGAAGTTCACCTATTAAACCGATCACAAGAATACAGTTTGGATGTCTTCTTTTTCTGTTTTTTCTTCATTGATAACCTAAAATAAATTCTTTTGTTTCTCTTTCGACACAAGGAAAAGGTGCCGAATTTTCTGGATTAGATGGCCACTACTACACTACAATGAAAATGGGTGAACAAGTTACTTGACTTGGATTTCACTATTGGTTACAAAAAGAGAAGCGAAAATGTAGTGGTCGATGCATTGTCTAGGAAAATTCAAGCTCAGGGACAACTGTATGTTGTGAGCAAAGTATCCCTTTCTTGGATTCAAGAAGTAACTTCCAGCTACAAGGATGACCTGGCTGTTGAGGAAAAATTTAGGGCACTGATGATAGTACAGCCCAAGATCCCCCACTACACTACGCACTTGGGGATTCTTAAGTATAAAGTGAAGATATATGTAGGAACCCATGGAGGTCTGAGATATAAATTGATAGAGAAATTGCACTCAAGTTCAATGAGGGTCAAGGCCTATTATAGTACCAGCCCCAACGTAAGAAGGATGTTCAGGAAATGATCCAAATATACATTACTTGTCAGTTATACAAAAGCCTACATGATAAACCTCAAGGACTGCTCCGTCCATTACCAATCTCTCATAGGCATGATCCACCTCAACATGGATTTTATAGATGAATTGCCTAAGTCTGAAGGATATGGAGTCATTATGGTAGTAGTTGACATGTTGACCAAGTTCAACCACTTTATTCCAATTGAGAAGAAGAGGCAAATAACATCATAAAAGTGGGGAATAAAGCATTAATAATACTTAAACGAACAAAATAAATATCATTCAAATTAATTCATACGGTTATTATTTGTGCGTTTTTTTTTGCTTGTACGGTTAGTTTCATCTTAGAATAAATATAACTCATTAATACTCATGTGACACAATTAATGATTCTCTGTCTTTATAATTATTGAATTTGTGACAGTAAATTATTTTAAAAAGAGTAATTGCATCTGTAATAGGATGTTAATATAAGATTATATGTAATTAAAAAATTATACAATTTTTTGGACATTATATTTTGATGATGGCTTAGATAGCACCACCATACTCGAATTCGGGGGCGATACTTAGTATCAGAGCCGACTATCAGACGTAACTAAGTGTCACGCTTAAGAGATTGTGGAGGCCACCTCTGGAATCATTTGGTGTGGTCGAGTGTGCCAGTTCCCCAAAGAGAGGAAATAATGTAATATCTACATCTAAATTGGAAAAGTGGAAGAAATATTACAATAATATATAATTTAGGCATAATGAACTTGGTTACTTAGATTAACCATGTATTTTATGACATGGATCCATTGCTATTCTTAGCTCCAAGCTTTGAACCTCATACAATAGTAAGTGATATCCCCTCAAACTCCGTGATCTGCTTAATAAATCACATCGACCGTTGGACACCTGAATTGATTATAGTAGCATTTTCTCCTCCTTATGAAGTTGATATTATTTTGTCTATGTCGTTGTCGGTCAGAAATGTCGAGGACAAACTTATATGGCATTATACAAACAATGGAATGAAGAATTTAATGTTTTGGCGTAGCTACTCATAAGAATGAGGTTGCAGTGGGTGGACTGTTACATGATTCTGATGGTAATGTCTTAGGGAGCTTTTCTTACAAACTGGATGGAAGATATGAGGTAGCAGTTGGGGAGGCTCTTGCCAAATACCTAACAATCGTCTTTGCGGTTACTTGAAGGTTTTTTAATGTCATTTTTGTAGGTGATTGTATGATGTCTACAATAAGTTGACCTCATACAGTGTTGATTTCTCCCCTGTGAGGAGTGTGTTCAAGATTGTCGTAGCATGTTGGCAAGTTTCACTAGCTATAGTTTCTCCTTTGTCAAAAGAGAAGGCATACACAAGCTCATCTCCACGCAAAGAAATGTTTGGTTTTGATAGGAGTTAAACAATGAGGCTTTAGCCCGACTTTTCATTTAATCATGGTTTGCTCTGTTGACAGTTGACACTATGCAATAAAAATCTTTTTTCCCTAAAAAAACAAATAAACTAAACACGTGCAACGCACGTGCATTTTGCTAGTAATATAAAAAGTGGTGTCAATAGTAAAATGGTGGTGCCAATAGAATTCGCCTAAATAAAATATTATAGTGATTCATTCCATAAAACACAAACTCAACTCGGTTGTGGATGATATTGTTATTTTTGAAACGGATTGTCTATTATATATCCAAACTCTTACGCACTCGTCAGATGACGTATCAGTGTTCAGTTGTTTGGCCTGTGATTGTCTAGCGTTACCGTCTTCTTTTGTTTCTTCTTCCTTTTTCGTTTGTCAAACGAACTGGTAATGTCTCAATTCATTTGTTAGCTAGGCATGGTTTAGTGCAGACAAGTCGTGTGGCGTGAGGTACTATCCTTCCGCAAGATGTAATCTCCGCCGTTAGTGCGGATTTGATTTAATAAAAGTTTTTTTCCTTAAAAAAAAAAGAAAAAAATTCCTCCGTGCATTTGCATATAACACATTGATAAATAAAATATTATAGTAGTACATTCATATAACACAAACGAGTATGCCTTGCTCTTATTACAGTACGTGAACCGGCACGGTTCATATTATTTCTCAAAATATGCCTCAAGCATTTGCATATAACCAAAAAAAAAAAAAAGGTTATTACAACGGCGCATTCCGTATAACACAAATTGGTGTACCTTGTTACAGTGAACCGTGACACTTCTGATTATTTAAAATAAAACATGCTTCAAGTATTTACATTGCAAAAATCACAGTCGTGGCAACTATAATTGAAGTGACAACAGCTACAACGATCACAACAATCATCCAACTGTTTTCGATTCATTTCATCAATTGCAGGAAAAAAATATTTTGATTTTGTGAGTGAAGATATAAACGAGTCAGGAACCTTGAACTGAAAACCGATATTTTTAGCTTTGAAACCCAAGACTGTCGCGGGCCCAGTAGGAGCACCACTAGGGGTTGACCCACACGAGCCAGGAGGGCCGTAGCCCCTACTCAAATTTTCGTGGAGTTTACTAATATAGTCATCTAATGATATTAAACTGTGTATGTATATTATTTCAGATATTTATTAGTGTAAATGTCCATTTAGTTCAATTGGTTTAGAAGCCTTATAAATGACTCTATTGTCACTGGTTTGAAACCCTTCAGCTGAGTTTTGTTTAACCTAACAAATTCCTGGATCCGTCAATGAGCAACACTGATGTAGCTAGTTTTAAAATAAAATTTCTAAAACATATCGTAATTAACACAGGCTGCTTCTATTAAATCTCTAAAATTAAACCATCAATTATAGATTTATTCACAAGGAACAAGAATACTAATATTAGCCAAAACTTGACACAATTGAGCGTATTAGCTCTAACAACTCGAATAATAAGAAATAATGTTATTCTATTAAATAAAAATAAATCTTCAACCGTGAAAGAATATAATGATGTAATCTAGACCCTACATTTGTAATGTAATATCTCTAAGATGTTGACACCTATCCTAGTCTAGATGGTACACCTACCTCATATATATATATATATATATATATATATATATTTCGATATATTGGTCTATTGTAATATTTTTTATTATCCCAACACACTAATGCAAGATTGAACTGAATATTCTCTGCAAAAAATCATTCATGGTATCAGGGTCTTGACCAGCACCTGTGTCATCATTCATTAGTATTCTTGTTCCTTGTGTCAACTTCATTCTCACATCTTAGCTCAGCTCCAATAAGTTCATCTTTCCTAATTCTGAATCCATCCTTACCATCTATGCTTCCTAGCATAAGTATGATGCTTCCTCAAGTAAGTATGGCCAGATATGATGTATTTCGCAGCTTATTTCGAGCATCAACAACCCTAACTAGACCTTTTAACAATCACTTAGGCCAATCATGCACAATAAAACTTACTTGGGAAAGTTGCTTATTTTGGAGATACATTATGATCTCAATTTTTAAAGGCCATAAACTAGATAGATTCTTGTTTGGAACTAGACCAAAACCACCGGAAATGATTTCGTACCATCACACTGCAACCTTGATGAATGGATGTGTGTACATCAATTGTTGATGGGCTGGCTTCTTGGATCTATGATTGGACAAGTGCTTGTAGAGGTCATAGGTTGTTCCACTTCACAAAAAATCTAGTCCACCCTTGAAACTATGTTTAATAGACAATCTGAAGTCATGATGTTAGAGTACAATATTGCTTGAACCAAGACAGAAAAAGACTCTAAATCCATGTCTGATTACATCTCCCCGATGAAAACCTATTATGATAACAAAGTGTATGAAGTTGTTATAGTGAACATAAAAACAAGAATAGGAAGCCTGACATGGAAAGAAGTTCAATCACAACTAATGATTCATGAGAAACCATTGGCTAGGTTTACTCATGCTCTGTATGCTGAGAAAATTGCTCTATCTACTTATATGGTGTAACGACAATGTCCCGGATATCGAGTCCTTATCCAGAATAGGAAAGTTATGCACGTGAAATTTAGAGTAAACCCTAAATCCCATGTAAGAATAATGTCATATAAGAGTAAAAGATAGCGTGGAAGAAAACAAGCAAGTAAGAGACTTGATGGCCAATTCCTAGGTGTCCAATCTAACCGGCAGTGTACCAGGTCGATTGTAGTCTAGTACGGTGAGTCAAAGTCGAATCCACAGGGAAAACACTTGTGAGGTTACACACTAAAAAGATTATATTAATTCGATCTAGGTCATACTTTGCAAGATGGTAATTGAATGCATAAATAAATAAAGTGCTTGTGATAACAAAAATGATAAAATGATAAAAGAACCTAACCAAGACAATGCCTAACCTAGCCATCCTCTTGTAGTATCATGGGAATGATCTCCTACCATTGATGTTTGAAAGTGTGAAACGGTGCATTCCTAAGCAAGTAGTTTCCCCTCATACGAGTGTACGAAACTACTCTCTACCTCCTCCTCGGTTTAGGGGTCCTAAACCTGATGAATTGGTATGCTACGCACGTGAATGCAATGACAATGTCAACTATCATAAGAAATTGAATGCCACAAAGGGTCGATTTTACCTTCCGGTTTTCCTGCCTTCTTCCCACGACTAACATCTCCTTTCGGTCTCCGTCAAATGTGTAAATGCTAGCACTAGTTAATTACTCCAATGCAATTAAGTCATACAATACAAGCAGGAAAAGATTCACAACAATTGAAACTAACAACACAAACGATTATTACCAATAAACATAAGAGGATAAACTAAAGTTACAACATAATCTTGACTAGATAAGTCTAGCCACTCATAGCTACAAATATCAACATCTCAAAGACAACATTCATAACCATAAGAAAAATTGAATAAAAATAAAGATTAAAGATTACCAATTCAAATGGTGAATTTCGAGTTGGTGTTCATCCAACTTCCAAAAGCTTCAATGAACTAACACTAGTGTGTTGAATCCAATCAAGTAATAGAGTTAAACTAGAATCCTTAGCCTTTACAATCAAGTTCAATAGCTAATTTCTACTAAAATTCGGCTATAGGAGCCTGAGGGGGGGGGGGGGTAGGGGTGCCTTCAAGATGGAAAAGTTGAGGAAGATGAAGTGTATATGTTATTTTGTATGAATGGAAGAATAAAGAGATCAATCCTTACTGACTCTGTGTTCGGAGGATTTTGCATCACTAAACAAAAAATAATTTATAAACCTATACCTAACATGCAAACTAACTCCTAACCGACCGAATATCGGGTAATTGCTAGCATAGTAGGGTAAGTACGGGTATCGATCCACAGGGAATTGGGATGTTGAATCTAACCTTATTAACTCTTTAAATTGTTACTACTAAACCTAAACTAAAAACAATAAAATAAACTGGACAGAGGATTGTCAATCCAAAGCCAGGAAGGATAAAAGCGAAAATAAATAAATAAAACGGAACAATAAAAACGACCTAAACTAAAGATACATGGGATTAAACATTATACAAACCAAGTGATTTCAATCCTAGTTCATCTCATGATTTTAATTCAAATTGTGGTTTCACCTTTACACGAGATACAAATTCCTAATCTCTTAGTGAATCTATTTCTCAAGCTATGAATTCCTAATTCCTTAGTGAATTCAATTACCGATCTCTCCTCTTCCGAATGTTGAGACCAATTTCCATACAAAACGAAGGTGTAGATTCAGGTTAACTCTCGTATTTTAGAATCTAACAACCTAGATAATTAATCCATTAATTTGTCACGAATTAACGATTAAAGATCCTATCTTTATATGGTGATCTAGTTTACGCAACTTCCGTATGTTGTAAACATATCAATTAGTAAACAAATCTCTCGATATGAATTCACACGATAGCATCATAATCATAGAACGATACAAAATAAATCAAAAATCATGAAGATAAACAAAGCTTGAATAAATCAAAAAGATGAACTCACATAGTTTATACAATGGATGATCCATGAATTGAAAACGAAACAAAAACGATCCTAATCTAACCTCGGATCACCCGAGCACAAGGCTCGGGTGACCGGCCTTGAAAGCTCCCAAGATGCGGCTGCTCTCTCTCGGAAATTTCTGATGTGTAAATTGTGTTTTTTAGGGTTGGGATCCGCTGCCTTTAAATAGAAGTTTAAGTCGGTTTCAGCATGGCGGCGCTTGGACGCCCGTCCGTTTTGGGTGGACGCCCGTCCAACAAGGCAAACGCTCGTCCACTTCCCGTCCAAACTCTCTGTATCAAAAATCTCATCCTGGACGTCAGTTCACATTTCTGGACGCCCGTCCATAGTGGACGGGACTTGGACGCTCGTCCAGCTGGACTTAATCTTTGATTTTCTTCTATCTTTATCCTCTCATTCCATCAAATAAATCTTCAGTTAATTCATCATTAAATCCTCTTCTAATCCATATCTCGTGTATCTACAATAATCGAAAACATACCAAAGCGTAACGATATTCCAAAACAATATAAAATCACAATTTAAGCACATAATTCGTTACGTTTTGCAATTTAACGATTAAAAACACCATTTGCTCAATATTTCAATATAAAGCTCGATTTCTATATAAATCATAAGAATATGGGGGAAATTGATATAGAACATATCCTTATAAAACGTATAAAATCACCCTTAACGCTCTGCAAATTTGGCGCAGGTCAAAGGTAACTGGCGCGCGTCATGTGCAATTGTGGTGTTGGCGTAGGTCACTAATCTTGGGCGCGCATCAAGTCCAATATGTAGTAGTTGGCTGAATGACATTCGCATTAAATGCTCATCAGATTGTGTAACTTCACTTGGCGCGGGTCAATGTCACATGGCTCACGCCATTTGTAACTGAAAGCACTATGATCAACTTTATTCTTCACTTGGAATGGATCGAACCCTCTAACGTGTGTCAGCGATCCTCGTGGGTTGAAATCCTTGCCTCAATTAGCAAAATCATCACTCAATAATCCATGGCACTAAAAAGTCAAAAATCCACACTCCCGCCGTGATACCTGTGCTGCAAAATAGACACAGAGGTACCACGCGTAAATCTGATAACAAAATCGGCTAATAACTACTAAAATAAAAGTAGAAGCGTGGTTTTTCTGAAAGTTTCTATGTACACAAAATGGTTCAAATCATCGTAAAATCTGCTCAAGTTGATGTCAAAATATCACCAATTGCAATAGAAAAATGGGTGAATCATCGGAAATTGTATCATCATGTTGACTTACATCAAGACTCGGGAAACTGACCCTTAAAATATTCCATTTACCAACTCAACGGATAACAACTACTGTCAAACTACAACATAAATAAGTTTTAACATTTATTACAACTCATCTCAACCAAAAAAGAAACTGCTGAAACTTAAAGAACTTCATAGCTCAATTCATAAGCTTGCTCTCCCTGCTCAATCATTCAACTCGTCCAACCTGCATTTCTTCCTATTCCAAATAAGGGAGTGAGCATTCTAGACTGCCCAGTAAGGAGAAAGAAGATCAAAAGAGAGATTCATGTATGCCGGAAGCCGGGAGACATAACATGATTCTACTTCATCCAGTCCGTAAAACAAGTTGAAAACATAGAATTAAAGCATATAGAAACTAGTTTAAGTGCATAGCTTGAAGTATACACAAAACCTCTTTGAAAACATGTCTTGGGAAATAATGGAAACCACTTTAAAACCAATCTTTAAACATTTCATAGGAAAAAACGTGCCTATTAACTACGTTCAGTTTATCTTGCATATACCTGTTCGTTTCATTAGTTACTTACTTACTATGTTTAGCCTGCTGATCAAAGTTACGTAAGTCATATACTAACCCATAATATATTGTCTACCAACCATATCATGTTTGTGTCTTGTCTGTCCAGTTCCAATCATGGGACTTAAAATCCACGGGACTTTATGGGACACAAAACCCATGGGACTTGGCATAAGGGCTTCATGCTTCTTACTGACTTATCATTTGACTTAAAATCCCTAGGACTTAGCATAAGGTCTTGGTGTATATATGACTAAACATACCTCCAATCATGGTATTTAGAACCCATTGGACTTAAAACCGTCATCTTGAGACCGATATGGTGAGCACAGCTAGTCATACATGCGATACAAGACTTAAAACCCTTGGTACTCCACTCAATACATTGCAGGACACTAACTACAAACACGTAAGAGAACATGAAGCATATAGATTTCATGTTAAAGTCCATAGTAACCTATGGGAGCATTTAAATGCCATAACCACATCGAACTACCTTCCTAACTCCATTATTAACATAAAAATAGGACCAGAAATGTAACCATAATGTAATATAACTTTCTGAGAACCTTGCTGTCAACACTGGACGCCCAGAAACTAAGTCTAGGATCAGTCCGGGCGCTTTCCCGAGAGCAAGCTAGGGACATCGGCCTAGGATTTTGCTTCAAACTCAATTTCTGCACACAGAACGCCTAGAATCTAAGTCTGGGAGTCACCCTAGATGCTTTCCCGAGTAGAGGGATGGCACAACAACCCATGCTTTTGCCATATATTTAGCTTCTGGTCTTACAAGTACCCGACATAACCCTAACACATAGATATGTTCAATTTCGTGTAGTTTCATCATGAAAACAGAACCAAAACTACGTAAAACATAAACTTTAAAACAAATATGGAACCTTTTATAAGAAGAACTCCATACCTAAAAGACGATCGATCTACGAACCGAACAACAACTAACTTTTGAATCTTACGAGAATCTACAAACCGACAGCGAATTTAGCATAAATCTTACAAGAATTAAACTTGACAAATATCAAAGCTAAAACAACTACGAAAAGATTAGATCTTACCTTCAAGAAGATATTCAAAGCCTAAAACTGCTGCTGAAAATAAAAATATGATGAACGATCCTAGAACCAACCAAACAGCAACATAAACTAAGTCTAGGTCACTCCAGCCACTTTCCGAGAGAAGGCTAGGGACAGTGCCCAAGACTTCACGAAAACTCTGAAAATGTGAAATTTTTGGAGTCCGCAGCTATATGGAGGATTTTTATAAGGATTTCTGAGCCTAGGTCGGTTTATGCAACTTGGAGGCCAAGAAACCTTAATCAAACCTTAAACTAATAGGAAAAGAAAGCATAAAATTCCCAAAAAGACGGAAATACCCTTAATGAAAGTTCTTCTAGTGTCTTAGAATCAAGGAGTTGGAAATGGCCTGAAAAACAACTCTCAAGACTATTTCAGACTTTCATTCCGTTTTATATGCTCTCTTATGTTGGAAAAAATTAATAATAAGAATAGACAAAGAAGTACTCCAATGCACGCAAATGCGTATCTTTAAAGAGATGTTTCATCCTACACGATTTTCACTTAGGGATCAAACAAAAAATGTCTCTTAGGATACAATGCAGGGTGTTTGATTCAAACAATGACTTGTTTGAATCAAACCCGAGGACACTCTAAATTTGGTTCTGATGATGCTTTCAGACTTGACATTGATTTCGTTTGCATGCATGTGCCTTTTGTAGGCCGAAGGAACCCCATAAACGAAATGAGGTACTTCACATTGGTTCATTTCATAAGAATTTCATCTTCAATTTCTTGTTTCATGGCTACTCCTGAGATTCCTGCAACTAATCTTGATAATCCAAGTCTGATTATCGTTCGTCCATTACTCAAAGGAGCTGACAATTATAATCATTGGAAAAGAGCTATGACAAAAGTGTTATTTTCTCGAGGCGCTGAATCTTATGGACGGTTCTTCCACAATGCCCGAAATCACAGATGCATGTTACTCCAGCTGGATGCAGATCAATGATCTAGTGCATTCTTGGTTAATAAATTCCATGATTCCACGGTTGCTGAGAGTGTCATGTACTTCGACACTGCAAGAGAGATTTGGCTAGATTTACTTGACAGATTTGGTCGAGGTAATGCATACAGAGATTCAAATCTTGAGGAAGAAATTGAAAAGACAAAGCAAGGTGAAATGTCAGTAAAAGATTATTATACAAAGTTAAAGTCTCTTTGGGATCATTACTTGGTGTTGAATCCCATTCCTCCCTGTGTATGTCCTGCTCTACAGATTATAAGGGAGTATTATGATAATGCACACGTTTTGTAAAAGGCTTTAATGGCAATTTTAGTACTGTAAAATCACAGGTTCTTATGACCATGCCTTTACCAGATGTAAAAACTGCCTTTGTAATGGCCCTTAATCATGAACAACAATTAGACTACAATCTAGGTCAAGGTTCTGTTATTATGGACTCTCAGTCATAAAATAGGGTTCAAGATTCCAGTAGTTCCAATGCTGTGGTGAATTCTAGGTTTCAGGGGCAAGGCAGGGGTCAAGGTCGAGGTCCAGGAAATTCTGGTGGCTATGGCAACTCTGGTGGTTATGAAAGAGGGCAAGGAATTTCCTATAGACCTTAGTGTACCTATTGTGGAAATAAGGGTCATACCATTGAAAAATGTTATAAGAAGTATGGATTTCCACCCAAGTTTGGAAGAGGAGGAGGGCATGCAGCTAATCATGTTTGCACAAATGCTCAGCCTGTTCTATCAGAATCTACCCAAGGGGTTCAATCAGATTCTGGAAGTTCTTCTTGTTCAATCACTCAGTCACAATATGATCATCTTCTTTCATTGATACAAGGATTGCAGGCAAATAACAGTCATTGCAACTCTGTTGTGTTGGCATCTGGGCAAGCCTCACAAGGATCAGGTAGCTGTGATAGTAGTTTCCATTGGATCATGGATTCAGGAGCTACTGATCACATAACTTTCTCATTACAAAATTTGTTTGATGTTAAACCTACTACTAACCTTTATGTTAAATTGCCTAATGGTCATTCTGTTCCAGTGACTCACATTGGCAAAGTGAGAATCAATTAATACTTAACTTTACAAGATGTTTTTTTGCATTCCAATATTCCACTATAATCTAATTTCTATGAGGAAGCTTACAGCTGATTGTAACTTGTTAGTATCATGTTATCCTGACGGTTGTATTGTGCAGGACCAGCTGCATATGAAGAATATTGGTATAGCTGAACATAGAATTGGCCTTTACATTATGTCTGCAAAGTCTCAGACACCTGTTCTTCCTGTTTCAAATGCAGTTTGTCAAACCTGCAACAAAGCTGATACTTTACTATGGCACAATAGACTAGGGCACCCTTCTATGGAAAGAATGAGAATATTAGCTACTATTGATAAGAATATCAAAGTTCCTAGTCATGATTGTATTGTATGCCCTTTGGCTAAACAAAAACAACCAAAGTTTCCTATCAGTACATCACATTCTTTGAATTGTTTTGATTTGCTACATGTTGATATTCAGGGCCCCAATAGAGTCCCAACTGTTGATGGTCACTACTATTTTTTGTCCATTGTTGATAATTATAGTATATTTACTTGGTTGTTCTTGATGAAATGCAAGTCTGATGTTAATAGTTTGTTACAACAATTCTTCAATTTAGTGCAAACTCAATTTGATAGGTGTGTCAAAATAATTAGGTCTGATCATGGAGGTGAGTTCAACATGAAACTGTTTTATAGGACTAAGGGATTGTACACCAAAAGGCATGTGTAAGAACACCTCAGCAAAATGGCCTCATTGAAAGGAAACACCAACATATTCTCAATGTTGCAAGAGCATTAAGAATACAGTTTAATTTACCTGTTGAGTATTGGGGTGATTGTGTTTTGCATGCTGTTTATCTGATAAATATCACACCTACACCACTAACAAAACTCCCTATCATGTTCTTTATAGCAAGCCTCCTATTTATGACAATCTAAAGGTGTTTGGTTGCTTATGTTTTGTGTCCACAGTTGTACAAGGTAGAGGCAAGTTTGATGACAGAAGCAGTAAGTCAGTGTTCCTAGGATTTAAGGAGCATATGAAGGGATACAAAGTCTTAAATCTGCATAATAGAAGTATTTCTGTATCTAAAAATGTTGTATTCCATGAAACATCTTTTCCCTTTTGTGAATCTGATGATGTATCTCTTGATAGTGAACTGGTTTTATCACTTCCTATTTCTGATACAGTTTATCTACACACACCTATAACAAATACTGAATCACTTCCACATGTTGATCCTCAAGATAAACAAAATGTGGAACCTGTACAAAATCAGAGGAGATCAACTAGGGCAAAGACTACTCCATCTTATTTTAATGATTATGTCTACACAAATCCTGCCCTAAGATCCTCCCCACACACTTTGAATCATGTTATTTCATATGCTAACCTATCTCCTAATTATCAGGGAATTGTTAGCAACATTAATGCAGAAACAGAACCTGCTACATAACAGGCAGCAACAGTCGATCCAAACTGGCAAGAGGCAATGAATAAAGAATTAAAGGCTTTGAATGACACCATCACCTGGACACTAGTGGTTTTACCAAGAGGCATCAAACCTATTGGTTGCAAGTGGGTGTACAGAATCAAAAGAAAATCCGATGAAAGCATAGAAAGATACAAAGCCAGGCTTGTGGCAAAATGATACACACAAACTGAAGGAATTGATTTCTGGAGACATTCTCCCCTGTAGCCAAACAAACAACAATATGACTTTTCATGGCTATAGTTGCTATCAAAGGATGGCATCTTCACCAAATGGATGTTAACAATGCTTTTTTACATCGAGATTTGGATGAGATAGTCTATATGAAGGCACCACAGGGTCTACAAACAAATGGTAAGGTCTTCAAATTGAATAGATCTCTATATGGTCTTAGGCAAGCTAGTAGACAGTGGAATGCCAAGTTGACACAAAAACTTCTTGATAATGGATATAAACAATCTTTGAATGACCACAGTCTGTTTACAAAAGGGGAAGGGTTAGAATTTGTTGCACTACTTGTCTATGTAGATGACATTGTAGTAGGAAGTCTCAGTATGAAAGCAATATAGGATCTAAAGACACTTCTACATGATGCATTCACCATCAAGGACCTTGGTGAGCTCAGGTACTTTCTACGTTTTGAAAATGAATTAACTAAATCTGGGATTGTAATGAATCAAAGGAAATATTTTTTAGACTTATTAAGAGAGTTTGGCTTCCTGGAATCCAAACCTGCTTCTACACCAATGGATTCCACTCAAAATCTGACTGAAGTTCAAGCCCCATTGCTTCCTAATAACAACGAATACAGGAGTCTTGTTGGAAAATTGCTCTACCTAGGCAACACAAGGCCTGATATAGCATTTGCCACCCAGCAATTAAGCCAATTCTTAGACAATCCAAATGAGGCTCATAAGACAGCAGCACACAGGCTCCTAAGGTTCTTAAAATCAGCTCCAGGAAAAAGGCTTATTCTTCCTTAGTAATGGATCAATGAAAATAAGAGCCTTAAGTGATTTTGACTGCGCAACCTGTACAAAAACAAGAAGATCCATCACAGGCTTTCTGGTTTATCTAGACAATGCACTAGTTTCATGGAAATAAAAAAGCAGCCTACTGTGTCTAGGAGTTAGTGAGGCAGCATACAGAGCCTTGTGTTGGTCCCAGAGAAGGGTAAAACAATAGTCGAGGGGGGGGGGGGGTGAATGACTATAGTGGAGTTTCAAAATATTTTCTTGTATTTAAAAGCTTTTGGGCAACGGATAAATCCCTTCTTAATATGTTGTTTCAAAATAGTTTATGCAATCACAGATCTATGATATAATTTAGGCAATTAAATAAATGCAGTAAGGTAAATTGCTGAAAGTAAATTGACACAAGGCTTATAGTGGTTCAAGGTGGTGTAATCCCTTAATCCACTATTCTCATGTGATGATTGGATGAATTCACTATTGTTTTCACAGATACAATAGCCTGATTGTCCTTGACTACACAAGCTTCACAATCTTCAAGACTGTCACTCCCTGACTGCAACAGCTTCAGTGACTCAGTCTCTTTCACTGCTTCTTGGGACCAAATCCTTCAGCAGCTATCACAAACACAACTCCTTCTCAGATGGCTCTGATTCAGTTGCTTGATTGAAGTGAATTGGATTCACAAAACTTGTTGACCAATCTCAATGCTTGATATTGATATTGTAGCTCTCAGTTTTGAGTTGATAACTAGATATTTCTTCTTAAGCACAGAAGAAGGGTTTTTGATTTGATAGAGTTTCAGCTTATTGATTTTTTCCTCGTGTTTTTTTTGTCTGTCAATGCCTTTTATTTATAGCCTTGATAATCTTTGATTTGAATTTCCGTCCGTTGGCTATATTAATGAGGGAAATAATCCTTGATTTTATTATTGATTCCCCCTTAATTATATTCTCCTTGATTTCAGTGATCGGATTTTTCTTCATTTGTGTATAAGAAAATCCGTCCTTGATTGATCCTCTATTGATTGTGCATTTAATGCTTGATCCTCTGAATCTTCATCATATTTCAAAATCTGATTAAGTATGGTTTACTTAGCTGTTCTCTGAACGGTCAAGTGATCCTTCTGACTTTGCCGCTTAGATCTTCCTTCACTGCTTTGTTTTTACTCAGCCGATCGTCAATTTACTTTGCTGATTCACTGTTTCCTTCATTCTTTTCAGTTCAGGAGAAATCCTTGTACTTCACTGATCCTTGATTTGTGTGAGAACAGTGTACACCATATTTAAACATTAAGTTTCATCTCTTGAAACATAACTTAGACTTATCCAAGGTCATCACACACTTCCTTGGTTATAAGTCGGACCATAATGTCTTCATTGCTTCTCTGCTGGTACTTGGCTGGCTTCACTCTGTCGAAAATCTGTTTTTACTTTGCCGTCCTACCATCTAGTACAATACTTGTCTGACTCAACTTATACAACATGTCAGACTCTAAGTAAAGACTTATACAGAGAATTCTAACTTATTTTCAGGCTTGCTATAACAGCTAGTATGACCATCATCAAAACATAATAAAATATTCCTAACACCTTGGCATTCACAGCTTGTGAAATCCAATGGCTCATATACTTACTCAAGGATTTTTAGATCACACACACAGCTCCAGTTCCTTTATACCGTGGCAGTTCTAGTGCCCTTCACATTGTTGAAAATCCAGTCTTTCATGAAAGGACTAAGTATATAGACATTGATTGTCATTTTGTGAGAGAAAAATACATGGCAAAGGTGCTAAAACCCTACCAATACACACTAATCAACAGCCAGTAGACCTGCTTACAAAACCAGTCACACCACAAGTATTCAACACACTTATTCCAGCTCTCCCTCCAAAAGACATATTTGAAGTAAAAGGATAGCAGCACAAGACGGTTTTTTGGCATGCTGTTCATGGCATAAGCCCTTCTAGCTTGAGGGAGTGTTGAAGTAAAAGGAGAAAGCACAAGACGGTTTTTTGGTTCAAAGGGGCAGTAGGTCGAACACCTTGGTAGTTGAGTCAGTTACGGAAGTTATAACGATTTGAGCTTCAACAGTTGTTATAAATAGTTAATTGGAGCATCATTGAGAGTTAGACGATTATCTTAAGCCTTGTAAGCAACAATTAGAAAGTTAGATTCATTCTCCAATTTTCCTGCCTTTTTAGTTTTCAAACGGTTGACGATGATCTTCATCTTCTTCATGTTGCTTCTGTGAATTCTCTGTAATACTGCAACTTCTGTATTCGATTTCATGTGAATTTTAACAAGTTAAACATGTCATTGACCCATTGGGGGAACTATAACTATAACGAAAAAAATAAGTAAAGGTTAGCAAAAGTTATAGGTATATACAAGCCCCTACCCCCCCTTTTTTGATTTCCTTCTATCAAAATAAAAAAATCCTACGGACGATTCATTCACACATTATATACACTTGGGATCAAAAAGGTTTAATTTATTCTAACAAATATTACTTTTGAATTGGAAATTTGCTACAACCAGTCCATAAATTGTTAAAGCTTCCATAAAAGCTAGACTAAGCAATAGAGTACCTCGTATTTTGCCCTCCGCCTCAGGCTGTCTCGCGATACCCTCTACAGCTTGACCCGCAGCAGTCCCTTGACCAACCCCCGGTCCAATAGAAGCAAAAGATAAAAATGCGCCACCAACTTTCATAGCCCCAAAACTACAACGACAAATATGTGATTCTGTTTGCAGGTTGAGAACATATTCGTGATCCCTCCCTACAAGTCTTAGGCCAATATATCAACCACAAACTTGTCGTTTACTATTCCCGTAGCAATGCGTATTTCATCCTTAGGATTTGCCACGTGTATTATATATTACACCGAACTCGCACGCTTCATATTGTTTCTTGTAACATTTCTCAAGCATTTAATTTGTATATAACAGAATGATAAACATTCATATGACACAAACGGGTATGCCTTATATATTACAATAACCCACATGGTTCATATTATTTCACATTTTATGCCTCAAGCATTCATATATGACAAGATACAATAAAATATTATGGTGGTACATTCCGCAAAACATAAATTGTTGTACCTTATTACACTGAATCGTCGGTTCAGATTATTTAAAATAACATACTTCAAGTATTTGCACTGCAAAAATCACAGTCATGGCAACTATAATTGAAGTCACAACAGCTACAACGATCACAACAATCATCCAACATTTTTCGATTCATTTCATCAACCGTAAAGCGTAAACTTTTTGATTTTGTGAGGGAAGATATAGAGGAGTCATGACCCTTGAATTGAAAGCCGGCATTGTTAGCTCTGAAATCCTCTTTAGCCGTGAGCCATGAAGCTTCGACGGTCATGGCAATGACGTTCTTTGATGAATAATCAATACTGTGGCAGAAAAATTGATGAACCAGAACTACAAAAATTAGGATTAGATATTTCGCCATAGATTACAAATTGAGTAGTCAAGATTCTGCTACAAAGGAAACTTAATTTTGATGTGTTCTTTGAATGTGAATGTGCATACATACTTATATAGAATATTCATAATTCATGGCCAACTATTCGGAATTGAATTTGATTCCGGCTGTTGGATCAATGCTTAATAAACTTTTGAAAGAAAGAAAAAAGACTTTGAAACGTTACAAAATGAGTTTTGCGGGGCAAGCATGCATGCATGGATGCTGAATAATAACTTTTTATTTGAGGGCTTTTGATCATAATTAATTAATGGTGGTAGGAATTAGTTTCCTTCTATCTTTTCTTTTCTTGTCTTTAGCTTTTGTAACGCACTGGAATTGTCCGACGCATCATATAAACATTCCAACTTTTGTTGTCATAGTTAGCTATAAAAAAATTTCTTCTCCACTCAAAAAGAAAATACGAATTGGCAAAAATAGAATGGATGATTACAATTTTAGTCCTTTGTTTCATATTTCAAAAGTAACCTGTATATTTTATTATATTGACAGTTTTGGTCCTTTACGTGACGTCGATATTTTGGATATCTAGTCTGAATCCGAAAAATAACGTATGACATGCAAAAATTAAATAAACTTAATTTCCACATTAGTCATCAAGCAATAAATATCACAACCAAACAATGGAAACGACAAAATAACAAAAGACTCTAATGAACGAGTTCACAAAACCCAAGACTCCCACGGGCCCGGTAGGAGCACCGCTGGTGCAACCAGTCCGATATTAAAAAAAAAAATTTGGTTTTGAAAACGATATTAAAATTTCTTGGACGGGTCGAAATTAGCACACGCCCGCTGTTTCATTCCATCTCTAAAATCAAACCATGAATTCAAGATTTATTCACAAGGAACAAGAAAACTAATGTTAGTATTAACTTGACACAATTGTCCTTATTAATTCTAACAACTTGAATAATAAGAAAGAATATCATTCTATTAAATAAAAATATTTTTATTTTACCGTGAAATTAAAGAATGAAAAGGTGTAATCATTCTAATTTTTAGTCTTTCCATATATTGGCCTATTGTAATATATATATATATATATATATATATATATATATATATATATATATATATATATATTGTTATCACAACACCATCTAACGCAAGATTGAGATGCATATTCTCTGCAAAAATCATTCATGGTATTAGAGCCATGACCGGCACCTCTGCCAGATCCCACTCCAACATGTTTCCGCCGCTAGTTGTGGTGGTGGACGGCCCTCATCTCCGCATTATTCATCAAACCAACAGGAAGTTGTTTCTTGAACCACCAAGCCTTTGGTGGTGTGTCAACTCCATTTTCCCATCTCTGCTTTCTGCTCTCTGCTCCAATAAGTTCATCATTTCCAATAAGTTCATCATTTCCATATTTGAATCCATCGTTTCCACCCCTGCTTCTTAGCACAAGTATGATATGCTTCTTCAAGTAATTATGTGTAACGCCTCGTTCTCGGATACTGAGTCCATATCCATAAAAGAAACGTTCGGCACATATAATATTAAATAAATCAATATTGTATGTAATCCTCTACTACGTCGTATTGAGTTTAGCATTAACGGAAGCTAAAAGACTCGGGTATATATATATATATATATTTTGAAATACAAGAATAGAAAAGCAACATTCTAAAGATAGAAAGATTACATAACCAAGGATATAAAAACTTACAACTGTACGAAGTCTAAAGAAAACAACAAAGTTATCTTACATAGGTCTTGAAAGAAAAGTACAACGTGTTCTCAAACAAAGTACAACAAAAGTCAGAACCATAATTAATACTAATAAGAGAAGTCTATCAACATAAAGAAATATCATAGATCATCCTCGAAGTCCTCGTCAAGCTCCTGTTCCACCTGTTCATCTTCTCATCCCTAAACACACAAAAAATATGCATTCGAGGTAACTACAAAGGTACTTTGTAAAAGATAGAAGCTATTGTATTAAACAGGTACATAAAGTCTTTATTATGATTATTAGATTATCTTTATAAAGCCAACTCAATCTAGAGTCTATTTCATGCTCAACAACATGTCATGACTAAACGTTTCTAACTTAGCCATGTGTCTAACCAAGAATGGCATGGTATTTATTATTTTACTATATAGTTACGTATTTTATTAACTATTAACTAACCACCTATGTGTTTTCAAGGAAAACTCACCTTAACCAACTTTACTCCCTCACTTAGTCATCTAGACACAACATCCTATCACATACACAGACATTGGAGAATACTAATCCACCAAAGCACAAGCCTATCATGTCCTTCCAACGGTCCCGAACTTCAACCCCCTTTAAGAGTACATTCGGTGCCGGAACTAAACGCACCATAAACTCATTTAAGGCTTGTTCATGTTCATTTAGTGTTATTAGATCAAGAAACAACACTTAAAACTCAACACATAGCTTAAAACATCATTTTTCCCAAAACAGAGTCAATGCGTGCGCATTCACTGGTTCAGAGACTTCCTGTTGCATCCTGATCAACCAATGCGTGCGCATTGTTTGCAATGCGTACACATTGCCTGTGCTGAAACATCCTGAACCAACCTGAAGCAGGAATTCATGCACATTCCTTGGAATGCGTACGCATTCGACATGCTGCAAACATCCTGCTCAACTCTGAACCAACAATGCGTGCGCATTGTTACACAGTGCGTACGCATTCTACCTGGACAAGCCTTAAACATGATTTTTCAACACTTCTCTCGATTCTACAACTCTTTCAAACATGTTCTTCATAAGTTTTAACATCAAAACAACAACAAAGGAGATACTTTGACATACCATAACATAGCACATTGGTCTAACATCAAAACATGTGAAATCTTACACAAAAAACAACTCCAAACTTATGACTAAACCTTATGATACTTGAATTAACACAATAGGAAGATCTCTTACTTGTTTCAAGCACAAACCCAAAGCAAAAGTTGCAGACAAACTGCAGCACAACTTCACAACTTCACACCTTGAAGAAAACCTATTTGATTCATAACCGATTCAAAACTAGTTAGAATCAAGGTTTTTAAACATCTATAACTACGAATTACACCAAGAAACACCAAACTTGATTACAACTGCTCTTAGGCCGACTTTCATACCTTGATGAAAACTTGATATCAAAACGATCCTTGTCCTTTCACGATGCTCTCGCTCTAGTTGAATCTGAAATCCGTCAAGAATTGATTTAGAAATTTGAAGAAGTATACTTTTCCCCTCTCTTTTGCTATTTAGTTTGTAGGAATTTGTTTTTCAGAACTTTTGACAAACTTCCATCCATGATGGGGGGTTATTGATGAGAGTCAACTTTACTATATTCTGGTGCATGTTTCAACCCCTGTTTACAACGCTTTTGGTTCATTCCGGGTAGGTTTAGACCATATTTAGGCAAAAATCACATTGCATATCCCCCATGAGGTAAACCGTCATCTAGATGGAAAACCACGGCATTTCACGATGTTTTGGCCCTTTGCGAGCCCTATGTTTCTTACGGAATTACGCTCGGTATGTTGTTTGGCATGTGAAATGCAGGAAATAGGTGACTCGTATACCCGGAAGTTGAGCCATGAGGCTTAGAAAGACGAAACCGAAGCTCGGGGTTGGAAAAGTTGAAGAAAAAGCTTAAATTTGCAACTCCACATTCCTGGTACTTACCGAAGCCACCTTGGTGATCACCAGAACTCAACACATTTTGGACAGCATGTACAGAAATCTCGGTAGTTACCAGACTATTCTGGGTGCTTACCACGATTTCTGCAAAATGTATAGCTGTGTTTTTTTTAAGGAAAAACAGAGTATTTTTCGCACCCCATTCCACACACATACTCTTGGACACTCCTCTACCCTTTTTGGTCGAAATTTCCCCCTCTTCCCTTAGATTAATTTCTACTTCTCCTTTCCTTAGATTGAGCTAAATCAACCTTAGATTTTAGCTCAATCAAGTTAGATTTTACATTTTGGCTTCTCTTCTCCATCTTTGGACATGGGTGTTGAAGATACTTGATGTAAACCTCAAATTTCTGCATATTGGTATTCTATTTCATTTCTCTTTCATTTTATGACTTTAATCCTTGTTTTGATTGTTATTTCTTGTTTTATTATGAGTAGGCAAACATCTCATAGTCAAATCATGTGAAGATTGAAGAAATCACCCATTTAATTGATGAAATTGGGAATGGGTAGTGCTTAATTGTTGTTATATCGACGAATTCATGTCTTAAAACTTGTTCTTAATGTTTGAATTAGACTGTACACCTAGTTAATAAACTCACACACCACTTCTATAAATGTATGTTGTGAAGGGGGTGTGTGAAAAGGGGTTTTAAGATCATTTCTTATAATCAACTGAGTTTTTTAGATTGATTAGGGAGTGAGGTTCGATCGGTTGTGAAATCGAGCAACTCTAGCTCGTTAATCTTGTTTCGGTCAGTTAAATCTTTAAAGGCGGGCTGTTGAACCGGGCAAAGGGTGTTTGATTGTTACATGGTGTCTTACACTAGCTTAGGAGTTTGCACCAATGAATGAGTTGATATAAGTGTTAGGTTGATAGGTTGGTTAATCCCATTCCCGAGTAATCGATTAGAGGGGCGAAATTAATCAATTGGATCATGGTTTGGCTATGTCTCTCTATCCTTAGTATCTTAAGTTTATATTACGTTTTAGTGTAATTGAACTTGAAACTTCTTGGTTAACCTAAACTAAATCCGAAAACGACTTTGGTATTTGATAAATTCCTCATGGGATACGACCTTGCTCGCTACTATAGTGCATCCGACTCGGTACCCTGCCGATTAAAGTTGGACCGTCACTATTTTGGCCATCAAGTTTTCTGGCGCCGTTACCGGGGAATCATATCGATATCTCATAAGTCGTTGGAATACTTAGGCTTAGGTTGTTTTTTTATGTTTCTTTTATTTTTCTTCTTTCTTGATGTTGGATTTCTGCTGAAGAGTCACACCACCTACTGCGGTGGTGGTGGTGACTAGATACCGTGATTACGTTCTTGTTGTTCCCTTGAATTGCAGTGTATGGATCCGTATGGCCATGAAGGATCTCCTCCCTACTCATTTGGAGGCATTAATTTCGGTGGTATGGATTTTGGATTCCAACCATATTATCAATTCAACCCGTACACATCACAATACAACAGTGAGTGGGAGAGTCCTCCAAGTTCTCAGTTTTAACACCCCGATGCCTATTTGCAATATGCTCAACCTTCACAAATACCTCCTCCTCCACAAAAGAGTTCGATCGATATGTTATTGGAGCAAATCAACAAAACTTTTCAAGAGCAAGTCCGAGCTTTGTAAGAGCAAGGCCGAGCTTTGGAAGAGCAAGGTCGGGAATTGATGGATATTAAAACGAATGCTACTACTCTTCAATCGGCATTAAAGAACTTGGAGAACCGGGTAGAGCAATTGATTGAGAAGAGGAAGGTTGAGATGAGTGCTAAAAATGATGAAATTTCTTTTGCTCCACCGTCGACTCTTGAGGTAATCACCCATCATGAGTGTTATGAAGAAGGTATGAAACATGCTACTAGTGAATCATTTATTCCTTCTCATTTGAACTTTATTGAAAAAATAGTGGTGGTGGATCACATAGAATATGTTGATGTTCTGGTTGAGCCAAAATTTTATTGCTTGGTGTTTGAATCTTTGTTACTTGGCATATGCTCTCATTCGGGGAAATTGAATTCGGGGAAACATGCTACTAGTGAATTTCTTGAACCAATATTGGTGGTGGGGATTGAGCCCCTTCTTTGTCTTGTCCCATTTGAAGGGTGTGCTCAATTCTTTTGATTTTTGTAGGGAGACGCAACGGGTTGCTCTCCTTTGGTATAACTATCCTTAGCATTGTTGCGGGTAGAAAGTCGAACTAAGGACTTTAAACTTAGAATGTTTTAGGCAGATGTTTTTTTTGTTGTGCTAAATAAAAGTGGATGAAAGATTTTTTTGAATTGCCATGTTCTTGATGCTATTGAGCAAAAGATGTGCAATTTTTTTTTCTTTCATTCCACTCGTGCTTTGTTGCTTTTCTTTTAGTTTCTTAATAAGTCAAGCCAATGACGTAAAACAAAGGCGCTTGTGGGAGGAAAACCATTTTTTCTTTGTTTGGTAGTAGTAGAGGTGAGTCTTTGGTAAGAGAGTGGAGAATTTTGGCCTATGAAAAGAGCTCTCGGGTGAAAACTTCCTTTTCATTCCCGTACCATACTTGGATTGTTATCATTTTGGCACATGTTTTATGCATGGATGACACTTCTCTTTTTTTATTAACTTTTCATCTCATGTGATCCAAGTTTGGTACTTTTGGTTTCGTTACGATAGTGTATGTGACAATGATTCTTTTGATTAATTCTCGATATCTACTGCTTGCTTTTGGCACGGTGGCTGTTCCCCGTGCATGTGTTTTCGTGTTTCTTGGTTTCATGGCTTTAGGTATTCGATATGGAGCTTCATGGAGATGTCATATGCACTCATTTGCGCCTTTCTCCCGGGTTAAGTTAAGCCTTCTTTCCTTTATCATTCATACATTGAGGACAGTGTTGCATTTAAAGTGGGGGGGAGGGGGGGTGGTAGGCTTAGCTACGATATGTGCTTCCTTGTTGATTATAGCCATTGCGTTGTATGCTTTTTGTTTGGTCACTACTTTAGCAAAAATTGAGCAATTTTTTTAAATTTTCCAAGGTTTTGATGATGCATTCGTATGTTGAGCCTTCACATTGATAGGATAAACGATTTAGTGAATGTTAAAATGCATGTTACTTCGCTTACTACCTTATCTTGAAAATGGGATTTTCATGCACGTATAACTTCGATTTCATGAACCATGGTAGCTAGTGACCGATTATGGTAGACTTAGGCACAATTCGGCTACCTAAAACTCATACCATTAACTTCGAGACGAAATAGAAAGGCCGACCTTGGTAGAGTTTGGGACGACAGTTATGGCATTTCTTTGACCTAACTAGAGCCAAATAGCCATCCCATGACATATTCCACAGTAACCCCTCTAAGCCTTGGTAGGATGGTTAGACCCCCATCCGACACTTACCCATTCATATTTAGCCCGTAATATCCCGACCCCAAGCCTTATTTGTGGTCTACGTTCCCTTGGACACCCTACGAGTCAAGCTTAATCTTTTCATTTCGAGCACACTTGCTAAAGCAAGTGTGGGGTGGTAGAGGAGTACGTATGTATAGAGGAGTTGGTGTTTCTACGAGCTATTTCACGATTTGGAGGGTAGGAGCTCATTTTTATATAGTATGTACGTGATGGCCTTTGACTCAACCTATTTAAATTGTATAATGCAGATTTCTAAATTCAAAAAAAAGAAAAGAAAAGAAAAGAAAAAGTCAAAAGAAAATGAAATCAATCAACGAAAGCTTTCGATAAAGTCAATAAAAGTGTAACAAAGGTTGAGTCAAAGAAAGCATGTGTTTTAAGACTTGTGTTTTGATTTGTAATATGATGTTGGTGTTCAGGATGAGTCATTGGTATAGAAACATGATTTTTTTAATACATTTTAGCCTCGTTACACTTGAGACATAGTGCGATATGGCATTTTATTTAATGAATCATGTTTCTAGGCTCGTTGTGAGCTAGCTAGAGGAGGGTAGAGCTAGCTATGTTTGGTTTGTTAAACCCCGTGATTAAGCTTGCTCATTTTGTCTCTTTCTTGTTTATTCCCCAGAAATTCCCTTCGGTTAGCCCCGTCCCTAGCCTAACGTTACAACCGTGCAAGTCCTACTTGACCTTAATTAGCCTCGGTTGGCCCCGATTAGTGGAGATGCTTATGAAGGGGATTTTTAGCAGTTTACCACTGCTTTTGGGTTGGAATTGTGAGAATACCACCCAAGGCAAAAAAAACTGATTTTGATTCGCGATTTTCTCCCGTTTTTTTCACCTTTGTGCACGATCTTAAGGTACACCCTTCCCCTATTGGGTTCCCCTTCCCAATTAGGGTTTAGTTTGGTTCCAAAAACACCTAAAACGCGAAAATGAGAGTGGTAGATCGACAACACAGTGGTAGCCGCACAAATAGGCTCCCAAAGGAGTGGTAGATCGACAAATGCCCCCTTATGAAGTATGAGCCTATGGTGTAGTCGTGTTAACCTAGCGTCCATAATCCAAACTGGTGAACCGTGGTAAAAGTAAGAGAAGCTATTCACTCACACACATCCCGTTTGTTTGATAAGGTAGGGTTAAGTTGTATGCATTTACTAATTTACTTCTCGGTTATCTTTGATGTGTGACTGACACAACCTACGCATTTAACGTTGAATCGTTGGTTTCTTTTAAAACGCTCATTTTGCTCGAGGGCGAGCAAATGCTAAGTGGGGGGTGGTTGATGAGAGTCAACTTTACTATGCTCCGGTGCATGTTTCAACCCCCGTTTAAAACACTTTTGGTTCATTCCGGGTAGTTTTAGACCATATTTAGGGCAAAAATCACCATGAGGTAAACCGTCATCTAGATAGAAAACCTCGGCATTTCACGATGTTTTGGCCTTTTACGAGCCCTATGTTTCTTGCGGAATTACGCTCTGAAGAGAGTTTGAGAAAGTAAATAATACATGAGTAAACTTCAACTTGTTTATTCATGTTGAAAGAATGAGTATAAATATATACAAGAGAGTCTCCTAGCTAGTAAAGTAAAAAGTAACTAGAGCCGGCTAGAATAAATGCTAGAGTCGGCTATGTATATGCAATTACATAATAGGAGAAAAAGATAGTTACTTTATGACTTTTAGGACATATTAATTGTTTATTTAATACAATTAATATGTCTCTTTGATACATAAGTAACATGTTACAATGCAACGTGTTTAATGAAATATTATGTAATATTAACCATAATATTTCCACCCCCCCTCAAACTGGGTTGTATATGTTAATACAGCCAAGTTTTCTACTCAGGTTGCTGAACATAAGTGGTGGAATGGCCTTGGTGAGAATATCAGCATTCTGGTCTGCTGAGGGAACATACTGGAGTTGAATAATCTTTTCATCAATCTTCTCCTTCAGGAAGTGTCTGTCAATGTCCACATGTTTGGTTTTATCATGATGGACTGGATCTTCTGCCATGCATAAGGCTGAATTATTGTCACAACAGAGTGTGATAGGGTGCTGAATAGGCTGCTGAAGTTCTGTCAGGACCCTCTTTACCCATAGAGCTTCACAAATACCCAAAACTAGTGCCCTGAGTTCAGTTTCAGCACTGCTTCTAGAGACAGTAGGTTGTTTCTTGCTCCTCTAGGTGACAAGATTGCCCCATACATAAGAACAGTAGCCTGTAGTAGACCTTCTGTCTATGTGACAGCCAGCCCAATCAGCATCAGTGTAAACCTTGATAGATCTCTCAACAGACTTGGTGAAGTGCAAGCCTTGGCCAGGAGTGGATTTCAAGTACCTCAGTATTCTGTTCATAGCCTCCCAATGTTGCTCAGTAGGGCAATGCATGAACTGGCTCACCAGACTGACTCCATATGCAATATCAGGTCTTGTATGGGACAGATAAATGAGTTTCCCCACAAGTCTCTGATATTGATCCTTCCTGACAGCAATGTCACCATGCAGCAGGGTATTACCGGGGTCTACTGGGGATACAGCAGGTTTGCATCCCAGCATACCAGTTTCCTTCAGCAGGTCCAGCACATATTTCCTTTGAGAGATAGAGATACCCTGGTTGTTTCTTGCAATTTCCATACCAAGGAAGTATTTAAGATAGCCCAAATCCTTGATTTGAAAAACCTTTGCCAGCAGAGTCTTCAAATTCTGGATCTCAGTAAAGTCATCACCAGTGAGGATGATATCATCCACATACACAATAAGGATAGATCTTTTCTGGCTAGTGGTCTTGATAAACATGGTGTGGTCTGAGTTGCATTGATGATATCCAACAGCTTTAACCACAGTAGTGAGTTTCCCAAACCAGGCTCTTGGGGATTGCTTTAGGACATATAGAGATTTCCTCAATTTGCAAACCTTTCCTTGAGTGTTGGGATTGGTAAAACCATGAGGTACATTCATGTAAACTTCCTCAGTAAGGTCACCATTGAGGAAGGCATTTTTGATATCCAATTGGTGAAGGGGCCAGTCAAGTTGGACAGCAAGAGATATTAGTATTCTGACAGTGTTTAGTTTTCCCACTGGTGCAAAAGTTTCTTTGTAGTCAATGCCATAAGTTTGAGTGAAACCCCTTGCCTAGTCTGGCCTTATACTTGTCAATTGTACCATCAGCATTGTATTTGATGGTAAATAACCACTTGCAGCTGACTGTCTTCTTGCCTTTGGGGAGAGCTGTTAGATCCCAAGTATGATTATCCAGGAGGGCAGTCATTTCAGTTTTGACAGCTGCCTTCCACTTATCATGTTGGAGAGCTTCATTTATATTCTTAGGAATAGAGTGAGAATCCAAGTTCTGTGTAAACATGGCAAAAGCAGGTGATAACTGATCATAAGATAGATAATTATGAATAGAATGATCAGTAGTGCAAGATCTCTTTCCCTTCCTGAAAGCAATAGGCCTATCATCAATGTCAGCAGGCTGCTGAGAGTCTGTAGGTTGTTGAGTGTCAGTAGGCTCAGGGTCAGTAGGCTCTGAGTCAGTAGAATCTGGTTCAGGAGGTTGCTGAGGATCAGTAGGCTGCTGAGGGTCAGTAGGGTGCTGAGGTTCAGTCTGCTGAGAATCAGTAGGTTGCTGAGGGTTAAGGGTTTGCTGAGGGAACGGATTTAGGTCAATTTCAATCAGGTTTCCATCAATGACTGCCTCAGTGGACTTGCTGTAGTAGGGAGTCCTTTCAAAAAAATTTACATCCATAGAATTGTAAAATCTCTTTTCAGAAGGAGAGTAACACTTGTAACCTTTCCTGTCTTTTGCATATCCTAGGAAGATGCACTTGTGAACTTTGGGATCAAGTTTGCTTCTATGTTAGGAATGGATATAAACAAAAATAGTACAACCAAAGATCTTTGGAGGTAATTGGGAAATAAGATGAGGGCAGGAGTGTGTGGTCAGAAGGGTTTGGATAGGAGTTTTGAAGCCTAACACTCTACTGGGAAGTCTGTTGATTAAGTATGTGGCAGTTAATATAGCTTCACCCCACATATACTTTGGAACATGTGTGGTGAACATGATTGATCTAGCCATCTCTAGTAGGTGCCTGTTTTTTCTTTCAGCAACCCCATTTTGTTGAGGTGTTTCCACACAACTACTGATATGGACAATCCCCTTATCCATCAAGAAATTACTAAGGTTAGACTCATAGTATTCAAGTGCATTATCAGTATTTAAGATCTTGATCTTAGTGTCAAATTGAGTAGAGATCATGTTGTAAAATTCCTGAAAAACTGTTCCAACTTCAGATTTATCCTTCATTAGAAACAGCCATGTGTTTCTGGTATGATCATCAATGAAAGTGACAAACCACCTTTTCCCTGTTATACTTTTTACTCTTGAAGGTCCCCATACATCACTATGAATTAAAGTGAAAGGTGTGGAAGGCAAATAAGGTAGTTTGGTATACACAGATTTGGTAAGTTTGGCAAATTGACAAATATCACATTGAAGATCATTGACATTACATCCTTTAAATACTTCAGGAATTACAGACTTTAAATAGCCAAAACTTGGATGTCCTAGTCTATAATTCCATAACATGATATTGTCTAAGGTTTGAGTGCAGGCTGCTGAGGCAGATTCAGTCTTCATCTTCTTTCTTCAGCAGGGTTGACTACATACAATCCTGAGCAGGGTTCAGCCCTCCCAATAACTTCCTGTGAAGAAGGGTCCTGGAAAGTGCACTGATTCTTATTAAACACAACAGTCCAATTCAAATTTTTTGCAAATTTACTGACAGATATGAGATTGCAGTCTAATTTTGGAACAAATAGGACATCCTTTAAGCATATCTTATTAGTGAGTTTAACATTTCCAAAACCTTTTGCATGAGAGATAGATCCATCAGCAGTCTTAATTTTATGAGGTTGATGACATGGCATAAGGTGAGTTATGAGGTTTTTATTGCCAGTCATATGAGAGGAGGCCCCAAAATCAACAATCCATGTTTCATTACTAATAGAAGAGTAGAATTTACCTGCACTAGCCTGAGTAGCCGTGTCAGTAGAGGGACTACCTTCTTTTTGTTGAGTGAGGAAAGCTTTGAATGCAGCAAACTGAGCATTCAACTTGTTATCATTTTCCTCTTCATTGACATGCCTGCCCTGACTTTCCCTGGTAGGCTTGGAAGATTTAGGCATCCCATGTAGCTTCCAGCAAGTGTCCTTGGTGTGATTTGTGCGTTTGCAGTGTTCACAGAACAATTTTCTAGTTCGATCAGTAGGTTTCCTGACAGTCTCAGTAACCTCAGCAGGCTTCCTGACAGTCAGCAGGGTAGCACTTTCAGCAGGCTTATCAGCAGGGGAGTTCAGCAGCATCACTTTTCTCCTGCTTTCCTCATGTTTGACTTCAGCAAACATGGATTTGAGATTGGGGAGAGGTTTTGTGGCAAGGATTCTTCCCCTAACATCATCAAGAGTAGGATTCAGTCCAGTAAGAAACTTGAATACTCTTTTTTTTCTCAATAATGTCCTTATAAAGGACAGCATCCTTGACATCATTCCAGGGGTGAGTTTCCAACATATCTAGGTGCTGCCATGCCCTAGATAGTTGGTTGAAGTATTGAGTTACAGACATATCTCATTGTCTGCAGTTTTGAATCTGAGCTTCAAGTTCATACACTTATGATGTATTGTCTTTCTTGGAGTAAAGATCCCTGGCATTATCCCAGATCTCCTTTGTAGTATCATACATCATAAAGTTCTCACTAATCTCTTTTGTCATTGATCTTGTGAGAATGGTCATGACTTGATTATTAGTAGTATCCCATGCTTCAAATCCTGGGTCATCTTCAGCAGGGGCAGGTTTGGAGCCGGACAGGTATCCCATCTTACCTTGTCCAGAGATGTACATTTTCATAGACCTTGACCACAGCAAGTAGTTGTTGCCATCAAGTCTATGATTTGTGTAAGATGAAGAGTCAGTGACCCCAGTCTGTTGAGGCAGCTGGGACTCAACTGAGGGTGAGGAAGCTTCAGATAATGAAGACATTCTTGATTCGGCAGGGTGCTGAGAATTTGCAGCGGACTCAGGAGTTTAAATCTCTGCTACCATGAAGAGAGTTTGAGAAAGTAAATAATACTTGAGTAAACTTCAACTTGTTTATTCATGTTGAAAGAATGAGTATAAATAGATACAAGAGAGTCTCCTAGCTAGTAAAGTAAAAAGTAACTAGAGCCGGCTAGAATAAATGCTAGAGTCGACTATGTATAAGCTATTACATAATAGGACAAAAGATAGTTACTTTATGACTTTTAGGACATATTAATTTTTTATTTAATACAATTAATATGTCTCTTTGATACATAAGTAACATGTTACAATGTAACGTGTTTAATGAAATATTATGTAATATTAACCATAATATTTCCACACGCTCGGTATGTTGTTTGGCAATTGAAATGCAGGAAATGAGTGACTTGTATACCCGGAAGTTGATGCATGAGGCTTAGAAAGACAAAACCGAAGCTCGGGGTTGGAAAAGTTGAAGAAAAAGCTTAAATTTGCAACTCTACATTCCTGGTACTTACCGAAGCCACCTTGGTGATCACCAGAACTCAACACATTTTGGACAGCATGTACAGAAATCTCGGTAGTTACCAGACTATTCTGGGTGCTTACCACGATTTCTGCAAAATGTATAGCTGCGTTTTTTAGGAAAAACAGAGTATTTTTCTCACCCCATTCCAAACACACACTCTTGGACACTCCTCTACCCTTTTAGGTCGAAATTCCACCTCTTCCCTTAGATTAATTTCCACTTCTCCTTTCCTTAGATTGAGCTAAATCAACCTTAGATTTTAGCTCAATCAAGTTAGATTTTACATTTTGGCTTCTCTTCTCCATCTTTGGACATGGGTGTTGAAGATACTTGATGTAAACCTAAAATTTCTGCATATTGGTAATCTATTTCATTTCTCTTTCATTTTATGACTTTAATCCTTGTTTTGATTGTTATTTCTTGTTTTATTATGAGTAGCTAAACATCTCATAGTCAAATCATGTGAAGATTGAAGAAATCACCCCTTTAATTGATGAAATTGGGAATGGGTAGTGCTTAATTGTTGTTATATCGATGAATTCTTGTCTTAAAACTTGTTCTTAATGCTTGAATTAGACTGTACACCTTGTTCATGAACTCACACACCACTTTTATAAATGTATGTTGCGAAGGGGGTGTGGGAAAAGGGGTTTTAAGATCATTTCTTATAATCAACTGAGTTGTTTAGATTGATTAGGGAGTGAGGTTCGATCGGTTGTGAAATCGAGCAACTCTAGCGCGTTAATCTTGTTTCGGTCAGTTAAATCCTTAAAGGCGGACTGTTGAACCGGGCAAAGGGTGTTTGATTGTTGCATGGTGTCTTACACTAGCTTAGGAGTTCGCACCCATGAATGAGTCGATATAAGTGTTAGGTTGGTAGGTTGGTTAATCCCATTCCCTAGTAATCGATTAGTGGGGCGAAATTAATCAATTGGATCATTGTTTGACTATGTCTCTCTATCCTTAGTATCTTTAGTTTATATTACGTTTTAGTGTAATTGAACTTGAAACATCTTGGTTAACCTAAACTAAATCCGAAAACGACTTTGGTATTCGATAAATTCCTCGTGGGATACGACCTTGCTCGCTACTATAGTGCATCCGACTCGGTACCCTGCCGATTAAAGTTGGACCGTCACTATTTTGGCCATCAGTTATTTTCTCCAAAAATAACTCCCATCCCCTTAATTTCCTTTCACCCCTTAGCTAACCCTTAAACACAGTTTAGTCCCCAACTATATATATATATATATATATATATATATATATATATATATATATATATATATATATATATATATATATATATATATATATATATATATATATATATATATATATATATATATATATATATATATATTATATATAATTATTTATAAACTTTAAATCTATAAAAGAAATAAATATAATATTTTGTTCTCGTAAATTGACACGTCGCCCTTTCCCGGGAATCGAGAATATTACAGTATGGCCAGATATGATGTATTTCCGAGCTTATTTGAGAATCAACTACCCCAACTGGCCCTTTTAACAACCACTTAGGCCAATCTTGTGTTGGAAGTAGCGCCCGAAAGATAATTTATGTAATTATTTTTATAATTAATAAATGACAGATTTATTCTCATCTTATTACTTGCTTCGTGCTTGTAAGTAATACACTACTGAAAACCCAAAGTCGTATCATATGTAGCCATATAACTTAGTGTGTGACACACATGATGATTAAGTTTATGGTGATACACTTGAACTGTTAGTCCGTGGTGAACTTAATCAAAGTATGGTGTCTATTGATTAAACCACCATTAATGCGCCCATAACATTTTATGGTGTGACCGTCTTATCTGGACCGTCGACATTGGTTGTCTAAGTGGGGAATTTATATATGATGTAGTCATATAGGACTGGACCGATTTAATCAGAATTTCTCAAATAATTCCGTGATTGAGAAATCTTATTAAATCACAAGATGGTCATATATGGATTAACCTTAATCCTAAGGTGATTACAGGCTCCTACTTGTTTCAGGATAGGGTTTGTTGTGTTCGTTAAGGATCGCTAAGAGGCGCGGTCCGAATCACTTTCATGTTGGCACTATTCTGGAATGAGTGAGAAGTGTGTGTTTCACAGATATGGAATCCATTCCTTCCTGCGAGAAGCAGAAAGACAATCCCCTTATTTCTTGATCCTAAAAACTGATCGATCCGCGGAGTTCGTATTGGTTATGAACTAATTGATCACTAGTGGGTTAATGGTAAATAAGGGTAAGATGTATTGAAGAGGGTTTACGGAAATAATCCCGATTCATTACGGATAGTCTATGGAGGGTTAGTTTATATGTAATGATTATATCAATGGACACTTATCGACTAGACGTTTTGAGAATAAGTTACATCTATAATCGATAGAGTTCAGTTTCGGATTTATGGTGGCGTAATTCCGGAATTAATGAGTTGAGTAGAAATATTCTGTTCGATGAATATTTTATTCAATTTATTGTAGCTACTAGTTGTAGGTCCATGGTCTCCGGGTTGGCTCCTAACATGCGAGTGTTTTCTCATTTTATGAAACCTCGAGAATAAATTAAATAGTTGGTCTATTTAATGAATATGCAATATTATTTATTTGGTGAATAATATTTAAAATAGAAAATACATTTTCTATTAAGATAATGGATTGTAAGTGGCGCCCCATTATGTGATAATTAGGAACATAAATTTTCTAGATTATGTCACATGTGTAATTAATTAATTATTTAGTTGTTAGATAATTAATGGAAAAGATATAAAGATACTGATTTTTTGGGAATTATCTCTTATCTTATGACAAATATCTTTTCCTTATAGGAATAGGTAATTGTGATGTGAAAATGATAACTCTCTCTTGACTAGTTATTTTCCTAGTCTAAGTTATTTTCTTATTATAAGAGCTTGGAATCTCAACCGGAAAAATATTAATCATAATATTTATTCCCTTTCTTTATCTATCCTTTTCAGTGTACACCTTCTTTTTGTTCCAATTCAGGAGTATAGGAATCAATTAAAAATTGGAAAATTAAACTTGACTGATTGAAGATTGCCTCCCTGAATCTAAAACAATCATAGCTAATTTAGAAAGCAAAAATCTTTGAAGCAATGCAGGGAAGTAAATGGATTCTACCAATAATAGTGTAAGATACAGTATCCGGCTTCTGAATTTCAGCATCAAAGGTCTCCTGGGAATTTTCTCGAATACCTTCAGGTTGCACTTCAACAACACGAGACTCTGAAGGAGGCATCATTGGTCCAATGATTTTTCCGCGATGTGAGGCAACTTCTTTTAGCTTCTTCTTTCGAAGCCTCTTCCGTGGAGCTCTAGTAAGCTTCTTCTTAGACTCGTCGGATTCTACTTCACCGGCTCGATCTTCACCGGCTGAAGATGATCGAGACCCTCCTTCTTCGTCTAATATATCTGTTGAATTATGAAAACAATCAAAAAATCGCTTAAAGTCTTCATAAAATCGAGATTTCCCAATATGATTCACCTGGTAAGTTGGACAAATTGAAGTTTAGGGTTGATATGTGCACTGCAAAGTGAAGACAGACATAAGCATATACAATGAAATAATATAGGAAAGCAGAAACAATGTAGAGAAGCAAAAAAATTGGGGAATTAATCTAGAAAACAAACAGCAGCAATAAGCAGGCCTCTACGTAGCATGAATAGCCTGAATCGAAATAGCAGAAAATCAGAAAAACAAAGACAGCAGTAACAACCCAAAATTGAATAAATTCTTCAGGTAGAAGACAACCTAAATCTTGGATTTCCTGATGAAAATGCACCGTTCCTGCAAAATCCATGGGCCGGGAATGATTCTTAAACCATAAGAAAGGGCTGTTAGATTTAGATCTACAATAATACATAATAAGGATCGTACCTCCAGCCATAGTATCCGATTGATGTGTTGATTCCCCTATGCTCAGCCGATAGCCGCTGCCTTAGAACCCTAATAAAAATGTCGCACAAGGGAGAGAGAAATATTTGCTATGTGAGTCTTCTAGTCTCTGCCTATTACTGAATGAATGCCTTTTGATGGTACACAGGCTCTCTTTATATAGGTGAGACAAAGGGACCCACCAGCTTATAGAATACTCTAGAATAAAAACCCTAGCCATCATAGGATTTTCTATTACTGATATAATAAATAATAAACCAATTATTTGCCAACAATAATATTATAATAATATCACAATAACTAGAGGGCCACATAAATAATTATTTACAAAATAAATAATTCTTACATTCTCCCACTTGGCCTGAATAGTTATGTTAGCACAACATTAGCAAGTGACTACAATATTTGCATGCCCAAAGTGTCACTCTGAGGTTTATTAAATATGCTTCAACTAATCAATATTAGTACAAGAACTATGGCGGTCATGCCCTTATAATATGAACATTTCCTTCCACAATTACGATGTACAATACAAACTAGCCAAGCAACTTGATGAATGAACTTAACATAAATGCCATTCAGGTCCAATCAAAATGTGTTCAAAAGAAACACTCCATAAAAACATGATACCAAAATACGCTTATAGTCATGTAACAAAGAAAACGGTCTTATTGCAACGAAAATGTAGCAACAACGAAAATCAGAAAGAAAAAAAAACACATCAGCCAATGAGCCCCATATTGACTACATGATCCTTAAACACAGTAGGAGTCAATCCTTTCGTCATAGGATCAGCAATCATCTCAAAAGTGCTAGCATGCTCAAGGGTGATATCTCCTCTCTGAATATGATCTCTAACTACCAAATAATTTATGTCGATATGCTTAGCTCGACTTCCACTTTTATTGTTTTTAGCAAAATACACTGCAGCTTGACTGTCACAATAAAGCTTTAATGGTCTTTCAACAGAATCGACCACTTTAAGACCACGAAGAAAATTCTTCAACCATAAAGCCTGTGTAGTCGCTCCATAACAAGAGATGAACTCAGCCTCCATAGTGGATGAAGCAACAATAGGTTGCTTCACACTTTTCCAAGATACAGCAGCTCCTGCTAATAGGAAAATGTATCCAGAAGTAGACTTAAACGAGTCCTCACATCCAGCATAATCAGCATCACAATAGCCAACCATCTCCAAATGTTCAGAGTGTCTGTATGTTAGCTTGAAATCCTTGGTACCTTGCAAGTACCTAAGTGTTCTCTTGGCGGCTTTCCAATGATCCATGCCAGGATTGCTTTGATATCTGCCTAACATGCCGACTGCAAAAGCAATATCAGGTCTAGTGCAGACCTGTGCACACATAATGCTCCCAACAAGGGAAGCATAAGGAAAATTCCTCATTTGATTCATTTCCAATTCATTCTTGGGGCACTGTTTAAGACTAAACTTGTCCCCTTTAACAATAGGTGAACTTATGGGTCTACAATTCTGCATATCAAACCTTTTCAAAACTCTGTCAATATAGGCCTTCCGAGATAATCCCAATGTCCTCATGGACCTATCTCTATGGATCTCAATGCCAATGACACAAGATGCCTCACCCATATCTTTCATATCAAAGTTTTGACCCGAAACTTCTTAGTTTCATGCAGCAAGTCCAAATCACTACTTGCAAGTAATATGTCATCCACATACAGTACTAGAAATATAAACTTGCTCCCACTCACTTTAAGGTATATACATTGATCCACCACGTTCTCAACAAAACCAAAAGATGAGATTACTTTGTGGAACTTTACATACCATTGACGGAAGCTTGCTTAAGCCCATATATGGATTTCTTTAGCTTGCAAACAAGCCCTTCTCTTTTATCAAAACCTTCAGGTTGGTACATGTATACCTCCTCATCAAGATCCCCATTCGGAAAAGCCGTTTTGACATCCATTTGATGAAGCTCTAAATCAAAATGAGCCACCAATGCCATGATGATTCTAAATGAATCCTTCGTAGAAACCGGAGAGAATGTTTCATGGTAATCAATGCCTTCTTTCTGAGTGAACCCTTTAGCCACGAGTCTAGCCTTATAACGCTCCACCTTGCCAGAAGGATCCCGCTTAGTTTTGAAGACCCATTTGCATCCCACAATGGATGCATTTTCTGGCATAGGAACAACATCCCAGACATCGTTTTTGGCCATAGATTCCATCTCCTCTTTCATGGCACCATACCAAGCATCGGACAAAATACCATTCATGGCTTCACCAAATGATAGTGGATCAGTATCAAGTCCAACATCATAGTCAGACTCATGGAGATAAACAACATAGTCATCGAAATGGCGGACCTCCTCACTCTCGAGGATCTTCTAACTCCCACTTGATCAAGTGTATCTTGACTAGTAGGATTGTTATCCATTTGTGGTTCTTCATGTGGTTCCTCTATCGGTGGTTGTTGTAATGGTTGCGCCTCAATCCTGTCTTGAGGACTAGGTTGAGGATTAACCAATATTACTCCATGTAAGGGTGTTGACGAAGTTTCCTTACTTCTTCAAATACCACCACTTGAGTCGAACCATTCCCACTGGACTCATGATCCTCAAGAAATCGCGCATTTTGTGACTCTACAACTTTGATGGAGTTTGAGGGACAATAAAACCTAAACCCTTTGGAGTTTACCGGATAGCCAACAAAATAACCACTAATTGTTCTTTCATCCAACTTCTTAATGTGTGGGTTGTAAACCCTCACTTCAGCCGGACAACCCCAAACGTGCATATGATACAAACTGGGCTTCCATCCATTCCAAATTTCAAAAGGTGTTTTCAGAACAGATTTAGAGGGGACCCTATTTAAAATATACACAGCGGTTTTTAAGGCTTCACCCCATAAGGTAATTGGTAGACTGGAGTTGCTCATCATGCTTCTAACCATGTCCATAAGTGTACGGTTCCTTCTTTCAGCAACACCATTTTGATGTGGTGTGCCAGGCATCCTGTATTGTGCAATAATGCCTTCACTAGAAAGGAACTGTGCAAATGGTCCAGAAGCTTGACCCTTGTCAGTGAACCTACCATAATATTCACCACCCCTATCAGATCTCACAATCTTAATCTTCTTTTCCTTTTGATTCTCTACTTCTGCTTTGAAAACTTTAAAGACATCAAGTGCCTCACCCTTTTCAAACAGAAGGTAGACATACATGAATCTGGAAAAGTCATCAATAAATGTGATAAAATATTTTTGTCCATTAAGACATGGGGGTGTGAATGGTCCACATATATCAGTGTGTATGACCTCTAACAATTGAGAACTTCTTTTGGCACCTTTAGTAGACTTGTTTGTTTGCTTTCCTTTAATGCATTCAATACAAGTTCCATAGTCAGAAAAATCTAGAGTTTTTAAGACTCCATCTTTCACCAACCTTTTAATTCTTTCAATGGAGATATGTCCCAATCTCCTATGCCAAAGTCGTGATGAGTTCTCATTAATAATACTACGTTTATTGCCAATTTCACTAGTGTGCAAAGACAACAAATTATTCTCAAAAATAGAATCTAGCTGAATTTTGAATAAATTTCCATCCAAATAACCAGAACCAACAACTTTATTGAATTTCAAAACTTCCACAACATTATTATGAAAATGAAAGCCATAACCTAAACGAGAAAGTCTTGAAACAGAAATAAGGTTCCTAGAAAACGATGGAACATAAAAAGTGTTTTCCAAAATCAAGTGAAAACCAGACTTCAAAATCAGCTTATAACTTACCACTCCCTCAACATGAGAACGCATCTTGTTTCCAGAATAGATGTGTAGCTCATTTTCCTTTGGTTTCCTGAGGTTTAGGAAGCCCTGCACAGTATTGGCAATGTGAATTGTACAACCAGAATCAATCCACCAAGTATTATTCGAAATGTCAGCATAAAGAGATTCACGGCACACAAAAATAAGATTACCTTTCTTGTCAAGCCAAGACATAAACTTGTGGCAATCTTTCTTGAAATGACCCTTTTTTTGCAAAACAGACATTTGTCTTTCCAAAAGTTTGCATTCTTCATAGGGACACCCTTTTTGCCTTTGTCTTTCTTGAACTTTTCTTTGCCAGTCCTCTTCAACTGAGACACCAAATGGGCACTTTCATGTGTCTCAGCTTTCAACCTCTCTTCCTCTTGCACACACATGGTCAAACAATCATTAACAGACCACTTTTCTTTCTGTGTGTTGTAAGATATCTTAAAAGGCCCATATTCAGGAGGAAGAGAGTTCATAATGAAGTGAACCAGGAATGCATCGGTAATCTGAATCTCCAGATTGTTTAGCTTGGCAGCAATATCCATCATCTCCATAATATGCTCGCGCACAGGGCGTTTCTTATCATGCACCATTGATGACAGCTTTTTCATTAGGGCACTCCCAACAGACTTCTCAGATGCGATAAATTGCTGCTCAATAGCAGCCAAGTAGGACTTCGCTTTGCCTGTATCAGAAATGGAGCTCTTAAATGGCTTAGAGATTTTGGACTTCATGAGCATCAAACATAAGCGATTAGATCGCTCCCACCTCTCATGAGCCAATTTCTCTTCTGGCGTACTTGATTCCGTAAGTGCTGGTGGTGCATCCTTACGGATCGCCAAGTCCAAGTCCGTACAGCCCAATGTCAAGAGAATAGCCTCTTTCCATTCACCGAAATTTTCACCAGTTAACATTGGAATGACAGATGAATCGAAAAATGCAGTCGTAGGTAAAGCTGAAAATAACCACGACAATAAATAACAAACGTATAAGTTATGAAGCATACATTCAAAATGAATCAACAAATGTCAATTCTTAAAATTAGTAAATTCAAAACCTTCCTGTGGGTAGAGGTTGTAATCACTACATAGAATTTACTTTCAAAAAATAATAAGACTGAGAATTAATTAATGAAGCAGGACAATCTGTACCTGTGGGCATAAGAGAATCCCCTTCTAATATTAATTTTCATCTTATTTCAATTAATCTCATAAAAATAATTGCTTCCCTGTGGGGCCGAGCATTATTTAAATGAATTAATTGGTCAATAGGTATGTATCACTATTTTAATCACGTATCAATATGTGAATAATTTATTTATTATTTTATATGCACTCCAGATGCTGTGGCTACTCCAAAATGCATAAAAAATAATTTCTCAATGTGATACAAAATGTATGATCAATTAGTCTCTAAATGTATACATAATTTAACAAAATAATGAATACTTATGGGAGTCATTAATGGACTAATTCAGATCATATCCTCCCGACAATTATAATCGCAAATTATAAATGTGAAACAAAAATATATTATATTATTTACAGTTTCATAACAGACTGTATGTTAATGAAAATGCCACTAATCGGGTCGAACTACTTTACTTTGTACAAAATAAAATATGATATTCGGCCCAAAACACATATGTGAAACAACCTAATGTTCTTAAGGAATACTGGCCGGCAGTTACTAATTTTTGGTTTTTTTTTTTATTCATGCGCATACATATGAACGAGAAAAGGAGGACAGCAGCTGAGGATTAATAAAATATAAAATAATCTATTTTACATATATTATTAAAGCCTGTATGCAACGACAACCCTAATAATCTGAAAACAAAAATAGCGGCGTCGGCAGTACAGCAAAAATGGAGACAACTGCCGCAGTATTCAAAAGTCCGCCAGCGATATAAGAACGCCACCATTATCAGCCGTGTTGTTCAACCAATCCACCATCATTATCCTCTTCTCCTCCTTTTTTTTATTTTTATATATCAATATGAAGAAAATAATCCGGTGCAAAACGGCTACCGATATAGCCTTGATTAGGTTGTCGATTCAACTACAATCACGGTGATTGGCTTACAAAACGGAAAAGTGTATCAATCGATCAAACAAATAAATGACAACAAACAACATTGGCTTACAATATTTGTTTATATTTTTAGATCGAACGGTTTTATGTTGTTCCAGGGAGTTAAATTCGCGACGGCAGAGAGTGATATGTATGTATATTCACCAACCAAAAAATATATGGTCCAAATCTATCAAGCACATCATGGCCGTGAACATACATAATCAGCATAATATATATATATATATATATATTATATATAAACACGAGAAGAACGGAAGCATTATTCATGCGAGAAAGCGACACGTATACATATTTATTCTTAATGACTAATATTCATGCGATTAAACAAATATGACTCCAAAAAAGGACGAAACAAAGATCACAGATTCGTATTGTCAAAACAACGATATATAATCAGATACAATGACTAAAAGGAACCTTGCTCCGATACCACATGTTATGTTTAGATCTACAATAATACATAATAAGGATCGTACCTCCAGCCATAGTATCCGATTGATGTGTTGATTCCCCATGCTCAGCCGATAGCCGCTGCCTTAGAACCCTAATAAAAATGTCGCACAAGGGAGAGAGAAATATTTGCTATGTGAGTCTTCTAGTCTCTGCCTATTACTGAATGAATGCCTTTTGATGGTACACAGGCTCTCTTTATATAGGTGAGACAAAGGGACCCACCAGCTTATAGAATACTCTAGAATAAAAACCCTAGCCATCATAGGATTTTCTATTACTGATATAATAAATAATAAACCAATTATTTGCCAACAATAATATTATAATAATATCACAATAACTAGAGGGCCACATAAATAATTATTTACAAAATAAATAATTCTTACAAGGGCGAGATGTCAACGCCATGGCAGTCGTTGGAAGTTGAGACGCCACGACGAAAGAGAATTGAAGCAAGGCGATAACGGAGAAGCCTCACAATTATAACGTGGAAGGGCAGCTGGAAAGGCTATTGCAATGATTGCCAGTAGCCACGTACCAGATCTAGATGTGATGATCTGTGCTGGGAAACAAACGGGGTCGGATTTCATCATAACGTCGTCGTTTCGGAATCCTAGCTGCTGTTAGAGACGGAAGCACACAGGAGAGGAACGAGAAGAAGAAGAGTTGGGGGACAAGAATTGAGGGCGAGTGAAATAAAGAGAACGGGAGAAGAAGGGCGAGAACAATAATTTCGAAGGGAATAAGGGGGAAGAGGTAATTAAGAAGAAGACAGGACACACAGAAAGGACAAACGAGTTGGACGACCAAATGTCCACAAATAACACTAAACTACTACTACTACTATACGAAAACGGAGTTAAACATGTCACTGCTACACAAAAAGATAAAATTGCGCCATCCCCTTTCATAGCCCCAAAACTACAACGACAAATATGTAATTCGATCTGTTTGCAGGTTGAGAACATATTCGTGATCCCTACAGGTCTTAGGCCAATATATCAACCACAAATTTGTCGTTTACTATTCCCGTAGCAATGCGTATTTCATCCTTGGGATTTGTCACGTGTATTATTACACTGAACTGACACGATTTATACTACTTTACATACTACCCATCTCAAAATATAAGTCATCTTAGAGGTTTTCATACAGATTAAGTGTGACGCCTCGTTCCGGATACCGAGTACTTATCCGTTAAGAACGATCGGCATGCATATATTAGCTTTTAATAAATCAATATTAATGTATACATAAGTCTCGTAACAATCAATCAGAGTAAAAGCGGAAAAAAAATAAAATCTAAAGATTACTCGGAATAGAAAGTCAAACGACAATAAAAAATAAACAAGTCCCAAAATCTACGTCTAGAAAAACGACAAACAACGAAATAAATGTTGTTTACATTATTACATCCTCAAATAAATAGAAAAGATACTAAAACATTGTCTCTCAAAACTGTTTAAAAGAAAAAGCATAAAATAAAAGTCGTCATCTTGAGCTTATACGTCAGCTCCGTCATTACCGTCATCGTATCCATACTCATCGTCATCCTGACAATCACCTTCTTGGAAGGGGAGAAAAGAAAGAGAAGGGGTAAGTAGTTACGTACTTAGTAAATGGTAGAAGAAACGGCTACATATAATATATAAAGAGATATATATCACATATAACAATCAAATTCTTCAAACTCTACCACATAAGTTGCATTGACATCATCACTCTCACCCTCTACTAGATCACATAGTATAACCTCACTCACATAAGTTTGTTAAACCAATATCAAAGGACACTTTACATGGTGAGAATGCACCGAGACATATTAAGCACATTTCAAAGGGGCATGGACTTAGGTCTCCATATGGGAAATTACACATTGTCCCTTGACACATAACTCAAAAGGGCTGTAAGAATCCCGTGCTTCGATTTAGAAACGTGCCTTACCAATGATATTGACGTTTTAGCTTTTAGACAACCACATATGTATTTACGAGTTAAGTTCTAACCACCTCGTTCATTCTCGTATAAGGCACCTTAGGGAATCTAGTCCTATTACGCTACCTAATATGTTGTAAAAGAATCATTGACTACTAAGTCAATGTCCTACAAGGCCTAAACAGAGTCTTCCGGTGCTCCCACCTTCTCCCCTCAGAGGGTCTTAGTTGTGGGGCAGAACCAAGGGTACCAGAAGTCGATGTTAGACATTGTAAAATAACATGGAATGCCCTCAAAGGCATGCAAACCAATCAAACATTCATAAGGGATATAAAAAAGAAATTTGGGTGAATGCATACGCATTGGTCATTCTGGAGCATCCTGTCCAAGTTCTGGAGTACAATGTGCACGCATTCCTTTCAATATGCATGCATTGATCGATCAGGCCTCAGATCCAAAGTTTTTGGTCTATCAATGCGCACACATTGCATAGGATGCGCACGCATTGATAGGCTGAAGCTTGAAATCAGTCCGTTTCGATCCCGTACCTTGTTCCAATCGTTTCCAATCTTATTCCTCCTCAAAACCTGCAATTTTATCAGGATTATACACACACAAACACCGTTTAAGAGCACCTCCTTACCTTTGATCTTTCAAAAGCAAAATTTGAAAGCAAAACGAACGAAACATTGAAATCCTCAACACCAAACCCTTCTACGAATCACCTACGATAAACAAATACGAGCTACGATTGAACGACTTCCCAAACGCAGAAAACACAGGTGCAAACCTCAAGAGCGTAGGAGAATCTAAACTAGGGCTAAAAGGGAATTCTTACCGTTTAACAAACCGTTTACAGAAACGATCCTCTTTCCATTGTGATCAAAATCTTCTACTATCATCTGCACAAAAGCTCAATTGATCAGCCTTGATTTTGGAGATTGCGTTCCCCTCTTTTTTTTCCTTTGATGCGTCGCCCCTTTCTTTCAGAAGTTCAGAAAACTGAACGTATTGTCTAATACACATTAATTAGGGAGTTATTTTCTTTTATACTCCTTAATTAATTTCCATTAATTCTAATTAATTAAAATCCTTTTTAATTAAATCATCTAGGTATAATATTAAATAGAAAAATAAATATATTTCCCTTTTTATAATTATACCCTTATTAGATTTTCGGGGTTTTACATTAAGAAAGTAGTTGAATGACATAAGAAGGGTAATGTCTAAAATGACCATTGACTATCATTAATGCAATAGTTGTTAAGTAATGAAAAGTAGTTAGATTGATAATAAATTAAGGGTAAGACAGAGAAAAAAGTAATAAATGTTGCATTGGCAATTTAGGACGACTTATATTTTGGGACTGTGGTAATATATAATACGCCTAAAGCATCCGCATATAACGCTTGAATTGAAAAATACAGAGTCTTTGCCAACCGAAGAGTCTTTATCAGAATGATAGAAAAATGCATTATATTTCCTGGCAGAGTCTTTGACAACCGAAGAACCAGGGAGGTCTAGGGTTCAAGAATCCGCACTTGATGAACATAGCCTTTTTGGGAAAACTAGTTTGGAAAATCCTTACCGATGATCACTCGCTTTGGGTTAAAACCCTTGTTATGAAGTATGGCAATCCTTTTGTTGCCCCTACTGCTGCTGACTCGCATACTTGGAAGTCTATCTGCATGGCCGCCTCTTATTTGAAAGATGTTTTTTCTGCGGACAATGGTGTGATCTCTTGGGATGGTGAGCCAAATAACAAATACTCTGTGGCGCAGGCATATCAGTTCCTCAACTCTGGGTCGGATCAACCTTCTGATGACAGTTGGGAATCTATTTGGAAGCTCAAGGGCCCTTATAGCCTTAATTTCATGCTCTGGAAAGCACAACATGATGCTCTTCCCATATTCAGATTGCTCTGGAAGAGGAGAGTTGCTCTCTCACCTACATGTGTTCTGTGTAATCTGGCAGAAGAATCGTCCTTGCATGCTTTGCGGGATTGTCAATGGGTGAATCTTTTATGGCGACATTTACTACCTGCGTCGGCTCACCAGGAATTCTTTTCGAGGCTCACTATTGGGGAGTGGATTAAGGGAAATCTCTCTACCCCTGCCCATACGAGAGATTGGACATATATTTTTTGAGAAACTGTGAATAACCTTTGGTACTGGAGGAACCAAGAGTTACATCAACGGTGTGGAGATCGACCACCTGTCTTTGTGGTTATTGCTACTATTTTTGATAGAGTTAAAAATTTGAAAGTTTCTTGGGGATTGTAGACTTTGGCCCCAATGAATTTTGATGTAATTCTTTTTTACTATTGAAATAAAAGCAGATCGTTCCTCAAAAAAAATAAAAAAATAAATTCAGGGTTACATTCTGTCGTGGATACTATTGGACCTACCTAAAATATTATTATTATGTATTTATTTTATTATGTGACTTTTTGGCCAAGTTGTTATAGGCCTATATATTTGTATAATCACTCCACAATTGAATCAATAAAAATCAATCAGTCTTGAATAATGTTATGGTATCGGAGCATATCAATTTTCTCTCTCGTTATACCGATTCTTTCTTAAACCCTAACCCTCCCCTTTTCCAATCTTCTTCTCCGATCCCCATCCTCAAAAAAAAAAAAAACTAACCTTCAGCGTTCTAAAAAACAAAACCAAAAACAAAAAGAGGATGACCTGCTTCAGTCCGGAAGCAACATTCCTTATCCCCATTCTTCATACCCTTTCTTCTCGTTAGCATCTTCTCAGCCAACGAAAAAAAAACAAAAAAAGAAAAACAAACAGAGAACCCACCAACGTCGAGGCTTCAATTGGACATACTTGGAAGATACATTCCCTCCCCCCTTAAGAAAAGTTTCGTCCTCGAAACTGGACATACCTGGAAGATACTTGAAGTCTGGAAATTCGTTGATCATGTCATCCTCCTTCTCCCATGTTGCCTCTTCGGGTGTGGTTACTCCATTGAACCAACACTAATTGCATATCTTGACCTTTGACTTGTTTCATTTTCCGTTCTAAGATACGAACTGGTGCTTCTTCATAGGTGAGGTTTTCTTCAACCATTTCAAGGTCAATGTTTGCTTCGGCATCAACATTTGTCAAACATTTCTTAAGCATTGGCACATGAAACACATTGTGGATTCTTGACAATGATTCTGGCAACTCCATACGATAAGCTAATGGTCCTACTTTAGCTAGGATCGCAAAAGGTCCTACATATCAGGGGCTCAACTTGCCTTTCTGTCCAAACCGTCTCACTCCTCTCACCGGTGACGCTTTGAGGTACACTCTATCACCGACCTTAAACTCCAACGGTCTTCTTCTCTCATCTGCCCAACTCTTCTGCCTGTCTTGAGCCACTTTCAGATTCCGACAAACTACCTCTTTAGTCTACTGTATCAACTATGGACCAGTTATCTATTTCTCCCCAACTTCATCCTAAAACACTGGTGTCCTGCACTCTCTTCTGTATAAAGCCTCAAACAGTGGCATCTTGATGCTTGCGTGATAACAATTATTGTATGCAAACTCCGCCACTGGGAGGTACTCATCCCATGAGCCTCCAACTTCGAAGGCACATGCTCTCAATATGTCCTCGAGAGTCTGAATCGTCCTGTTGGAAATAAAATTCATGTTTTGATGATGATTCATCGCTTAATCAGTTATTGTTCTAAACCCCATTGATGAAGTGTCATAACTAGCTGTTATAGTGCAGAGCAAAAAGATGTCTAGATATAAATGTATAGAATTTTATAGAGTCTGATATTTGTATAGGTTAAATCAGACAAGTACTGTAATAGTTCTAGGCCGAGAACTGAGAATGTAAGAAACTGAGATTTAGTTAAACTGAGATTCTATAAGGAACTGAAAAATAGAGCACACCAACATGAAAACTGAAGAAGGTAAGGGCACTCCCAGCAGAAGCCCTATATGGTGCCCTATCCCTAAAATGAAGATAAAATAGAGTTTATCCTAAAATAGCTTCCACAGCAGAGGCCCTATCCCTATTTATTTTTAGGTATATGAACAGTGCATCCCTACTTGTGGGGATGCACTATTAATGCCCTAAACATATTTAATTATTAAAAATTATAGGGATAGGGATAGTGATGCTGCTAGAGTGAAATAATAAATATTTAATGTGTATAAATAGGGTTGTGAGGTAGAATATGTATTATTTAATATTATTTGAAATGTTATAGGGATAAGGATAGGGATGCTGTTGTGGAGGTTTTTGAATTGAGATGTTGTAAAATAGAGATATGTATTATTTTATATTATTTTAGGGTTAAAATTTGGGGCCTCTGCTGGGAGTGCCCTAAGTTCGCTGAGGGTTACAAACTCAGTTGGCTTATCTAAGAAGACTGAAGAACTGAGGGTCACAGACTCCGTTGTAGAAGATTGAAGAACTGAGGGTTCAAACTCGGTTATGAAGATTACAAGTCGAGACTGTAAAGTTAGACTTCATGCAAGATTGTGGTGACCTGGACTGACTTTATGGATCTTGTATGAAGACCTAAGAATCATAAGGACAATGAATTCTTAGAAGATAATTCGTTATGGTGTACTCTGATTAAGTCAATTATAATCAGATGAAAACTGGAGCACTGATATTTGAAGAAGAGTAAAATCTCAGTTAACGCTCCAAGTCAGTCAAGAAACTGACAAGTGATAAACTCAGCATAAAACTGATAAGGAAACTCAGTTTTATGTGGCATTCATTCAATAAACTAATCGTACAGTCGAACGTTATAAAGGAAGCGATTTTATTGGATGAAATACTGACACAGCAGAGCGGTCTGAAAATATAGCCGTTACAAGATTCAAGCAGGATGAACGTTGAATAAACCCCTATAAATAGACTACTTCTACAACAACAAGAAACAGAGAGAGAGAGCAGGAGGAATTAAAAATAGATTTAATTATATGATCTGATTAAGGGGGAAAGCCAATTTCGAAAGAATTCATGCTAAGTACTTAATTGCAAGATCAAGAAAATTTCTTCAAGCACATTCAAGCAAAATCAAGATCTATCGTTTGAAGAAACTCAGAGCCGTGCATAATTTATTCATCCAGAAGAAAAGCTCTAATCACAATTGAATCATAGTTATTGATTCAAGTCTCAACTTTGATCTTATCAAAGGTTTAGACTGTGAAACACCAAGAAGGTGTGAAGGACAGTTGAGTGCAGTCAGGAAGACTGTGTTTGTGATGAGTTGGTGAAGAGGCAATTCTACCCTTCAAGGACCAGTGTTTCAAACAGTTGGAGAGCTGCAATCCTACCTGTTCTACAAGTGTTTAGATAGTGAAGCTAGGGATTAGTCTAGGACTATCAGTTTAGGACTCTTTGTAACCGGGACATATCAAAGAAGTTCTAGTGGTTTTCCTCCGCATCATAGGGGAAGAGAGGACGTACAGGATTACACCACCCGGAACCTCTATAATTCTTGTTTATTTACTTTACGCATTCATTTACTTTATTGTAGTTATATGTATCTGGTTTTCACTCTGAAACTAAGTTAACTAGTTGTTAAAGGCTAAACATATCCGCTGCCAGTTAACAAGACTAAATATAAGTCAGTATTGACTTATACTCAGTTGAGTTAGCTGAACTCCGTACAAGTTAAAGGACAGGAACAAAACTGAGCTGAGCATCAGTTTGAGTTTGGTAAAAACTCAGTTCCTGGGGTACTTTCAGTTTTGGGAATGTTTTTGGTGACAATTTTATTTACCCCCCCTCTAAACATGTGTTAGCCTTTCCAAGGGACCAACAATTGGTATCGGAGCAAGTCTTCCTTTTGGAGGAGATCCGAGTTGTTACTGCTCAAGGAGATAACTGTGCATCAGTTATTTCCAATACCAACACTTAATATCGGGACAACCAGTTGTTGAAAACCCTCACTGTACTTCATTACAATGGATACATCTAGAATTAGAAATTGTCTAAATAACCCCCTGACTGACTACTTGCAGAATGTTGTCTATGATTTCCACGATCAAGTATTTGAAAGATTCAGTACTACAAGCTCTCACACAAATCCGGAACCTCATTTCAGTTATAATGAAGACATTGAGTTTAATGCGAATGTTGATGATGAATCAAGAGGATTTCCATCCCTAAGCAATCTTTCAGAAGAAGCAGAAAGAGAGTTACTACAAGTAGCTAATTATATAGAAGAAAAACTAACCAAAGATCCATCCAGTGCAAAAGCCAAAGATATTGATGAGACTCTACCTACAAGTCATGGAGGTGAAAGTGATGAAGAAATCATACTGCTAGGAGCTACATAGGCAAATGCTACTGATAAAGGAAAACAAGTTCTAATCGATGATGATTCTTCCACAGAAGATCTACCTATAAAAAATCAGGAGGTAATCGCATCTACATCCAGCACTTACACTACCATAAACAATCAAAGAAATGACGATTTCAATAAAACCTTGGACATTCTCATAAAGGAATTAGAGGTAATTCAAAAGAATTATGAGAATGTCAAAAAGGAGAAAAAGTTATTGAAAACTGAAATTTTGAGATTGAATGCTGAAATCAATCAAATCAAGGCTAATAATGGAACCAGGATAATTCGACCAACCGATGAACCAACAAAAGCAATAAACGTCACAGAATCATCAGTTGGTCCAATTTCCAAAGTTCAATTCAAACCAGGAAAACCATTTGGAGATAGATCTGGTTTAGGGTTTGATAATCAGTATAATTCTATGTTCAGACCAATATCAGTTGCAATAAAATTTGTGACTACTCAAAAGTCAGGAATTCAGAAAACTGATAAAATTATTAGAACTGACAAAAACTCAGCACAGCCAAACGCACAAACTGATAAAACTGAAAAATCAGTTGGTAAAATTCACAAAGCCAATAGATTTTACAGGAAGACTCAGAAGGCTGAAAACAGTAAAACTGATCCGAGATCAGTAAGAAAAATCTTCAAGTCATATCTATCTAAGAATGAAGATCATTCATGGAATAATAGACTCAGAGGGAAAGGAAAACTATTTTCCACTGATGAAGATTGGAATGAACCATCACATCAGTTTCACAAACTGAACAAACCTAAAGCTGTTAAGACAAAACATGAAAAGTTTGTGAAAGCTGACTTTACTCAGTCATAATATCAAGAGAGGTATAAAGTTAAAAATAAAGTTGTATCATCGAAAGCTAATCAGTTAGGACCCAAACATATATGGGTACCAAATATTTCTTATCTCGTTTCGCAGGAGAAATATCGCTAGCTGAAAACTGAGGAGATTAATTCACAAAACTGAGTTGTATTTACAACTAAGTTTTTGAATTCAGCACAAGGACAAAACTGAACGCATACAGCTGTTGATACACCGTACCTACTCTATTTACTATTCTCTAGCCACAGATGTCAAGAAAATACGTGGTCCCTCTCAATCTAAACCGTCCATATTTTCCACTCATCCACCTTTTTCACATCTCAAAATATTTATGACAAGACGTTTTAAGTCCCACTCAATTCTTAACTACCCCTGCTACAAATTATAAATACCCAGAATTTTCGTTTATAATTCTTTACGTTTAAATTTTGAATCTACTCTCTGAATCTCAAATCTTAAAAACTCTCATTCAAATCCAGAAGAATGCCTTTCACTCTTATTGAACCCGGAATGATCGTATCTCTTGACAAGTATATTGCAAAGTATATTGATCAAACTCTAGTCAATTCAATTGCAACCAAAATCCGAAAAATTAAAGGTTTGGATGCTGTATTCAACATCAATCTGAAAAGTGTATGTCTAGAAAGCATTGGAGACTTCTATGAATTTGGAGGTACAACTGTTGAAGGAGAAGACACTCTTACTTATACCACTACCGTCAACGGTAAGCAGATTATGGTCACCGAAGATCTAATTGCAGAAATCTTTGGATTTGACAAATCCGGAGGATCAGCAGCCATCAAGCTAACTAAGGAACAAAAGGAGAAACTTTGGAAAGATATAGCGATTAATGGAGACTCTGCTGTCTCACAGACCGGGAGCACAAGCTTAGTTAAACTAAGATTCTATAAGGAACTGAAAAACAGAGCACACCAACATGAAAATTGAAGAAGGTAAGTTCGCTGAGGGTTACAGACTCAGTTGGATTATATAAGAAGACTGAAGAACTGAGGGTCACAGACTCAGTTGTAGAAGATTGAAGAACTGAGGGTTCAAACTCGGTTATGAAGATTACAAGTCGAGACTGTAAAGTTAGACTTCAGGCAAGATTGTGGTGACCTGGACTGACTTTATGGATCTTGAATGAAGACCTAAGAATCATAAGGACAATGAATTCTTAGAAGATAATTCGTTATGGTGTACTCTGATTAAGTCAATTATAATTAGATGAAAACTGGAGCATTGATATTTGAAGAAGAGTAAAATCTCAGTTAACGCTCCAAGTCAGTCAAGAAACTGACAAGTGATAAACTCAGCAAAAAACTGATAAGGAAACTCAGTTTTATGTGGCAGTCATTCAATAAACTGATCGTACAGTCGAACGTTATAAAGGAATCGATTTTATTGGATGAAATACTGACACAGCAGAGCGGTCTGAAAATATAGCCGTTACAAGATTCAAGCAGGATGAACGTTGAATAAACCCCTATAAATAGACTACTTCTACAACAACAAGAAACAGAGAGAGAGCAGGAGGAATTTAAAACAGATTTAATTATAAGATCTGATTAAGAGGGAAAGCCAATTTCGAAAGAATTCCTGCTAAGTACTTAATTGCAAGATCAAGAAAATTTCTTCAAGCACATTCAAGCAAAATCAAGATCTATCGTTTGAAGAAACTCAGAGCCGTGCATAATTTATTCATCCAGAAGAAAAGCTCTAATCACAATTGAATCATAGTTATTGATTCAAGTCTCAACTTTGATCTTATCAAAGGTTTAGACTGTGAAACACCAAGAAGGTGTGAATGACAGTTGAGTGCAGTCAGGAAGACTGTGTTTGTGATGAGCTGGTGAAGAGGCAATTCTACCCTTCTAGGACCAGTGTTTCAAACAGTTGGAGAGCAGCAATCCTACCTGTTCTACAAGTGTTTAGATAGTGAAGCTAGGGATTAGTCAAGGACTATCAGTTTAGGACTCTTTGTAACCGGGCCATCTCAAAGAAGTTCTAGTGGAATTTTCCTCCGCATCATAGGGGAAGAGAGGACGTACAGGATTACACCACCTGGAACCTCTATAATTCTTGTTTATTTACTTTACGCATTCATTTACTTTATTGTAGTTATATGTATCTGGTTTTCACTCTGAAACTAAGTTAACTTGTTGTTAAAGGCTAAAACATATCCGCTACCAGTTAACAAGACTAAATATAAGTCAGTATTGACTTATACTCAGTTGAGTTAGCTGTACTCCGCACAAGTTAAAGGACAGGAACAAAACTGAGCTGAGCATCAGTTTGAGTTTGGTAAAAACTCAGTTCCTAGGGAACTTTCAGTTTTGGGAATGTTTTTGGTGACAAGTTTATTCACCCCCCCCCCTCTAAACTTGTGTTAGCCTTTCCAAGGGACCAACATGTCCTTTCTGACTGCCCTTCTGTCTGGGGATGAAACGTTGTACTCAAATCCAACTTGGTCCCAAACTGCTTCTGAAGACTTATCCAAAACCTGCTACCAAAATGACTATCCCTGTCCGATACGATAGAAACTGGAACACAATGAACCTTCACTATGTTGCTCATATACCAACTAGCCAGCTTTCTCAACGGCATGTCTTCCTTAACTGGCAAAAAGTGTGCTGATTTGGTCAACCGATCTATAATCACCCATATCTTGTTGTATCCCATCTTGGTCTTCGGCAAAACCAACAATGAAGTCCATAGTGATCTTTTCCCATTTCCATTCGGGTATCCCTAAAGGCTTGAGTAACCCCGTTGGTCTCTTATGCTTTGCCTTTACCCTCTGACATGTGTCACATCTTGACACGAAGTCAGCTATCTCTGCCTTCATAGAAGGCCACCAGTAGTAGTCTTTTAGCTCTCTATACATCTTAGTTGCCCCTGGATGAACTGCAAAGGCTACCTTGTGGGCTTCATTCAACACGCTCTTTATCAAATCTCCGACATTAGGAACACAAATCCGGTTCCGAAACCAAACATTACCATCTGTATCTAACTCATACCCGCTGTCCGGTTTTGTCCTAGCTACTCGTTTATAGTCAACTATCACTGGATCCTCACCCTGCTTCTTCATGATCTCATAAATGAGCTCAGACCTCGCAATCAATGGTGCAACATACTGAACTTGTTCTTGTGGTCCCATATCCTAAACACTCAGTCTTTCAAACTGGCCTGCAACTTCTGTCACTTCCAGAAGTGCACTAACCGGTTTCCTGCTTAAGGTATCTGCTACTACATTTGCCTTTCCTAGATGATACTGTATTTCTATGTCATAGTCCTTAACATACTCTAACCATAGCCTCTGTCTCATGTTCAACTGTTGTTGTTTAAAGAAGCACTTAAGGCTATGATGATCCGTACGTGAAGGCCCGTGCTTTTACCCCATACAAGTAGTGTCTCCAAGTTTTCAAGGCAAACACAACTGCAGCTAGCTCTAAGTCATGCGTAGGGTAGTTCTTCTCATGTGGTCTTAACTGTCTCACAGCATTCGCAATAACTTTTCCATTCTGCATCAGAACACAACCAAGCCCTTGACTTGAAGCATCCGTATACACCTCATAGTTATCGAATACCTCGGGTAGGGTCAACACTGGTGCCGTAGTCAACTTTTCTTTAAGCATCTAAAAAGCATCCTCACACTCTTAACTCCACTCGTATCTCACAATCTTTTGGGTAAGCCTTTTGAGAGGTGAAGCAATTGATCTAGGCCACTTAGTCACCGTTTGAAGTATCGTGCCAGTCCTAAGAAACTCCTTATTTCTGAAACTGTAATTGATCTAGGCCACTTAGTCACCGTCTCAATCTTTGCTGGATCAACCTTAAATCATTCTCCTGAAATGACATGGCCTAAAAAGTTCACTTGGTCTAACCAAAACTCGCATTTACTGAGCTTACCGTAAAGTCTGTTTTCTCGAAGCGTTTGCAAAGCTATCCTTAAGTGGTCCTTGTGCTCATACTCATCCCTTGAGTAGATCGAAATGTCATCAATGAACACTATCACAAACTTATCTAGATATGGCATGAAGATCCTTCGCATAAGGTCCATAAATGCTGAGGGTGCATTCGTAAGACCGAATGGCATGACTATGAACTCATAATGCCTATACCTAGTGCTGAAAGCCGTCTTTGGGATATCCTTTTCATTAACATTTAGTTGATGATAACTTGATCTCTAGTCTAGCTTAGAAAACACCTTTTTCCCTGAAGTTGATTAAACAGGTCGTCTATCCTCGGAAGTGGATACTTATTCTTGATGGTCAACTTATTCAACTCCCTGTAGTCTATGCACATCCTCATACTACCGTCCTTCTTCTTTACGAACAAAACTGGAGCTCCCCAAGGTGATGTACCAGGCCTGATTATCTTTTTCTCTAACATGTCGGCCAACTGCTCCTTCAACTCTACTAACTCGGCTGGAGCCATCCTGTATGATGCCTTAACTTCTGGTTTTGCTCCGGGAACTAGGTCTATAGTGAAGTCAATCACCCTGTCTGGCATATCTCCGGGTAACTCTTCGGGAAACACATCTGGATATTCACTTACTATTGGAATATATTTAAGTTCTAGCTCTCCTTAGCCATGTCCATCGCAAAAAACAACAACGCATCGCATCCTTCCTGTACCGCCTTAGCTGCTCTAAGGGATAATATGATGGGATAGCGTCGCACCTTTAAATACTTAGCATTTCCTTGGTAGATGATAAGGGTCTTCCTTGGTTCCCTAAAGGTCACTTTCTTGTCCTTTCAATCTAAGTGCACGTGGTTCTCTGACAACCAGTCTATACCCAAGATTATATCAAAACCTGAAAAGTCCAAAACTACCAAGTCTGAATCACACTTGTATTTACTGACTTGAATCTTAAAACGAGGAATCATCTTATCAACCTGAGATGTTTCTCTTAACGGTATCACTATCGAAAGAGGGTTTATTAACTTTCCAAAAGGCATCCTAAGTTGCTCGGCTACTTTTACTGACACAAACATGTTTGCCATATACTATACTTGCAGCTATAAAAGCTATGCTAGAGGTACTACTCGAGAGCTGCTATCCCGCCCAACTACAATCTATCCTCTACGTGCCCTTATTTCGTATGGGTACCCTAATGTCCCTAGGTTTGATAGGAAGAATTGCGCTCTTACCGACCAATTTAGCACATTCTAGCACCTCGCTTTCCTATGTCTTTTGCCCTAGAAACCTCAATAGTTCCCCGCCTAACCGTCTAATCTAATTGCACAACCTCTTCCCCGTTATGAAGGGAGCGTAGGTAAGATAGATCAGTCCCTTGCTACTAGATTGTTTGGTTTCCTTCTGAATTGACTTTTGAATTGGTCTTGTCGCTAGCAAATCGTTAGCACCCCTGCTATCTATTTCTTCTATGTTATGGCTTCGGAGGAACTCCAAAGAAAGCTGTTAACAGAGACCGAGGCCATCGCTTCAAAGCGAGTAGAATCACTCTGTATCTCTTACGTATCTGGTTCAGCTCTTCCAGCGCTGCATCCTGCTCAATAGTCCTACCGACCAACAAACTTGAGTTTGCTGGGCCCCATGCGATAGGTTCTGGTCTCAAGACTTGCAAGCCGCCCTCTTTTTGTTTTTAGATTAGTAGTTTATTGTGAGGTCGCTCTGTCATTGTCCGATTTTTGGTTTTCTGATCACACTCGAAATTATGTATCTACTTATCGTATTTTTGCCTCTGCTCGGTAGTGGAGTAGCAGGTTTTTTCGGACGTTTTCTAGGATCAGAAGGAAGCGCTTATAATGACCACTACGTGCGTTTCATTCTCTTCGATCTTATCTTTGATTGCTTTTTATGAAGTCGCACTGGGAGCTAGTGCTTGCTATCTAAAAATTGCTCCATGGATCTCATCGGAAATGTTTGATGCTTCTTGGGGCTTCTTTGGCGACCGTGAAGTCACCGGATGAATTGCCGAATAAATAGATCAGATCCGGACGCGGCTGTTGCTCCGCGGCGATACGGACTCGACCCGTTCCTATCCACCCCGGGGCACCATAGCATGTCGGGAATAAGGGGGGACATACTGGACGTAACCGCTCCCTTGGGGGCTTAACGCCCTGCCTTTCGATCGATACACAGTTGAGGAGGCCGATCACGAACGCTACAGGAGTGGGAGCGATCCTGGTCAGGGAAGGCTAAGACGGCGCCTCGCATATGGGTAGCAAGAGGGCGCTTATGCCCCGACGGTGGGGCCTTATGGGGAAGGGCCCAGCCCAATAGGGACAGCACACCCCCCACTTCAAGCGCACCTCTGTATCGACTGAATAACTCTAAGGGTCTAGTCGGTGGAACCGGTGAACCAATATTGATGACAATATAAGGGGAGAGGGCTCGTAGTACCCCCTTTTCTTGATCCAGCCTTTTCTTCGCTTCGGTAGTGAATCACCTACTCAAAAAAGAGGCTGGCCTGTACGCCTTATTTGAGACTACTAAGGCATGCCTTTCATTAGGTAAGGGAAGAAGGGGCCTAAGCACGGCATCTGCCGTACACTTGACTGGCAAAGGAAAGCGAGACCTTACCTTTCCAGGCCTGTTCGGACATATGGTTCCCGCGGAAGATCAAGTTGGTGAGCCGTGTGATGGGAAACCTTCCCGCACGGTTCGGAGAGCACTAAATTAGAATGAGAGGTTCACCACCACATCATTGCATGCAAGGGGAGCTCACTCGATTCGCAAATTGGTCCGACTCGTAATTCACTTCTGACTCCGTGTTCGATAGCCCGACCGTAGTGATGTTAATTGTGGTTACATTCATAAGTAGCTTGGTCCATCTTTATTCTATTTCATATATGTCTGAGGATCCGCATAGCCCTCGATTTATGTGTTATTTATCCATTCCTACTTTTTTTATGCCAATGTTGGTGACTGGAGATAACTCTCTTCAATTATTCCTGGGATGGGAGGGAGTAGGTCTTGCTTCATATTTGTTAATTCATTTCTGGTTTACACGACTTCAGGCAGATAAAGCAGCTATAAAAGAGAAAACACTTCATAGAAGTATTTCAAGTAAAAGAACAAGAGGATATCTCAATCAAGTAAAAGAACTAAAACCAAAAACACTTCAGGTACCTGTCACGACTCCGTCCTCAGTATCATAAACAGCTGCATCTATAGAAAACACTCTACTGGAACAAGTTGCTTTGCCCTTTCTCGTAGAAGGTAGATGCCATCCATGCTGAACCCTGGTTGTCCTTTCTCCATGGAAAATCCATGGCCAAGTGTGTGGTGTTACCACAGATGAAGCAAGCTCTCGAGCCTAAATGACACTCTCCTGCATGCAACCTGTTACACTTGGGAAACTTGGGCAGCGGTGGCCTGCCCGGAACTGGTGCGGCTCTTCTTGGTCTCTAGGACGGTCCTTGTCTCTTTCCCTGACTGGCATTGAAAGGCCTCTTTACCACTTTCTCTGAAGAATTTGTGTTATGCTCTTCAGTCTCTAGACACGTGTTCAGCAGCTTCTTCAAAGTCTTCAGCTTTTTACCCACTAACCGATCCATGATGTCCCTGGACAACCTCTGTGTGAACCGTGATACTCTATCTGCTTCAGTGGCCATAGTTGTAGGCACGTACTTCCTAACTCGAGAAAACGCTCTTGGTATTCCATGATGGTTATACCCTCCTGACGAAGTTTATAGAACTCTCTTTCCTTTGCCAACCTCTGTGCTGTCGGGAAAAAATCATCCATGAACTCGGCCTTGAACTGATCCCAGTTGTTGATCTTGCCCCGCTTGTTTTCTATCATATCTACCCATTCTTGGGTTGCCCCTGTCAACAGCAAACTTTCCAAATTGGCCCACTTGTCTCGGGATATCCACATCTGGCTGAAATTCCTCTCCACTATCCTTAACCATCTATCTGCCTCAGTGGTAACAGTCCTCCCATCAAAGTGTTCTATCCCAGCTTTCTTGATGTCCGTGAAACGTCTAACTTCCTCACGCTCCTCATCAGCAGAAAGGGTAGGGGCCTGGGGTGTAGGTTGTATGTCAAGCCCCCTAGGTGTAGGGTATGGCTGAGAAACTGAGGGTGGTGTCAGTGGTGTGGCCTGAGTTAGTTCTAAGTGAGCTCATGGCGGATGTGGTGGTGCGTAAGGCCCTGGTACTGTGTGTGGTATTGAAGACTGGGGATAAGGGGTCTGTGGAGGATACATAGCTTGTGTGGGGTAGCCATATGGTGGTGGTGGATAGTATTGAGGTTGTTGTGGATAGTACTGGGGTATTTGTGGGTAGTATTGTGGCTGTTGTGGTAATGTTGTGGTGGTTGGGGGTACATCTGATAGAAGGATGGGACGGTTGTGGGGTGTAGCTTAGGGGTACGTGGATAAAGTGGTACGTGGGATGACGGGTGTTTGGACGATTGCGGTTTGATTTTTCCGGGTGCCCTACAAGCACAAGATATATTGGACATGGCTGAGGCACCGGCCCGGTTCAACGCCACGGTGGTAAAGGAATTCTATGCTTACATTTGGCATAACCCCGGAGCGACATATGCTATGGTCTGCGGTGTTAAAGTTGATTTTTCTATTGAGTGGATTAATGCTCATTTTGGGGTTAGACATCCACCAGTGGGTCCGGATGAGTACACATCTTCGAGCAAAATTGAAGATCTTAAGAGGATGAACATGATTGCTGATTACTTTGAGGTGCAATGGAAGCGCAATCCTGCTGGAGCCCCCACCATCTTCCTAGAGAACGAGTTATCCAGGACCGGAAGATGGTAAATAGATTTGTTTGTGCCCGCCTTCTACCGACTAAGCACACGGTCTCTGTCACCACCAAGAAGGCGGAATTAATGTTTTATCTGGAGCAGGGATCTCCAATCAACATCGGTCTACTGATGCATAGCCGTATCCACGAGCTTGCTGCCGTTTCTGAGCGTAAGTTGTTACCATACGGGCCGATGATTGATATGTTTGCTTTGGAGGATGAGGTGAAGATGCTCGTCAGTGATGATTGGGAAGACCTTGAGCTGAAGCTCAGTTCGCAGTCAGTTTCGAGAGTACAAAGACGGGTCAGATCAAAGAGGGAGCGTACTCCAGTGCATGGAGCACCGATGACTCAGAGAGCCATGCTTGAGGAGCACTCGCGAGAGATTGCGAGTCTACATCGCAAGATGGATCGGATTATTGACTTTCTAGGAGTTTCGCCTGCTACCCCGCCACCTAGGACTGCCCCTCATCATAGAGCATCCTCTTCCACTGCTACTGTCTCCAGTTCTGGTCCACCTCCCGGTTTTGAGCCTAGAGATGACTGGGAGGGTTATTCTGATGAGGATGATTAGATTTTCTTTCTTTTTATTGTTGTTTCCCATTTTCTTGTTTTTATTTTTCCTATCTAGTTGATGTAGCGGAATTTTATAATATAATGATTTTGTCGGCTTAATTTGTTTTAGAGTTCATTCTCTTCTCTTTTACCGTCACCATTTTATTATACAGTTTCTTGTCACCACTATTCTTCTTGGTTTGTTTGAGTTATTTAGCGCATATTCTTCATGGATTACTTACATGAGCCCGATGATTTATACGACGATCCGATTCTTCTATGGTTCCACGCTTAACCGAAGCTGAGTTCCTTTTCGTTTTTATTTTCCATCATACATATTGGGGACAATGTTTCGATTAAGTGGGGGGTAAGGGGCGTCACTTAGCTTCTTAGCAGTATATTCCATGAATTGCGTGATTATCTTGATTCTCTTTGATGCACGATTCACCACTTAGGATTTGATTCGTTTCGACAGAATTTCGAAAAAATATGATATGTTTGATCTTTTCGAGTTAATTGACTTCATCTTTGTTTTACTTTGTATAAGTAAGAGTAAATGTCCACTTCTGAAGTAGTGGCGTATTAAACGCATATTCTGTTATGAGCCACCATTTAAGCACGTATAACTCACTTCCCTTGGTGTGTAGTTGATAGCATATTGCTTTGACTAGAGTTGACCCTGGCTTCATCACGAATCATGTTCCACCAACACTTATGAAGGCAATGGAATTTCGGATTCGGTAGTTTATCATGAGTGGGGCCGTGAGGATAGTTAAATCAATGAGAGTTTACCCGCCAAGAAAGAGAAGTGCATTGAAATATATACATCTATATTTCTCTTTGGCAATATTGTAGTCGATGGAGCGTAAGACGCACGACTTTAACATAGACCGATAAACGTGAGCCTAAGAGTAATATATGCTCGGTTCTCAATCCGCTTTGCTTGCTCAATTAATTAATAACATGTTCGAGACTGGTTAGTTCGACTACGGGTTGACGTAATGTGAGATTGTCTGCATTACTAAGCGGTTGTGAACGTTATTGCACACACACATTGGCTCATGACGTGAGTAGTGTTTAATGCGTTACTAATGGATATGAGTAGCATGATCTTGATCTTGACTTTGTGAGACATAGTTGTTTTTAATTAACTTGTATATTGATCAGAGTGTTGTTTTCTTTTCGCCTTTTTGCTCGGGACGATCAAAAGCTAAGTGGGGGGTAGTTGATAACGCCTTAAATGGTACCAATAATTATACCTATATTCACCTCGAATTCTGCTCAAGAGAGGATAAATAAGCTCGTTATTATATGGAATATATGTTAAATGCCATGTGAGTGTTTCCAGGATCGTAATTCTGCATCTATGCTATTTTCCCGAAGATTTGGTACTGTTTTGTCTCGTTTTGCATGTTTTATAGGATGTACCGGATCTGGAGCATTGGAGAATGGATCTGGACCGAAAGAAGTACATTGGGCCAAGTGATTAAAGTCCAAGAAGAAGCCTGCTGAAGAAAGAGAGGAAAAGTAGGCCCGGTAAACCGGCGACTTGTTCGACACGAAATTGATTCTACCACATTATCTAGGTCGGTTAGGGTTTTAGAGGGTCTTAGTCGGCTATTGTATCTTTACAAAGCTGTATATACTGAAAGCTTTCATATGATTCATAAGTTTTATATATTACATTACATACATTAAATATTTTGATGAAATAAAGTTTTCTTGAGCTTTGGAGAGTTATTTCGGGTTTCCTCCCTTCTTCCATAATCTCTAGCTTGGGTAGATCGAGCTAGATCTCCATTGTTGAAGGTATGAAGCTTTGAACGTTCCTTTATTGTCTTCAATATGGTAGATCTATTTGTATTTATGTGTTTTAGTTAATCTGCATGTTTAAAGACCCCATAATTTACTTATTTTAATCGTATCAGAGCAATGTAGATCCAGCAATTAGGAAAAGCTGACCTCGGTAACCCGGCGGTCTATACCGGTTTACCGAGACAATATTTAGACTACCTAAAACTGGGATTCACTACAGCTAGGAACGTGCTGGTCAATGTCGACAGCTGTCTAGGAGGGTTAGCGGTATGAGTTAGCGCTCGATATCGGAAATTCTAGTTCTTTATGCGTATGGGCTATTATGAACCAATTAAGGAGGGTAGCTTGCGTATAGATTGTCTACTGCCATTGTCGGAGTAGATAGGAGTAGGAATTGCACCCGTAGCTGATAATGATAATTAAAACAAAAGCTCGCGATTAATCTAAGGAAATTATGTGGGGAAGTAAACATAACGATTAACTAATCAAATTTAGTAGATCGGTGAGGAGAGGGAGAGGAATACCATGTTTGTTTTCTTTTCTGTTATTGTTGGTCAATGACCGCCTCTATGTTTCTTCTTAATTAGGTTAGAACCGTTTATACTTATAGTTGCATTGTCTCTATAGGATCGACCTTGGCTCGCATTTACTATACTACGATGTACCTAGTATTCTTGCTAGTAATATCGACGTTAGTGACTTACACGCGATCATTTTTCTAGAGGATAATCTTGTTAGTTGGTGCTCTAAGCAGCACTTGACTGTCTCCAAAAGTAGTACTGAGGATGAATACAAGACACTTTCTAATACTGCGGCGGAACTTCAGTGGCTATGCAGCCTTCTTCGTGACATGCAGGTTCCTCTCTCCTCTCTACCTACTCTTTTGTGTGACAATATTGGAGCCACTTATCTTGCTCATAATCCGGTTTTCCACGCCCGCACGAAGCACATAGAGATTGATTTCCATCACGTTTGTGAATTGGTTGCTGCCCGCAAGCTCTCTATCTCATTCATTACTTCAAAAGACCAGTTAGCCGATCTCCTTACAAAGCCGTTGTCTCAGCCTCGTTTCACAAGTTTGAAGAGCAATCTCCGTGTCCAGTCACTTCCCACGGGATTGAGGGAGCATGTCGATGATACTATTGGACCTACCTAAAATATTATTATTATGTATTTATATTATCATGTGACTTGTTGATCAAGTTGTTATAGGCTTGTATATTTCTCTCATCACCACACAATTGAGTCCATGAAAATCAATCATTCTCGAATAATGTTACATTCTATTTAACACAAAGTGGCGTACCTTACTACAACGAACCAACACGAATCATATTATTTAACTACCATAACATGCCTCAAACATTTGCATATAACAATGAAAATTATAAGTATTATAGTGACACAAAGTAGTGTACCTAATTACACTGAACTCGCACGCTTCATATTGTTTCTTGTAACATTTCTCAAGCATTTAATTTGTATATAACAGAATGATAAACATTGTGGTACATTCATATGACACAAACGGGTATGCCTTATATATTACAATGAACCCACATGGTTCATATTATTTCATATTTTATGCCTCAAGCATTCATATATGACAAGAAGAAAATAAAATATTACAATGGTACATTCTGCAAAACACAAATTGGTGTATCTTATTACACTGAATCGTGTCAGTTCAGATTATTTAAAATAACACGCTTCAAGTATTTGCACGGCAAAAATCACAGTCATGGCAACTATAATTGAAGTCACAACAGCTACAACGATCACAACAATCATCCAACATTTTTCGATTCATTTCATCAATCATGGAGAGTAAATTTTTTGATTTTGTGAGGGAAGATATAGACGAGTCATGACCCTTGAATTGAAAATCGGCATTGTTAGTTCTAAAATCCTCTTTAGCCGTAAGCCACGTAGCTTCGACGTTCATGGCAATGACGTTCTTTGATGAATAATCAATACTGTGGCAGAAAAATTGATGAACCAGAACTACAAAAATTAGGATTAGATATTTCGCCATAGATTACTAATTGAGTCAAGATTTCTGCTACAAATGAAACTTAATATTAATGTGTTCTTTGAATTTGAATGTACATACATATAACACACTTATATAGATTTTTCATGGCCTACTATTCGGAATTGAATTTGATACCGGCAGTTGGATGAATGCTAAATAAAATATAAAATTTAAAGGAAAAAAAAGAGTTTTGCGGGGCAAGCATGCTTGCATGGATGCCGGATAATAACTTTTCATACCTCTATCTTAAATATATTTAATTGATGATCCTATTATTACAGTTGTGACACAACAAGTAATACATGCAATATAATTTTATAAATTTGACTATGATAAACCTATACCATGATTAATGTGTTATACATATTAATTTTGTTTTCCATAACTATTGTGATAGTGACATTTCCCATTTCAATACAGTAAAAAGTGAAAAAGAAAAAGAAAAGGCTTCTTTTGGTCTGTTCTCACATATTATTTCTTTTTCAGAAACCATTTATTTATTTTTGCCTTGAGGGCTTTTGATCATAATTAATGGTGGTAGGAATTCGTTTCCTTCTTTCTTTTCTTTTCTTGTCTTTAGCTTTTGTTATGCACTGGAATTGTGCGATGCAGCATATAAATATTCCAACTTTTGTTGTCACAGTTAGCTATGAATAAATTTCTTCTCCACTCAGAAACAAAATACGACTGGACAAAAATAAAATGGATAATTACAGTTTTGGTCCTTTATTTCATATTTGAAAAGTAGCTTATATATTTTGTATTGATATTTTTAGTCCATATGGTGTCAATATCCTGAATACTGAATCCTTATCGAGAAAATAATTTATGTCATGCAAAACTTAAATAAATTTAATGTCCTAGTCACCAAGCAATAAATATCATAAACAAACAAGGGCAACGACATAATAACAAAAGACTCGAAATGAAACGAGTTCACAAAACCCAAGACTCCCGCGTGGCAGGTAGGAGCACTACTGGTGCGGCCAGTTTGATATTGAAATTTCAAAAACAAATCGAAATTAACACACTGATGAGAGTCAACTTTGTTATCGTTTCGTGTGAATTATACCCCTTATTTATAGCTTATTCGATGAGATTTTGTGGTAGTTAAGTGGTTTTTATAGACACATTTCACCAGGGGCGGACCCACGTACCCCAGAGTAGGGGCACGTGACCCCACTGGATTTTAAAAAAAAAAAAAAATTTTAGTATTAAAACTATGTAGTTTTGTTGTTAAAAAGTGTCATTTTATCGATAAAAATTGATGTTTTAGACCCCGATGACCCCACTGGAATTTTTTTTGGATAAAATATGTAGTTTTAGACTCCGGTGACCCCACTGGAATTTATTCCTGGATCCGCCACTGCATTTCACAACTAGTTGAATCACGAGACGATAGGCGTTTACGTCCGAAATCTCCACATTTTTGGGTGAATTGTGTGCGACTGTGCGTTTTATTAGCATTTGTCATGATAGAGTTTTTTTGTTTTTGTTTTTGTTATAGGTGCGACACGATTGAGGGCGTGACGAGAATCACAACGATACGAAAATCGCCCAAAAACGAAGTTCGTATAAGGAAATGATGCGAGATTCAAATTCGGATGTTCGAAAAAAGAAAAAAATAATTTTAATAGAATCGTGAGTAAAAAACAGTAAGTATCACGCACAAGGTGTGTGACGGACTTGTTTTTGAACTCTTTGAAAATGAAATTTAAAAAAAATAAAAAAATCAGGCGTACCTTTGCTAGAAAGGACCCACGCCCATGTGAAGACATTTGATGCGGCCAAATATGCTGTAAAGCCTGGGGGACGCTGTGTATTATACTTTTGGATAATGTTCGGAAATATTAAGACGGTGGTCGTGATATTCCACATTGAAAGTGGAGGAAACGCATCATCATCATATAAATATGAGACATAAATATCTTGTCAATTCGGGTTAATTATTTTAGGCCAAACGAATACGACGGTCTAAACAGTTGACCGGACTGACTCATTTAGCGCTATCAGGCCCGGGGTCTGGGGGCGTTACAAAATAGTATCAGAGCCGACTATCAGACGGATCTAAGTGCCACAGGCCACCTCTAGACGAACCTAAGTGCCACATGCCACCTCTAGATGCCTCTGGTAGAGACGGACTGGGACGGGTCCACAGGGACAAGTTTTGGCTGTCCTGGCGAGGACGTCAGTCCCTTATAAAGGGGGAGAATGAGATATCCCACATTGGAAGTAGGGGAAGCGCATCACAACCATGTAAGCGTGAGACATAAAGGTCTTGTCAACTCGGGTTAGCCATTTTAGACCAAGTGAGGACGGCGGTCTAAGCAGTTGACCGGATATTTATGACTTATTTAGCGCTACCAAGCCCGGGGTCTGGGCGCGTTACAGTGGTCAACTCGGGTTAGCCATTTTAGACCAAGTGAGGGCGGCGGTCTAAGCAATTGACCGGACATTTATGACTCATTTAGCGCTACCAGGCCCGGGGTCTGGGGGCGTTACAGTGGTTGGTGTATTTTTTTTTCTTTCTTTTTTACGAAAAAAGGTATATATTAAAACAACAAACAAAGTTTACAACCGGACAAAAGCCGGAAACACACCGGACAAACGTCGGACTACTACCAGCTACTGGACACCACTACTTTACTAAAAACGAAAATAAAAGGAACTTGGAGGGACTCCAAGTAGACCAAATTCTGTCTCACACATGAGAATTTGATTTGATAAGATAATAAAATGGAAACACTCCGCAACATCGCGGATGTCCATAACAGCAGCGAAAACTAAACACCAATTAGCAGCAAAGGTAGAGACCGAGGCGCCCGACGAGCATCGAGATCGTCCGAGGCTAACACATATACAACAAACACCTGAAACTAATGTTAAAGTCCAAAACCGCCAACAGCCACCATCAACATTGCCGCTGCCGCCGGATAAAGAGCCAAAGCCGGTCCAATCATCGCTTCAAACCATCAAAATAAGCACACAAGGGATGAGGAACCCAAAAATCGGTGATGAATGTCCGTTTTCATAGACATCCATGGTCAACCAAAGCCAAGATCTATCATTTAAAATCATAGACTGCCAAGCTGCCATGAAAAACCCCTCTCCGGTCAGCACCAAGAGATCCAACTGGAAGCTGAGAGAACCCAAAACAACAACATCGAAGGCTGAAAGCACCAGATCAATTCCGGAATACCCTTTCCATACGAACCACCGCCGACCAATAAAGCTTTATGTCAGTGGGGACGGGGTCGGAAAAGCTAAATCCAGCCATAAACGCCGCCACCTAGTTCGAGAGAAAAGGTTGGCTGCATCATATCTTGAAATGTTTTGGACAGGAAAGAAAAAAAGGAAAAAGGATGAAAACAAAGAGACTAAAAAGACATTAACAACAACTAAAACAAGACCCGGCACCGGCGCCTTTCTACGCCCGGCGCCGAAAGAGGGAGCAGAAAGGAGGCGGGGGCTGATCTTAAAGAAGGAGGAGAAAACTGTTTAGAGAGAAGGAGGAAGTTTCCAATTGTTAGGTGTAGTGTCTGAAAGACAATTTTTATAATTGTTTTTATATTTAATAAATGACAGAGTTAATTTCATCTTATTATTTGCTTTGTGCTTATATATTATACACTGCTGAAAACCCCAAGTTGTATCATATGTAGCCATATAACTTAGTGTCTGTCATTTGAGGATTAAGTTTATGGTGATACACTTGAATTGTTAGTCCGTGCTGAACTTAATCAAAGTATGGGGTCTATTGATTAAAACACCATTAATGCGCCCAGAAAACTTTATTGTGTGACCGTCTTATCCGGACCGTTGACCTTGGTTGTCTAAGTGGGACATTTATATATGATGAGAGTCCTATAGGACTGGATCAATTTAATCTGCATTTCTCATATAATTCCGTGACTGGGAAATCTCATTAAATCATAAGATGATCATATATGGATTAACCTTAATCCTGAAGTGATTGCATACTCCTACTTGTTCAAGATAGGGTTTGATGTGTTCGTTAATAATTGCTAAGAGATGCGGTCCGAATCACTTTCACGTTGGCACTATTCTGGAATGAGTGAGAAGTGTGTCTCACAGATATGAAATCCATTCCTTCATGCGGGAAGTAGAAAGACAATCCCCTTATTTGTTAATCCTAGAAACTGATCGATCGGCCGAGTTCATATTGGTTATGAACTAATTGATCACTTGTGGGTTAATGGTAATGAAGGATAAGATGTAATGAAGAAGGTTTACGGAAATAATCCAGCTTCATTACGGATAGTCTATGGAGGGTTAGTTTGTATGTAATGATTATATCAATGGACACTTATTGACTCCACTTTCAAAGAATAAGTTATATCTATAATCGATAGAGTTCAGTTTCGGATTTATGGTGGCGTAATTCCGGAATTAATAAGTTGAGTATAAATGTTCTGTTTGATGAATATTTTATTCAATTTATTGTAGCTACTGCTTATAGGTCCATGGTCCCTGGGTTGGCTTCTAACACACGAGTGAAGTCTCGTTTTGTGGAACCTCAAGAATAAATTAAATAGTTGGTCTATTTAATGAATATGTGAATATTATTTATTTGGTAAATTAAAAGAGTAAAATAGAAAAGACATTTTCTATTAAAATTAATGGCAAAGTGGCGCCACACATATGTTGAGGAAATTAGGAAAATAAATTTTCCTAGATTATGTCACATGTGTAATTAATTAATTATTTTTTTGTTAGATAATTAATGGAAAATAAAAGATTGATTTTATCTCTTTTATGAGAATTATCTCTTATTTTATGGCAAATATCTTTTCGTTATGGAAATAGGTAATTGTATTGTGATAAAGATAACTCTCTCTTAACTAGTTAATTTCCTGTATAAAGAGAGTTCCTCCTAACACAATAGATCATTAAAATCTGCGCCACTTTTACTAAAAATAAAAGAAAATTTAGTTTCTTGTTCTAGCCATTAGGAGAAGAAAAACCTAGGGTTTTTCTTGAACATATTCGAGGAGGTTTTACTACGAGGATCGACGTCTACCAGTTGTCGCTTGGAGATACAATCTGGAAGACTGCGGCTTCTCTTTTGTCGATTTGGATCCTTCTTCTGTTGCTAAATCTTCAACTTTCTTGTAGATAATTAATTTATTATGTGAGTTATATCGTGGTAAAATCGCATGCGAATTTAATTCGTACCTTCCACTATGCATGATCGAGTGTCTCGATCGGTGCTGTGAATCAGATCTGACGATCCAATTATAAATTGGATTCGGATTCGGTTTTTGTATATCCAGCACCAATATGTATGGTGGTCGGTATATTTAAAAGTCACTTAGTTCAAATTTTTACACACAGTTTCTACACCATAATTTTATTTTCTCCGCAACAGTGTTTCCTCTTTCCATTAGAAAAGTTTTATTTTCTTTTTTTGCAATAAATTCCTTAGAACAACAACACTTTTATTTTGCAACTGAAACACAACGAAGTGACAATTTGAGTGGAGATTGTTAGAGTTTTTATTGGTAATTTTTATTTATCCTTTTTATCATGTCGTTTATCGATTTCTCTATGAATTTTTGTGTTCTTGATTTTATTATGAGTAGCTAAATATTATAATAGCTAAATTGTGCGATGAAACTACGAAATTAATGCTTTAACGATGATCAAGGAAATCGGTCAATATCAGTAAGTCATTTGAGTATTTAAGATTAGGTCATTTTTCTTTTTATTGTTTTCTTGTTGTTTTGGTGTTTGCAGTGCATGACCAGGAGCTCTGAGGAGCCAATATATCCCTACATTTTGGAATTGAGGCATTTGCAAGACACCGAAACGTAGAAAGGATAAGGAAATTGTCTGAAATGGCATCGACATCAGTTATTGAATTAGAATCCGAATCAGAAGAAGTTGCAATGACTTCGGAAGGTGGAGATTTAACAACTTTGACTGTTGGAGATGGTACTTAAGATGGGTTGCAGGTAGACCTAATGCTCATTCCCGAGGATCAGGACTTACAGAACTTAAATAGAGAGCCCCCACCTAATCAGAGGGCACTAAATCTAGGACCAAATAGGGTCCAAAATCAAGGAGGTCGGCAGAACCAAGTCCGACAACAACAACAAAGCCTGCAGAATTCGAAATAAAATCAGGGGAATCTATTTGGGCAAATTCCGTTTAATCAGAATTAGATGATGCGGATGATGATGCAAGTGATGATGTAGAATCAAGTTCAGAATGCGAATCCACCACCGGCCGCCCTTGTTTATGCACATCATTTTTATGCACCACCATCGGTGCAAAATCATAGAAGGATTTTGAGAGCCTATGCAACACCGACTATTGGTGAGGGCCTATCCGTCTAACACCTATTCCGACAAACAACTTGAAGATCAAACAGCATGTGTGGTATCTTCCTAACGACATTGCACAGTTTTGGGGTAAGTCGACTGAGGACCCCAATCAGTTTTGAACCATTTCATGCAAGTTTGTCGGACAGTGAAGATGTACGGTGTTTCTGAGGAAGCGATAAGAATGTTATTTTTTCTATTTACATTGAAAGAGGCCGCAAGATCATGGTTCGAGTCACTTCCCCACGATTCCCTATACACTTGGGATCAAGTGACTTTGAAGTTCTTACTGAAGTATAATCCCCTCTCCAGAACATTAGACATGAAGGCTGATATCGCCAATTTCGAGCAGTTAGATATGGAGAGTATGCATGAGGCATGGGATAGATTTAAAGCGATGTTGAGGATGCCACATCATGGGCTAGAATCATGGAATCAAGTACATATTTTCTATGATAGATTGCATGAAACTGATCAATCGAACTTGAATGTGGCATGTGGAGGTGATATGATAAGTGTGGAACCGGATGTAGCATTGGCTACTATAGAAAGAGTTGCAGAAAGTAACCTAATATGCCAAACCCAAGTACGGTCCATCGGACCTACAAATAAAACCGATCAAGCGGTCACATCTCAGCTCATGACCTCTATTTCCACCAGTTTGCCTAGTGATAAGCCGAACATGTCATATAGTTAGCATACCCAGCACATAACCATGACTGGGGGCCGAGTACGCTGCCCTCCAGCCTACTGTCCGATCAACCGGACCGTGGCCGCAATAATAGGCGAACATGATCCACACTTAACGTTAGCAAAGGCAAGACCACATCCGGTTCCACACTTATCACATAACCATGACTGGGAGCCGAGCACGCTGCCCTCCAGCCTGCTGTCCGATCAACCGGACCGTGCCCGCAATAATAGGCGAACATGATCCACACTTAACGTTAGCAAAAGCAAGACCATCAAGCAGGGAAGAGGATATCATGGCAACCAGCGAGCCCACAAGTCCGCTTCTAACAGCTTCTAACTCCCTTGATTGCACTTCATTAGATCGCATCATACTTAATCATGTCTTGTCACAATTAGCCTAATCATCATTAGTGATCCGCCTATAAGTAAGGGTACCATGTAACTCATAACCGATCAGAATATTAATATACGCATAGCTACTCTGCCAATTTGTCGACTACTGATATACTACTTTTATATGATTAAATATACGGTATATTATTATGTATTATCAACAAATTCTATATAAATATATGAAATTATGATATAAATGTTATGAAATGTTAATCTTTATGATTTAGAGTAGTTAGTAGTAAAACTTAGTAAAAAGTTATTAATTTGTACCGATTTTAGTAAATCGGAGTGTCGTGTCTGATTTACGTGGGTATTTGTGGTATTTTATTGCAGATTTATAACCCGAGACCCCGAGAATCGACATGTTGAAGTATAATCATATCTCTGGAAGGATTTAGAGAGTGTCACGAGCTTAAATGGTCAATCGAATTGCTTAAGTGGTTAAGTGGTCAATCGAAGTGGTCAAGTGGCTAATCGATTCGATTAAGTGGTAATCGAGAATTATCTTCGACAAACGAATGGCTCATCAAAACGACATCATCTGAAGAAGTGTCCTTCACGAAAGTTGTAGATTTTCCCGAGAGCTTTCTGATGCCTCTTGAATCATGATTTTTGGAGATCCAGAACTCGAGATATGAATTTTAGAAGTTTGATAATTATATATAAAAATATATAATCATACGGAGCACATGCTGATTAATCAAGGAGGTGGAAGCCATCATTACACCGGACTGGTCCGGCTTGTTCTCGGCCCGGTCCGGCCAAGGGACTTTCATCTATATAAAGGAGCCTCATTCAGCAGAGCGGAGGTGTACCAATATATATATATATATATATATATCTACTCTATATATATATCTTCTCTTCTCATTTTCTTTTTAATTAGTAGTTTGTAAATAGGCCTTAAGCCAAAAATAATAATATCGTAGTATTGTTGTAATGCTCGAGAAATTATCGGAAGTTCGGTGTTGTTGAAGTCGTTGTAATGTCCGGAAGAATACAACTCGATTCATCATTTGTAATCGGTAAATTTTCTTAAGTATTTATGTTTGTTTTTATCTTTTTCGTTGTTATAATGTTTTTTAGCTAAGTCTAAATAACTAGCCAAAGTTATGTAATCGTTTTATTTCGATCTTTTCGGTAAAGGAATGCTGTCTAAGTAAAATTTATTAAAATTGAGTTAATTGAATCTTTTTCTATTTTGTAACATATTGATAATATTCGGATTGACGTAATTAACCAAGATGAATCGCACCATATAACCTAACGATGAACTGACCAGAGAAGTTAGGATATGAGATAAAAGATAGAAAAACAGGAGGGTAAAATTGGCCGTGCGAAAGTGTGACAACGGAATCCTATTTCCTACCCGGGGGCAGATTTGTCTTGGGAAAGATTAATCTTATTAAAATTGTGCTCGAGATCGTAATAATGTTAAAATCAACAGTTTAATTAAAACTAACACCGGAAAGTTAAATCGATCCGCCTGACAACCGGAGCCTTTTGAATAACATCGGCCGTCTAACAAACGGAATAACCTCTTTTATCCGGGGTAGATTTGTACTCGGTACCTGTTCAGACTAACTAAGATTAGCATGGGGCAGTTGTGAAGATTGAACTGATGACAATGACATATGACAATTTCATACGCTCGTGTGTGGAGGAATTGTTAACCTCAGGAGTGCACCGTTTCATTTACTCAATTGGACCTAATATAAAAGGAAAGATCGAGCACATTCCATTTATTGAAAAGATCGTATAATTCAATTATATAAACTTTGGCAAGTTCTATTTGTCTATATATTGGTATCTATATATTTATATATATATATTGATATATATATATTTATATATATATATATATTTTGCAATCTATGTACATTTATATATATTTATATATCTATATATATTATATTAGAATAATTTTTAAATTACGCATTTATTTTATGTTCAGTAGAATAGTAGTAATCTGTGTTATAAAATTGCGGTTTAGATCGAGTTAATAACAGCTCTTTGGTGTTTAACCACACTTAAAAGAATTACCACGTTTCCCTGAGGATTCGACACTGACTCACCATACTAGCACTACACTTTGACCCGATACACTGTCGGTTAAGGACTGGTATTAGCACTAGAAAAGGCCACGTCAGCTTTCTGGCGCCGTTGCCGGGGAACACGTCGCTAATTTCTTTCTTTGTGTCTATGGTTACTACTTGTATTAGCTCAAAATTCTCGAGAATAAATCAACACTTTTCTTATCTCATTTCTATTTTTATTTTTTTCGTTGGTACTTACCTTATAGGTAAGTTACCAATTTTTTCTACAACTATCAATTTCGTGTTATTTTCTATTTTCGTTAGTTGATGACCAGAAGTGGTAAGGCCCCGCTCACTCCTTATAAGCCTGACATAAACACTTACGAAAGGCAGTTAAGAGTAGAGAGTAAACGCGGTCATACTAGTCAGGGAAATCCTGACCAAGAATCATCTTCAAACAAAAATAAAGAAATGGCTGAAACTATTGATGAAACAAATGAACAGAGGCTAGATCATACTCCAGGGCATGGACAAAACCCTGTTAACCCTAATAATAATCAAAATAATAATAATAGAAATAATCAAGATCGGAACTAGAATAATCATAATAACCCACCAAACCCGAGACCTATCTGTGATCAAACCGTAAGAAGAAACCAGACTAATAATCCCATACTTTTACCCAATGAAGGAGCAAATAATTTCGAAATTAAATCTCATCTTTTTGGTTTAATTGACGCAAGAGCCCAATTCCTAGGAGAGGATGATGAAGATCCACATCATCATCTCTATCTTTTTGAAGAACTGTGCAATACAACCAAAAGTCAAGGTGCTCATAAGGAATTAACGAGGATGACTATGTTTCCTTTTTCTTTAAAAGGACGAGCCCGAGATTGGTTTATGTCTCTTCCACATCATTCACTTACAAGTTGGGAGGATATTCAAACTGAATTTCTGAAACAATATTTCACTCCAGGACGGAATTTGGAATTAAAGGTCGAGGTTGCTAACTTTAGACAAGGATCTGAAGAAACGCTTGGGAATGCCTGGGAAAGATTTAAAAAATTGTTAAGAGCTTGTCCCGATCATGTTTATTCCTTAGATATGCAAATTCAACTTTTCTGTCGTAAATTAAGAAAAGATTCACGTGCTGATGTAGATCATGCATGTGGTGGTTCTTTAATGATGAGTGAAGCCCAAATAGTTTACGATGCTATAGAAAAGATTTCCAAAAATAACAGAATGTGGGAAACCGGTTCTAGCACCAGGAAAGTAGCTTTTGCAGGAGAATGTACATCTAATACGGAAGTTCTAGCACATTTAGAAAATTTGAGTAGGAAATTTGATGGCCTACAATCGAACAAAAACCAAAGTTCAGAGAATAGTACACCAACTGAATACTCAAATCAGGATAATATGTCAATAGGGATCGAAGAACCAACAGGATATTCAAGAGAGGAGGTGAGTTTTCTTCAGCAGCATAGGAATTCGAACAATGCATACTCAAACTCGTTTAATGCTATTAGAAGAGATCACCATACTTATCGATGGTCTGAAAACCCTAGTAAGCAAGGACAACCGCCATATCCAGTCCCATATAGGAATATGTCTAATAATCAAGTTTATCAAGAAAATACATCTAATCAGAATTTACAATCATTACCTAGATCCTATCCTCAACATACCACTCAAAGTATACCAGTAACTCAAAGTTCAACTCAACCTGTAGAAGGAGTTGAAAAATGGGAAAAACTAATGGAAAATATGATGGGTGTAGTATCTACTCAAGCTAAGAATATGGAAACAATGATGACTTCTATTGGTACAGTCTCTAAGGATTTGAGTACAATGAAAACATCTATGAGTGGACATGATACCAGAATGAGAACGATAGAAGCCTCATTGAGGAATATGGAAGATCATTTGAGTAGGGAAGGTGAACGTAATAACAGTAGACCCCTTGGAGGATTACCAAGCAATACTGAAAGAAACCCAAGAGAGGTAAATGTTGTAGTTACGAGAAGTAGAAAACTCTGTGGTAGTAATGGAGTAGAAAACTTCGGAAATAATGAAGTAGAAAATGATTTAGATGGAAAGAATGATGAAACTAAAGGTGAAATTGAAGAAGAAATTATAGAGAATTTCTTGAAAAGGAATAGAAGTTTGGAACCTGAGAATGAAGGTGAGAAATGGGTAAAAATCCCTAGGATTTTGAAAGATCCCATGGATAAAGATTTAAGGAGTTTATTCAAGGAACATGTTAGAATAGAGGATAATGAAAACAAGGATGAGAAACAAGAAGAACTGAAGGAATCTGAAGTAAAGATTGATTCAGGGAATGTTTTAAAAGAAAAAACTCAAGAACCTGATACTTGGCGATCAAGTAATACTCAAAAGTTTAAGGAAAAAGGAAAAGAAAAATGACTTTGGGATCAAAGGTTATAGATTTAGAATCTTTACCCTACCCACCTAAAGATCAAATTAAAAAGATTAAAACTGATCAGAAGTATGCTCGTTTTCTTGATACTTTTCGTCATATTCATGTTAATATCCCTGTTATCGAAGCTCTAATTAGTATGGGAAGGAAAGGACATACTCATTGTCAGTTTGTATGTGGATGATATGGTGTTCACCAGTAATAGTTCAGTTATGATTCAATCTTTCAAAAAATCCATGAAAAGGGAGTTTGAGATGACTGATTTGGGCATGATGAGTTACTTTTTGGGAGTTGAAGTGCATCAAACATCCTGTGGTATTCACATATGCCAGAAGAAATATGCAGAAGAGATTCTTGAAAGATTTGGTATGAAGGATTGTAATCCTGTTAAGAATCCCATGTTACCTAGAAACAAGTTGTCTAAAGAAGAGGGTGGCAAAAAGGTTGATGCTACCTATTTCTAGCAGTTGATTGGAAGCTTAATGTATTTAACAGCTACTAGACCTGACTTGAGCTATAGTGTTTGTTTATTAAGCAGGTTTATGGCAGATCCTTTGGAATCTCACATGTTGGCTGCAAAAATAATACTTACATATGTAAAAGGAACTGCAGGTCTTGGAATCTTGTACAAAAATAGTTGCAATGATGATCTGTTAGCCTATACAGATAGTGACTATACTGGTGAAACTGTTGAGTTTAAAAGTACATCTGGTTATGTGTTCATGTTAAGCAAAGGTGCAGTAGCTTGGTCATCAAAGAAGCAATCTGTGGTGACTCTCTCAACCACTGAAGCTGAATATATAGCTGCAGCAGCTTGTGCTTGTCAAAGCATTTGGATGTAGAATATACTTAGGCAGATTAGAGGGACACAGGGTGAATCAAATACAATGTTATGTGACAATTCATCAACAATACAACTTGCCAAACATCCAGTATTTCATGGCAAAAGTAAGCACATTGCAGTTTGGTTTCATTTTTTGAGGAATCTTACCAAAGAAGAAACTATCATTATCAGGCATGTTGGTACTAATGATCAATTGGCTGATATCATGGTACTAATGATCAATTGGCTGATATCATTATCAGGCATGTTTGAAAGACTCAGAGCTGCAATTGGAATGAAGAAGATTGAAGATATAAACTGAAAGTCATATTTTTCAGTTTAGGGGAGGATTTGTTGACTTAGTCTTGTTGTTTTGTTAGTTGTTTATCATGCTTCCGCAATAATAGGCTAGTCTGTTTTGAATTAGCTTTTTTCTCCTACATTTTTGGTTGATGCCTAGTCTTCAAGATCATGGAGATAGTGTAGGTTTATTTGTTATTTTCCAGCTGTAATTCTGCTATATATATAGCAGCTCCTTTCATGCAAATAATCAAGAAAATCGTTGCCAGTTTATCCAATTGTCTAAAGTAAATTAACATTGTCAACGAGTTGGAGATGTGTTTAGTGTCCTAAAAATATAGTAAAAACATATAGCTACAATAACTACCGCGTGTAGTATTTATTAAGTTATTGGTAACCAAAATCTTCAAAATTGAGAGAGAAGTTCACCAGTTTTAGAAAATCTTCGGGTGTAACGCCCCATTCCCAGACACCGAGTCCTTATCCGGAAAGAGCGCTCGGCACATATATTATCAAATAAATTCAATAATATATGTAAGTCTTACGTCATACATCAGAACCAAACGACGCGGAAGATAAAACAACTCAACAACTCGGGGAAACCAAAAGACAAAAGATCGAACACACGGTAATCCATGCTGTGAAAAACTAAATCCAATAAAGAGAACTAATCATCCAACATCCAAATCCCAAAAGATCTCAAAAGAAGCTAAACCAAAAAGAAGGACAACATCGTTCAAACGTGAAACAACTGTTTTAAGAAAGAAACAACTAAAAGAATTAAGTCTTCAAAAGCTTCATCTCAAACTTCATCATCGACAAACTCGTCAACCGTAGAAACCTGTTCATCTTCTTTGGGGAAAGGGGAAGACAAACACAACGTAACGGGGTAAGTACAAAAGTACTCAGTAACGCGTAGAAGGTCGTATAACTATGATCTCATAAAGAAATAAAAGCAACGCCGTCTTTTATTAATTCATTTCCGTTATTAACCCTAGCTAACTATCATATTATGTTCATAGCATAACATGAGGTTCCAAAAGGTATCTAACTTAGCTCAAGTTTGTTACATCATGAATAACAAGGGCACTGCGCCTAGTAATAGGATGTACTAGGACAACTGGGTGCAACCTACTTAGAGACACGCTCTAGTAGCCCCGGGAATATCTGAGTCCCGATGGTGTGATAACCGGCAGAATGTACCAGACGCTTTATCTAGCCAATCGATTGACCGGCGTGGGTACAGTCTACTTTGTCTGGTCAGAGAACACATCGCGATATTGTACTATGCCTTACCAAGCATTACATGATGTTTAATATTATTAATCTAACACATACGTTTGATTAGATGTTTAACTAGCCTCCTAAGTGTTTTCAAGTAAGCTCCCTCTCATCTCCTACTCTCTTTCCTAGACCACTAGACACGGACAAGGCCTAGCAATTACACAGACATCGATAAACTCTAGCTTATCGAAGCACAAGGCAAATCCAAAGCTTTCGACGGTCCCACAATTCATCTTTTTAGGGAATCCATGTGGTGCCGGAACTAAACGCATCAAAAGCTAATTCAGGGCTTTGTCACGTAGGGTTATGCAGTAAATACGCTATTATGGAGCTTTAAACACATAACAAAGGAAAACAGTATTGAAACAGTCCCTGTCCGGACGGATAAACTTTCTGTCCGATACTGAGAAATAGCTGTACGGATACACAACTCATCCGTACGGATGAACCACCACTCGGTCGACCGAATGGACAGGCTCGGTCGACCGAGCCTCCTCTTGCACCTGTTACGCGTTTTCCTTTCCTGCACCACAGAGGACAGTTTTCTGCGCTCTGCGTTTTCTTCTCAAATTCAACCCAAACTCGACTTAAACGAATTAAAACCATGAAAAACAATCATACAAATTGCTCTACCACTTTACGAAACCTTAATCATACGATAAGAAAACCACGTTACCTTAATTTGCGTGGTACAACGATCCAACTACCAAAGCTTTGAAAAAGGTTAAACCTTTAACCTCCAACGTCAACGGATCTAGGGATTGTTGGTATCAAAACGATCCTCGTCTCGCGGTGATCCTTTCTCTCTTGAGACGTCTGTTGAAAAGAGCAACGGATTAGCCTCGAAAATCGGAAGCTTCTTCTCCCTTTTTTTTTTCTCAAAAGCTGCGCCCCTTTTTCCTCTCTGCGTCCCTCTCTCTTTTTTTTTGTCAAAAACAACTAGGTTAAAATTAGGATTAGTTTTCCTTTTATAATCCCAATTACCTAATTATTTAATTATTTTCCTTAAAAAGAAAATCCTTGTTTACCCCTTTTTCTTTTCCTCTTTTTTTTTTTGAAAATCCTTTAAATAAAAAAAATAACATAATATTCCGATTTTTGCTAAAAGACCGAATTGCCCTTTTTCAAAAATCGGGATATTACATTCCTCCCCCCTTAAGAGGAGTTTCGTTCTTGAAACTAGATCGTACCTGGTAGATGAGGGAACTCTGGGAACTCGTCGAACATGTCCACTTCCACTTCCCAAGTGGCTTCCGTCGGTGCATGATTGCTCCATTGCACTAATACTAACGGGATCACTCGTCTCTTTATCATCCTCTCTTTCCTATCCAGAATCTTTATTGGTTTCTCCACGTATGTTAGATTATCTTGCAAAACTTCCGGATCAATCTCAGATTCCACGTCCACTTTAGATAGACACTTCTTAAGCATCGATACATGGAAAACATTGTGGACTCTAGACATTGACTCTGGTAACCGAAGTCTATAAGCCAACTTCCCAACTCTTTCGATGACATCAAAAGGTCCTACATACCTTGGACTTAGCTTTCCTTTCTGTCCGAACCTCTTCATACCCTTCATTGGAGATGCTCGAAGGTAAACTCTATCCCCGACCTCAAACTCTAGCGGTCTTCTTCTAACATCGGCCCAACTCTTCTGACGATCTTGAGCAGCTTTCAGATTTTTCCTTATCAACTCAAATTTCTCCTTGGCTTGATGAACCATCTCCGGCCCTGTGATATGTTTCTCTCCTACTTCATCCCATTAAAGTGGAGTTCTACACTTCCTACCATACAAAGCCTCAAAAGGTGGCATTCCTAAACTTGCATGATAACTATTGTTGTAAGCAAACTCAGCCAAGTTGAGGTAATCTATCCATGATCCTCCGGCATCCAAAACACAAGCTCTAAGCATGTCCTCGAGAGTTTGAATTGTTCTCTCTGACTGCCCATCCGTCTGCGGATGAAACGCTGTACTCAAATCAGTCTTTGTCCCAAAAGCTTTCTGCAAACCCTTCCAGAAGCGACTGATAAATCTACTATCCCTGTCAGATACAATGGATAAAGGTACACCATGAAGCTTCACTATATTGTCAATATACATAGTAGCAAACTTCTTTATAGGCATGTCCACTTTACACGGCAAGAAATGGGCTGATTTTGTGAGTCTATCCACAATCACCCAAATCATGTCATGACCGCCCTTAGTCTTTGGCAAACCGGTGATGAAATCCATCGTGATATTCTCCCATTTCCATTCCGGTACCTCCAAGGGTTTCAACAAACCTCCTGGTCTTCTGTGTTCTGCTTTCACTCTCTGGCATGTATCACATCTTGCCACAAACTCTGCGATCCCTAACTTCATACCAGGCCACCAATACCTTTCCTTGAGATCTCTATACATCTTAGTGGCTCCTGGATGTACCGCAAAAGCAATCTTATGAGCTTCATCCATAATCTTCTCTCTTAGGCCATCCACATCGGGCACACACAAACGGTCTCCGTACCAAAGATGACCACTCTTGTCCAACTGATAACCCACTGTAGGCTTCTCTCGAGCTACTCGCTTCAAATTAATCAACACAGGGTCTTTATCCTGCTTAGCCCGAATCTCATCTAGCAAATCTGACCTTGCCATCAATGGCGCCAAAGTCTGAGCTTCACCCTTCCTTTCAATTACTTGAATCTGCATCCTATCCAATTGATCCACAACTTCTTGCAAGGTAATGATAGCATTAACCGCTCTCCGGCTAAGTGCATCAGCTACAACATTAGCTTTACCCGGGTGGTATTGAATGTCCAAGTCGTAATCTTTCACGAACTCCAACCATCTTCTTTGTCTCATGTTCAGATTTTCCTGAGTAAAGAAGAACTTAAGACTCTTATGATCCGTGAAGATCCTTGCCTTGACACCATACAAATAGTGTCTCCAAAGCTTCAGAGCAAAAACCACTACCGCCAACTCCAAGTCGTGTGTAGGGTAATTCTTCTCATGCACCTTCAACTGCCTAGATGCATAAGCAATTACCTTTCCTGATTGCATCAAAACACAACCCAAACCTTGACCCGATGCATCCGTATATACATCATAATTATCAAAAACTTCTGGTAATGCTAACACGGGTGCTGTGGTCAACTTTTCTTTCAAAGTCTGAAAAGCTTCCTCACATTCACTGGTCCACTCATACTTAACGTTCTTTTGAGTAAGCCTCGTGAGAGGTGTAGCTATCTTAGAGAAATCCTTTACAAACTTCCGGTAGTACCCAGCTAAACCCAAGAAACTTCTTATCTCCGTTACTGATGTCGGTCTAGGCCACTTAGAAACGGCTTCTATCTTCGCTGGATCCACCTTAATGCCTTCTCCAGAAATTATATGCCCAAGAAAACTAACCTGTTCCAACCAAAAATTCGCACTTAGAAAACTTGGCATACAATTTGTTCTCCCTTAAGGTCTGTAGAACTATCCTTAGGTGTCCTTCATGCTCTTCCTCTTCTTTAGAGTACACCAAGATATCGTCTATGAAAACTATCACAAACTTATCGAGATAAGGCATGAAAACTCTTTGCATCAAGTCCATGAATTTCGACGGAGCATTAGTGAGTCCAAAAGGCATTACCAAAAACTCATAATGTCCATATCTCGTACTGAAGGCTGTCTTAGGTATATCTGACACCTTGATCTTCAACTGATGATAACCGGACCTAAGATCAATCTTAGAGAACACCTTCTTACCTTGCAACTGACTGAACAGATCATCAATCCTTGGTAAAGGATACTTATTCTTGATTGTCAGTTTATTCAGCTCTCTGTAGTCGATGCACAAACGCATACTCCCATCTTTCTTCTTCACAAACAAGACCGGTGCTCCCCACGGTGATGTACTTGGTTGGATGATGTTTTTCTCTAGCATCTCCTTCAGCTGAGTTTTCAACTCTTTCAACTCCGCTGGTGCCATCCTATAAGGTGCTTTAGCCACTGGTGATGCTCCGGCAATCAATTCAATCTCGAACTCTATGGCCCTATCAGGCATATGTCTTGGCAAATCTTCCGGGAAGACTTCGGGAAAGTCCTTAACTACACGAGTCTCTCCTAACTCGGGCCTATGCTTTTCCTTATCTAATGCATAAACAACGAAACCCTGGCAACTCCTCTTCAAAGCTCTTAGGGCTTTAACTGCTGAGATAATCGGATAACGACCCTTGCTAGGCTTGTATACGTTACCCATAAATGTCTTAGCTGATTTTCCTGGGTCCTTAAAGATCACCCTCTTACCTCTACAATCCAAGTAGACGTAATTCTTGGACAACCGGTCCATACCCAGGATAACATCGAAATCCGAGAAATCCAACACCGTCAAAGCATGCTGGCACTTGTAAGTCCCAACTCTAATATCGACTTGGGGTGTGACTTGAGCACATCTAGTGACTCTGCCCAAAGGTGTGGTTATACTCAAAGGTCTCTCCAATTCCTTAAGAGGTAGGTTCAACTTCTTAGCTATCTTAGAGGAAACAAAAGTTCCTGAAGCTCCGGTATCAAACAGAGCTGAAACTGCTAGATTATCTATGATTATGGTGCCTAACAAGTGAATCAATTTACGTATAAATATGTCATATCATATGCGCGCTATATCATATTAAATATTTATAAGAAACACAAACACTGAAAAGTACCTGTCACCACAAGATCATCTAACTCTTCCGGTTCTGCATCTGCTGCAAAGACACGAACTGGTCTGCTACCTGTGGTACGATTACCCTGCTGGTTACCTCGTCCTCCTACCTGATTACCTTGAGAGAGCTTCTTAGGACACGCCCTTGAGTAATGTCCCACTTCCCCGCAGTGGAAACAACTCAAGCTACCTGCCATGCACTCTCTTGTATGTGTCTTGTTACACTTAGCACAAACCGATGGCGTTCCACTCGCTGAACTCTTCGTAGCCAGATTTCCTGTCCTCTTTACATTCTGCTGCGGTGCTCCTCTGTTGCTTCCTTGATAATTCGAAAAAGACCTCTTATCTCCAACTACAACCGTATGTCTACTGGCAAACCTTTCCGCTGTCAAAGCTCTATCCATGACGCTAGCCATGCTCGTATGTCTATCTCCTAGCATGCCCTTTGCCACTTCATGTGACAATCCTTCCATGAACTTGTCTATCTTTTTCTCTTCACTCTTCATAATCTCCGGGTAGAACCTGCCCAACTCATGGAACTTCTGGGAGTACTGAGTCACCGTAGTATATCTTCCCTGTTTTAAACTCAGAAACTCATTAGCCTTTGCATTCTGTGCTGTTCTAGGGAAGTATTCCTTGTAAAATAAATCTTTGAACACTGCCCAATCCGTGATCCTCGGATTAACCTGCTCATACGCTTCCATCCAACTTTCTGCATTTCCTGCCAACAAGGATATGGCAAAATGAGCCCACTCAGATTCTGGAGCTTTCATATTTCTGCACGCTTTCTCGAACCCACGAATCCATAAGTCTGCTGCTGTTGGTTCGACATTGCCAAAGAACTCTGACACCCTATGTTTCTTCATCTTCTCATACCAATCAACTGGTCTGTCATAACCCCCAAACTGATGATGCTGTACTGGCTGCTGCACTGGTGGGGCATTCTGATACTGATAGTTCTGTTGGGGATGGGTGTAGCCAGGTGCTACGAAAGAATCCGACCTAGGTGGCGGTGGAGGTAGAACCGTCGGTTGCGGTGTAAAACTCAGCGGTGCAGAAGGAAACGTCAATACCTGTGGATAACTGAAAAACTGACTAGCCGGTGGATGAGAAAGTCCCAACCCGGTCCAACTCGTGGTCCTTGGAGCTGAAGTAGTAACCGGTATGCGGGTGTTAAACCGTGAAGGACCCCCTTGTTCCACTCTACCTCTGGTGACAATGTCTGGTCCCTGATTCACCCCACGCATGATGTTGTTCATAGACGGGGTGTTAATTTGGGAAACTGTAGGGCCCTGGGTAGCTAGTCCACTTCTTCTCCTTCTCGGAATCACAACCTCGGTAAATCCTGCCTCAGCGTTACCCGTCTGGGTGTTAGCTGCCTCGGTGTTATTCGTATTAGCTCCTCCTCTAGTAAGAACCATTCTGTACTCAAGAAAAGAGAGGGGTTACTAAAGCTCTAACACTTATCTTAAAGAAGAAATCAAGTCCTACACAGCAAGGAAAACCTTTCTCTCTGATACCAACTGTAACGCCCCATTCCCGGACACCAAGTCCTTATCCGGAAAGAGCGCTCGGCACATATATTATCAAATAAATTCAATAATATATGTAAGCCTTACGTCATACATCAGAACCAAACGACGCGGAAGATAAAACAACTCAACAACTCGGGGAAACCAAAAGACAAAAGATCGAACACACGGTAATCCATGCTGTGAAAAACTAAATCCAATAAAGAGAACTAATCATCCAACATCCAAATCCCAAAAGATCTCAAAGGAAGCTAAACCAAAAAGAAGGACAACATTGTTCAAACGTGAAACAACTGTTTTAAGAAAGAAACAACTAAAAGAATTAAGTCTTCAAAAGCTTCATCTCAAACTTCATCATCGAAGAACTCGTCAACCGTAGCAACCTGTTCATCTTCTTTGGGGAAAGGGGAAGACAAACACAACGTAACGGGGTAAGTACAAAAGTACTCAGTAACGCGTAGAAGATCGTATAACTATGATCTCATAAAGAAATAAAAGCAACGCCGTCTTTTATTAATTCATTTCCGTTATTAACCCTAGCTAACTATCATATTATGTTCATAGCATAACATGAGGTTCCAAAAGGTATCTAACTTAGCTCAAGTTTGTTACATCATGAATAACAAGGGCACTGCGCCTAGTAATAGGATGTACTAGGACAACTGGTGCAACCTACTTAGAGACACGCCTAATAGCCCCGGGAATATCTGAGTCCCGATGGTGTGATAACCGGCAGAATGTACCAGACGCTTTATCTAGCCAATCGATTGACCGGCGTGGGTACAGTCTACTTTGTCTGGTCAGAGAACACATCGCGATATTGTACTATGCCTTACCAAGCATTACATGATGTTTAATATTATTAATCTAACACATACGTTTGATTAGATGTTTAACTAGCCTCCTAAGTGTTTTCAAGTAAGCTCCCTCTCATCTCCTACTCTCTTTCCTAGACCACTAGACACGGACAAGGCCTAGCAATTACACAGACATCGATAAACTCTAGCTTATTGAAGCACAAGGCAAATCCAAAGCTTTCGACGGTCCCACAATTCATCTTTTTAGGGAATCCATGTGGTGCCGGAACTAAACGCATCAAAAGCTAATTCAGGGCTTTGTCACGTAGGGTTATGCAGTAAATACGCTATTATGGAGCTTTAAACACATAACAAAGGAAAACAGTACTGAAACAGTCCCTGTCCGGATGGATAAACTTTCTGTCCGATACTGAGAAATAGCTGTACGGATACACAACTCATCCGTACGGATGAACCACCACTCGGTCGACCGAATGGACAGGCTCGGTCGACCGAGCCTCCTCTTGCACCTGTTACGCGTTTTCCTTTCCTGCACCACATAGGACAGTTTTCTGCGCTCTGCGTTTTCTTCTCAAATTCAACCCAAACTCGACTTAAACGAATTAAAACCATGAAAAACAATCATACAAATTGCTCTACCACTTTACGAAACCTTAATCATACGATAAGAAAACCACGTTACCTTAATTTGCGTGGTACAACGATCCAACTACCAAAGCTTTGAAAAAGGTTAAACCTTTAACCTCCAACGTCAACGGATCTAGGGATTGTTGGTATCAAAATGATCCTCGTCTCGCGGTGATCCTTTCTCTCTTGAGACGTCTGTTGAAAAGAGCAACGGATTAGCCTCGAAAATCGAAAGCTTCTTCTCCCTTTTTTTTCTCAAAAACTGCGCCCCTTTTTCCTCTCTGCGTCCCTCTCTCTTTTTTTTGTCAAAAACAACTAGGTTAAAATTAGGATTAGTTTTCCTTTTATAATCCCAATTACCTAATTATTTAATTATTTTCCTTAAAAAGAAAATCCTTGTTTACCCCTTTTTCTTTTCCTCTTTTTTTTTTTGAAAATCCTTTAAATAAATAAAAAATAACATAATATTCCGATTTTTACTAAAAGACCGAATTGCCCTTTTTTCAAAAATCGGGATATTACATCGGGAGCTAAACAACAAACAGTTTGAATGCAAGAAAACGTGGAAATGAGTATGAGAAAACCATTTCCGATTTCCCATATGTACTTTTGTTTAATTTATTGGTGTTTCTACTACTAACACAACCATTTAAATGCAACGAGTGACACAACTTAATTTTACATCATTAATCATCATTTATAACTCATAGATCATAGTGTATGCTCATGATGATCATTATGTTATATCACTCGTTGTAACTGAATAATTATGTTTGTACCATTACAATGAATAAGTGAAGAACAAAAGCTTTGGGAAAATGAATGATTGGATGCTGGCTTAGATGAATCAATGAGGAAAAGATATATTTAATCTTATATAATATATACCTTCTCTCCATAGGGCTAGACATTATAAAATTGCACGTTTTTTTAGTGGTATCACACCAAAATCTATTCTCGGGATATCAAAATAAGGTTCATCCGCTGGAAAGTCGTATCTCATATATGATATTCGACTTTCCAGAGATTGAACATCTACATTCGACTTCAGAAAAGTTGAACCTCATATTTTGGCATGGTATCATAGTACATATTGTGTGGTATTACGGTACATGTTATATGGTTTCAATAAAGGTCCCTATAAAATTTTCTCGAGTAAAAAAGAGTGAGTTGAAGTTATGCTTTGTTTGATTCTATACTCATAAAAAATGACCCAGATGTTCATTTTCCCCCTTTATTTGAAACAAAACTCGAGCTCGACTCGAATTTTTTAAAACATCCTTCAATCTCAGCTCGTGCTCGAACTTAAATCTTAAGAATATTTTAAGTTGTGTGGCTTGTTTAAAGCATTATTCGGTTCGACTCGTCTCGTTTACATTCAAATATTCAATAATCAATCAGACTAATATAAAGAATACATTAACTAACTATTGTTAAAGGGGAAGAATTATGGTGCATCAGTTATTTTAGGGTTATATCAGGTGGAAGGTTGTGATATATCCGTATTCACCCTCTCACACATAGTGAGTGTGTGTAGAGGTGAGTTAGATGCATCATTACCCTCCACTTGGTATAACCCTTAAATAACTGATGTTTAATAACTCGTCTCTTGTTAAAGAGTCTTTATTCGCACCACGACGATTTTAACAATGCACCACCTATCATACACCACACTTAATCAATATGTTTGAAAGTCGATTCTAGAGTTAAAACCCAACTTTCCATAGATTGATTTTCGCTTTTGATCTTCGAATTCGATTCTTAACTCAATATATAACCGGCTTTCAAAATGTCAATTATAGTATAGTGTATGCTAAATTCGATGTGTTGCAAATAATAACAATCATCGTTAAAATGTACGTTGTTTCTCTCCTAAAAAGAGGAGCGGTACATAGGATGTACTTATCTGCATACGTTCTTCAATATCTATGAGTTTCATTAATGGCGGTTCTACAAACCTATACGTGAGGTGTGAGATGTGTACTACACCGTCTGTTTTCATCTACACCGTCTGTTTTTAAACTAAATTTAAACTTCATGGTCCAGATCGATTCGGGCGTCAAGTACACAACAACTTCCCCTTGTGAACATAGTACTACTTTATTCTTTTTCTCTTTCAAGAAAAGTATATATCCAGTACTTGATTCTGCTACATTAAAATGCATGCCATCTTGTGTAGCATTGTCAAGATTCTACAATGTTATTGAACAAGTCATTTAACGGGTAATTATGCCACATAGACTCTCTATTAAAACGAGTTATCGGATAACTGTCACGTGTAAAGAGAATTTTCAAATCACAAAGCCTTAAATTAATGTGTGCTGATACAAATTTAAATACGAAGCTAAATAAACAAGACTTGTTTGTTTGTTACTAATCACAATACATCAACGACCATTAATATAGTTAGCTCAGTAATTATCCATTTTCCCCGTACAAAGATGTTGTAAAGACATACTAATACATCAAATACTGTACATGTCTTCTAGTAAAATCAACGCAACTAAATCATTAGGCCAACTAATTTCATCCGCATTAATCAAATACATACACCTCATATAAGTATATATATATTATAAAATTTACACTAATGCTACTATCTTAGACTTACTTGACACAAACTTCTATGTTCAGGGTAGATGTGATAATTTATGGAATATTACAATGGAAAATTTAATGATCACACTGATATATCTCAAAGACATTTTATGTGTAACGGCCTTGTCCCGGATATCGAGTCTTTATCCGGACATGAGACGTTCGGCGCGTGATATTTAGAGTAAACCCTAAATTCTACGTAAGTCTCGTGTCACATCAGAGTAATTAAGGATTTATGTGGAAGAAAAACAAGTGGAAGACTCGGAAAATAGACCCTCAGGGTCTTTAACACAACAACTCAACCAGAAATAACTGCTGTCAAACTAAATCATAAATAACTGAAAGGAGATACTAGTATCCATTACAATTGACGTGTCTGAAAATAAAGGACAACTTCACTGGCAACAATGCCTTATTAGAAAGAACAGTTATAAAAGGAAACTATAGCATAAAAAGACTCCAATGCTCCATCCTAAGCTAGCACTTCGAGCTCACCATCAAACTTGTCGTGTACCTGCAACCTTTTTATTGCAATTAAAGGAGTGAGCACCGGTTGAATACTCAGTAAGCAGAGAGAAGATCAAAAGGGAGTTTCATATATGTCGGAAGCCGGGAGACATGACATGAATCTACTTAATCTACTTTCCCAAACATTTTAATACAATACTTGTAACATAAGAAAAACTACCATTAAGCATAACCTTAAAACGTAAAGGAAAGAAACCTTGAAACAGTTACATAGCAACGCATAGAAAATATGTTGATTAATTACGTTAGTTCATCTTGCACGTACCGGTTCGTTACATTAATTACTTACTCATCGTGTTTAGCCTGTTGATCAAACCTGCGTAAGCTTCTATTAACCCATACTTTGTTTGTCTACTAACCATAACATGTATGTTTCTTATCTATGTCTCCTACCTACTTAACATGTCTCTGTACGTATTCTTGTCTTGACCGCTTTGGTCATGTTTCTTTACTGACTTGATTTGGGTCTTGGTGCAACACGGGTAATATGACTAGCGTACATCCAACGTGGGTCTAGGTCACGGTACCCCGCTCGGTACATCGTCCTGAGATGACATGGGTAATACAACTAGTCATACATCCGACATGGTCCTACGCTCAGTACCATGGTACTCTGCTCAGTACGTCGCAAAGTCACTAACTTTAAGGAGCACATAAAGCACATAGATTCAAATCAAAGTCCATATCCAATCTACTAGAGCATTCAATGACCATACCAACACCGAACTCCCATCTTATCTCCACTACTTGTAACTTAAACGTATAAAACATGTAAGTAACTAGAAAGCAAAGTACTTTCTTAAAACACAGTTTGACAAATACCTGGCAGCACATAATTATGTCTAATTCGTGTGGTTTTACATGAAATCACATTAAAACAATATCCAAAGCAACTTGAATTCGTCATCTTTAAACTAAAAATGGAACATTTTGATAAGAAGAACTCCTTACCTTAGATTTCGAGGTATTTCGATCAATTTACTGAATCTACGAACACCTATTACATACTCCCTCCTTTCCATAATAACTGAGGTACTTGCCAAAAAAAATTATTCCATAATAAATGAGGCAGAACATTTTTCAAAGCAGTATTTATTGCTACTTTTCCTACTTTACCCTTATTTAAAAGTATGTTAGAAGTTGAAAAAACTGCATTAATTGTATTATAGGGATTTTTTAGTCATTGCATCTGAAAAGTCATAGCATTAAATCTCTTTCTTAATAAACGTGTTTTTGGCAACTGCCTCAATATTTTAGAACGGAGGGAGTAACAATTAAATCTAGCATTAATTCTATGTTAAAAACTACGATTTTACGATGATACGATAATGAACCCTAATTATTAAAGATAGGGCTGAACCGAACATCAACAGATTAGGAAAAATACCTTGCTGAAAGAATAAAAGACTAAGATATTAAAATTAGTTTTCTTGAAGTGACAAAAATACCCTTATAAGAATTACGGGGTTTAACATTATGGATTTATCTCAAATAAAAATATCAATGTTTGATACACTATTATACATCACATTACAACAAGATATAACACATTATTGAGTGGTAAGTCATTTTGGACCACACTAGTACCTATGATGCACCGACACTTCAATCTGGTCGCCGTGCGCCGTGTCCGACACAAGACACGACACGACACACTCCGACACGCTCCGACACCGTGTCCGACACGTGTCGGATGATTAAATTAATATTATTTAAAATTTAAATATCCGACACACTGTCGACACTCCCCGACACGGCACCGACACACCCCGACACTCCTGAACCCAATTTTTTATTTTATTTTCTTTATTTAAGTTTTCTTTAAAACGTTAAAATAAACGATTTTTATTTCTATAATAATTAAATAAATAATACGATGTATCAAGTTTATATGTTTGTTGTTGATAAACAATAATTTTTACAATTTGTAATATTTTGAAGGTCAATCACAATTTCTTTGGCACCGTATGAAGGTCGAATATATATTCTAGATATTTATAGAGTTTATATAATACCTATCTTATTTTGTCTAGTTTTTTTAGATGTTTAAGAATATTTTTTTGATAAATTGAAATTTATATACATTATATATATATATATGTATATATATATATATATATATATATATGTATATATATATATATATATATATATATATATTGTCGTGTCCCTAAATTTTGGAATTAGCCGTATCGCCGTGTCCGTGTCGTGTCGTGCGCCGTGTCCGTGTCCGTGTCCGTGCAACATAGACTAGTACACATAGAATGTTATATGAAATTTCTAGAATGTTATATATTAAGAGATAATTAATTATTTTCATGCATACAATGGATACATATACCCTTCACTCCCACACTATTATAAATTAGCCCATCCATCCCCATTTCCCTAATAACTCATTAAGACCTGTTATTCCACCATAATTCAAATACAGCCCTTGTAAATTGAATTAATTCCTTTTATCATTTACAGCTGCTTGTGGTAGGGATTTGTACAAGATAGCTCGGAATCATGTATATATCCTTTGTAAAAAAAGATTAGAATTTTTAGCGGTTTAAATTGATGGATTGTCAGAAGAAGGATTAGAGGTAATATCTAAAACAGGAATAGGACTATTATCAACTGTATCCATTAGTGGAATAGGCAAACATGGATCCTTTATAATAAACAAGGTTGGATCATTACAAAAAAGAAAGGTTTGCTTATGGAAAATAACATTCCTAGATATAGAAATGGATCTAGTATGGATATCCATAACTCTTTATCCTTTCATGTGATGTTCATAACCTAAGAAAACAGACTTTGTACTTCTATTTTCAACTTTCCTCTTCCTTGTGCAGTGGTTGACACAAAACACAAACATCCCAACACTTTGAGTGATTCAAAACTAGGATCTGTGTCATAAATCAAGGAAAAGGTAGTTTTACCATTGAATAAAGTGGTCAGAATCATATTAATCAAGTAAATTGCATGTTGGACACAATATCCCCAATACTGGACAGGCACACTAGACTGGATTCTCAGAGATCTAGCAACATTCAAAATATTTTGATGTTTTCTTTCAATGAGACCGTTCTGCTCAGGAGTTCTAACACAAGATTTCTGATGTACTATGCCTTTTTTCTAATAGAAATTAATCATGTTAAACTCAGCACCATGATCGGATCTAATGATCTTAATGCATCTGTCAAACTGTGTTTGAACAAAGTTGCAAAAACTTTGCAAGAGATCATTAGTTTCTGATTTGGCTTTCATTATGAAAATCCATGTGTATCTACTGCAATCATCAACCATAGACAGGAAATAAGATTCACCATTTATTTTGGGAGTTCTATAAGGTCCCCAAATGTCAATATGAACAAGATCAAAACAATTGGAAGCAATAGAACTACTAACAGGAAAACTAGGCCTCTTCTATTTAGCCAAAGGACACATTACACAATCTTGAGTAGGTAGTTTTATTCTAGAATCTATAGCATGAAAGGCTTTCAATCTTTGTAATGAAGGATGTCCTAGTCTAAAATGCCACAACAAAGAATCAGAAAAATTATTACAAATCTCATGTGACAAACTAGACTGCAAAGCAATATTTTCAGGGGTAAATTCAAGATGTATAGGCCATTCTGCTGATCAGCTAAACCAGTCCTCCTCAAAGTCTTGTGTTCCTGCACAATGCCAAGATTAAGACCAAAAACAACAGATAATTGGCTATCAGAAACAAGCTTCTTGACAGATATCAATTTATAAGTAGAAGATGGAATGCAGAAAACATTGTGCAGTACAATAACTTGATTGATTCTGACTTTACCAACATGTGTAACCTACACTGAAGTACCATTAGGCAAAGTAACAAAAAGTCTCACATCAGGTCTCACAGCAAACAGTATTTGGAGCGAAAAGGTAATGTGGTCAGTTGCACCTAAATCTAAGATCCAATATGACAAAATACCAGTGTTACATTGTTTTCGAGAGTTTGAACCTTCTGCCATTACTACAGAATGTTGAATTAGTATCTTAAACCCAATCGGGTTGGACCATATCCGACCGGGTCGGATCATTCTACTATTTCTTTATGTTTATACATATTAAATGGCTTTTCTGTTATTATATATTTGTTTGTTTAACGAACCAATTATGATATTGTATATATGATAACGTCCTAGTGTCAAACTGTGAAAGAGAAACCATAATAGTGATTATGGTTGATGAGATATCGACTCACTTTAAAAGGTTTGATGCTTAAATGTCTCTAGTCGTATGTGCTATTAAATGGGACATTAATAGTACGATTAGACTAACACTTATTTAATGTCTTCTGTCGTTTGAAGACAGAGATAGATCTCGTCTATCAAAGTGTAAAGACATTTGGACTGTACGTGGACGTGTATTAGAGAATACGTACGTTAGACTGGCCCACTTACTTTATTAAGTGTCTCACTATGTGATGGTTGTGGAATTATCCTAAGACTGGAGACTTCATGGCATCACGGTGTGGATTGTCATGCTTTGACGCTATTGAGGTTTCCCCTAGCCATGGGGCGATCATGCAGTGGTGATTGGGTATGATACTGAAGCATGCGTTGGATTCATGTTGCTCTTCCGGAAATCGCGTATCCTATGAATATGAGTAAATATCCGAAAGGGCCTTCTTATAAGGAATGTCTTATTCTCGAAAGTCTTTGCAAAGCGGAAGTAATATGTTACTTCGAGAGAGTGGGATATCCAAATTATAAAACGGTCGTTGATGTTTGACACTCGACGTACGACCGTATGGATATTGTAACAGCGATAGGATTCTATTTACACGGTAACCGTTTCACATGAAAGGAGTAATCATTGTATTTGACTCTTCCGATGATTGGGGGTCATGGCGTGTTGCTAGACGCTATCCATGATCGTTAGGTATGAAGGGTATTTTAGTAAATGCACTTTGTGCCTACGGCCCACATATTCGGAAGCCTATCAGGTCACACACATATAAACATCTAGCCGGATTAAAATGCAGTTATAGTGATAACCAAATAATGAAACTTTTATTTCGACTATAAAATGTTATAGTGATAAATTAATATGGTGGTATTTATTTATTATGAATAAATATAATAAAAGATGTTAATTATGTTGATTAATTAAATATATGTGTTTACTACACATGAGGCGCATGTGTGTATGTGTGATACACTTGAATTTTGCAAATTAATTAATCATAGTATTATATTATTATGTATTAATATTGGATATATATATATATATATATATATATATATATATATATATATATATATATGTGTGTGTGTGTGTGTGTGTGTGTGTGTGCGTGTGTGTGTGTGTGCGTGTGTGTGGATTTATATGTGTAATATGCATATGTGATGTATACAAATGTGTAAATTGAATTATGGTAATATAATAAAGATATTCAATATTAGATATTGACAATATCTTGCATATATTTAATATGAGATATTAAATTTAAGGAGATAAATCTAAGAATATCTATTTTAATTATTTTACTAGTAAAATGTTTTCTTTCTCCTTACTCTACGCAAGAAGCTTTTCCCATTGGGAATGGGACTACATGGGGCGCACCTCCCTCTATACAAGAAAGGGGTTGGCTAGCTCTTTTGTATCATCACAATTCCAAAAGTTCATAATTCTTGTGAAAAATAAGAGAGCTTCTTAGTGAGAGTTTTGAGAGAGATAAAAGGCCACTCTAGCAGCTGGGTTTTTCTGGTAGCAATCCAAGGAGGATTCCGGCGAGGTGCTTGTGTGGATATCGGTAGAGACCGGACACGTGGACGGTTTGCGCGCACTAGTACTCTCCTTAGACGGTCAAAACTTCGATCTTATAGATCTAACAAGGTAATCACCGTCTACTACTTAACGTGTTTATTGTCTTAAACGAAGCCGATCTTGGTTAAAAAGGAAATAAATTTTAAATTCCGATGTGTTCCCGCGTAGATTTCCTAACACGGAATTGCAATGTACAGATGAAGACTGCAAGCCTTGAATGAGAGACAAGAGATGCTCATACTGAGACCTGGAAATTGCACCACTATCTAAGGGAGTCTGAACCAAAAGATCAGCACCTGAATCTTGCCCTTCACCTGACACCACATTATTGGCCACATGGCCACCACTCCTGCTAGAGCCCTTGAAATTAGGTGGAAAACCATGCTTCTTGTAGCACTTGTCAATGGTATGCCCTTCCTTTCCACAATATGTACACACTAGCCTCTTTGAATTCCCTTGAGAACCCCTGCCTGCTCCCTTACCGTGTCCCGAACCAGATGGAAACCTAGACTAGTTTCATGTTACTGCATTACAATCTAAACCAGAACCTGAAAACTGAGAAGCAGTGGCCAAAACAATGGAATTTGAACCAGCAGAAGCATAATTCATCTGTTGTTCATGATTCAAAGCCATCACAAAGGCTGGCTTGATATCAGGCAATGGCAAAGTCATTAAACCTGAGATTTGACAGTACTAAAGATTCCATTCAAGCCTTTCAAGAATCTTGTTGTATATGCATTGTCATAATACTCCCTTATGATTTGTAAGGCATGGCATGTACAAGGGGGTATAGGCCTCAATACTAGATATTGATCCCAAAGGGATTTTAGTTTTGTGTAATAATCTGCGACAGATAAATTGCCTTGATTAGATTTCTCTATCTCTTCCAAGTTTGAAAGTCTATAAGCATTACCACGACCAAATCTATCTTGTTGATCAACCCAAATTTCTCTAGTTGTGTCAAAATACATGACACTTTATGCCACTAAAGGAATCATTGAATTAACTAACCAAGAATGTACCAAATTGATTACCTGCATCCAGGCTGAATATCCATTATCTGTAGCTTTCGGAATAGTCGAAGATCCATCCACATAGGCCAATTTACCACGAGGATACAGCATCTTCGTCATAGAACGCTTCCAGTGATTGTAGTTATCAACGCCTTTCAACAAAGGTCGAACCAGTACTAGGTTGGGATTATCAAGACTGTTTTCAGAATTTGCAGGACTAGCCCTTTGAGAATATCAAGAAAATCAACGAGATTAAGGCGAAAGATTAACAGCGGAAGAATGTGTTCTCTGATACCATGTTGAGAAACGATTTTGGAGGATTACTAAACACAATAGAGCAGAAAGAGCTCAGGGAATCAAAGAACAACTTCAATTGAACAAGATGAAACTCAAGAACAATTTTGAATATAAACTTGGCGGGAAAATTAACAAAACTCTAATCTGATTCATTGATCACAGAAAGATGAAATAGAGCTTACAAAGCTTATTTTCTACTGTTGTAATCTAAGTATATATAGGCTAATGAGCTCCAACTGCTCCTAACCGTCCCAACAACATTCTAACCGCCCATCAAGTTGAGTGCTCGACGTTATGCCTGTGAGAGCTAACAAACTTCATTTTGTTGCTGTTGTAACTTCAACACACATAAACGTCAGAAACTCAGAGTTTTCATTATAGCGGAGTCCGTAAATACTACCTTCGTCCTACAAATAGTGTCCATTTTTTTAAAATGAATCGCCTTATAAAAAATACTTATTTAGAAAATCAATACATCATTTAATGCATATTTTCCAAACATACTGCACGGAATTAATGAGTCCAAGTTTTAACTTCCGTTCCTATATTATCTCTCTTTAGGAACTTAAAATTATAAGCATTTATAAAATAAAATAAAAATGCATACTTCGAAAATATGCTTGCTTGAGAAACGTTAATTTTGAAAAGTAGGCTTTTAAAGGCTTTTGTGAAACAATTTATCCCTCGTCTTCAGATAACCTTTGAATTGATGTGTGTTTTATGTTCTTGGCATGGAAAGAAAATGAAAGTAAAGAAAAGATGGGGAAGACTTTATATCCCCATGATTTATCTTTGAATGTCAACAAATATTCAAAGGCCTAAGGGGGAGACCCATGGAAAAGAATAAGGAGGAAAACATGAAGGATAGGAGAAAAAACAAAATGAAAATCAAAACAAACTTAAAAAAGACTCTTAGTGCAGCAATCAGGCAGTTAAATCCAATACAATTGTAATATAGGCATAAGCTTCCATCAATGCCAATAATTCTAATTCGTTCAGAAAAGTACAATAGGCAATGAATTTCCTTCAGATTAACAAAAATAAACCCCCATGACAGGTTAATGATTCATGTTGCTCTTCATCCAAAATCCCCCCACACTTCACCTGGTAGCCTTGTAACTCTGCACATGTAAACACAAGGGGAGTGGAACCCATAGGTAAGTAATATAGTAGTACAACATGGAAACACATAAATATAGATATACTGTCTCTTCTACATCGACTGCAAACGGTTTTCAACCAGACCACAACTTGTATACCAACATGCTTCTTTTACAGGCACAGGCAACGCTAAATCAAATTTCAAGAATTTCAAAGATATATACATACCTTCACCCTTTTAAGTAGATCCTTGGCAACAGGGTCATTTTTAAAATGATCACGAACAGGCTGCAATCAAGAAATACCCGATTAGTAACATAGAGATAAAACAGCATTGTTGAATCCTGATTCTAAGTCGGTATACAAAACAAAGACAATAACCTGCACAATCTTGTTCAGTGCTTTAGATAATGAAGGTTTGAGATCACCCGGATGCAATTGCCCGCTTTCATAATCCGCGGTTAGTTCCTCAAAACTCGTGTAGATCCTGAATCAAAAGAACTAGGATATAAATTATACAAAAAGGTCTGCATAAACAAATTATGCCTAAAATACGCATTTGAATGCATAATATCTGCAGAAGATAACATGTACAATATATGATACTGAACATCAGCAGAAAAGAACATATATAGAATATATCGGCGACTACACAAGATCAGCAATAGTTAACTTAAGTTAATCAACACTCCCCACCCCCCCACCCCCCACGCCCCAACAGAGAAAAAAAATAAACCTTACCTGTCACCACCATTTGCATCGCTTCGCTCCACTTTGAATTCATTAAACCATGGCAACACTATGTATTTGATGTACTCCAGACATGGATTGCCTACTACAATATTGGGAGGGCAATATGCTTTCTTTATTTTAATATTCACCTCAGGCTGAGAAAAAAAAAATAGTTAATTTTTAATAAACTGATGATTGCTAACCAAACACGACGCGCACAGATACAGCAAAACCAAAAAAAAATAACATAAACTTAATAACTGCCTCTATTAACAGCATACACATCATACCTCTTCATCCTCCATGAAGATAGAAGAAGTAGGGTCACTTTTGGACATCTTCTCTTGCCCTTGCTGCAGGCCAGCAAGCATATCTAAAATCCACAAAATAAAAATAAATCCCAACTAGTAGAAATAAGAAAGTACAATGACGAAGTTAATGCAAAAATTTGCTGAATGCGACATACGATGAGACAAGATAATTGGCTTGTTTTTCCTCTTGATATCATCACAGTACTCCCTGGCCAACACATTCACTTTCCGCTGGTCCAAGCCAAGTTGGCATATATCAGCCTATAAGAAATCCCCCAAGTGAGAAAACATTAGGCAGGCTGCTTAATGCCTAAAAGCATACAAACATTATTGAATATCTATGAACCACATTTATCAGGACATTACATTACGTATAGTACTGCATAATTGTTAAGCAAGAAGCATTAGTAATGTAATAAAAGACAGACCATAAATTATTGCATGATTATGAAGGTACACTATAGGTTAGAATATGCAGTACCGAAATTCACATTTCAGTTATCTTGTGTGCACTAAATAAACACCGCTGAAATAAGCTTCCAGTCAAAAAAAAATCAATATATTGGGTTCTCAGCTAGGTAAAAAAAAAGACTAGAGACGACCTGAAGCAGGAACAGGACAACAAGGACAGCAGAAGGAGTTCATTAAATTCCAAAATATTTTTTTTTAAAAACAGCGCTCTAACAAAACTAGAATATAAGCTGATGAGTTGCCCCTCTGGCAAAGAAGTTGGGCACTTCCTGTGGTTTCCCAAGTTCAAATCTCGGTGAACGCAGGGAAGTACACTATAAGTGGTTGAAAAAGTCCAGTATGTTCATAGTTCCTACTAATTCCACAGAAAACAGAAAGTAAAATTTAAAATGGATGACTATTTTTTCAAGACAAACATGAAAAATAGGAAAAGTAAATCACTACAGACGGAAAAGAATTTGAACATAAGCCATGCCAAATGCAGTACAATAACATCACAGCATCATAATTATGGATAATTCAAGCCTACAGTAACTTTCCAAAACACACAAGCCGCACACCCGTGATTAGAAGCAACATACAGAAAGGTATAAAATTCATCATTTCAAACAGAAGAAAATAGTTCTGGATACACCCCATAGTAAAACTCACCTTGAGGAAAAATATGTCAGCACATTGCATGCATGGGTAAAATATCTGAGCAGCCGTTAATTCATCTTGCTCAGAGCGACCCATGATTTGACAGCATCTAAAGGGTTAAATAAAAATATTACATAAGTAACTTTAAAACAAAAAATACACAATAGAAAGAAGTATCTGAAATACAGTACTGTGGAGTGAATTAGAGCAAAAGGATCCGCAGATAAAACTTTTAACCTCAATATCCTAGGAAGTTTGTTTCTTCGCGCTATATCCATCACAAGAGGCCAGTACTCATGAGCTCTGGAGTTAATTTCTTTGGAGGACCACAAGAACTCTACTTGATCCAAGTTCATCCCAACAGCTTTCCATATCTCGATCATGTACTTACCAACAACTTCGATTTTTTTCAAATCGCCATCCATTTTGTTGTTAAGCTGAGCAAACCAATCTGCAATCCATATTTTAACTTTGCATCCGGCAGAAGTTAGTTTGTTGACATTAATTGCCTTCATTACTCCCTGTTTTACAATATTAAAGTAGAAAATATAAGCAAGCAGGAATGGGTGCAGTTTAACTTCTCCAAGCTCGGCTAGTGAAGGAAAATTTAAGATGGTGAAAACTAATACATTACATACATAAGAAAAAATAACTAAAACTCATTCATCTCTATTGAAGATGATGATAAAAAAAAATCCACTATAGGCTCGCTAAGATTTAACAAACAGGACAATAACAATGTGACGAAACCAACCAGAAACCTAGTCACTAATTAACCCGGAATTAACAATACGAAGAAAGCAGGAAAATAAACTATCCAATGATATCAATGGAAGTGAATAAATATCATTCTGCAATTGGTTCCGTTTTTCTGTGACTGAAGACAAGAATTCCGTTTCACAAATTCAATCATTCACAGAGAAAATAGCCCAAATAATTCATATAGTGATAGGAACTAGTCCTTGCATTTCTAGATTGGACGACTGGTCGTTGGTTTAAGGTACCATGAACTTTCATTCATAACTGGGAAATTCTTCGGAAAATCTAAGATAGTTGAGAAGCTTGGCAGCAGTCAACATTCTCTGCATCCCTTTGATTTAAAGAATACATTCTACTATTTGCAAGAATAGATGCATGCTAGTTTTGGGAAAGAAAAAGAAAGGTAAAAAGTAATAAAAATGATAATAATTTTAGGAAAATCACATACCTGAGCAATGTGCATTCTTCCAGATGGTTCAAACCCATCATAGCAAATCGGTTGGGGCTTCTTAGCAAAGAGGTTCAGTAGCTCGTCCTCTTGTATACACTCCTCCCCAATGCTCCTCACTATCTTAAACTTCTCCTCTGCGCTCATCCTACATCTCAAACAACATTTCCAACAGTCAATATTGGATCAATGGATCATAGTCTCATTAATACCTAAACATGATAAAATTTGCACAAGACCTCTGAATTCTACAAGAATTTCCCATCAAATCCAACATAATGTTATAAACAGAATGTTATATATATAACGGGTAATTTCGTTACCAAACAAGAAATGAATGAAAAAACTAAATAGTCATTGACGACCCCAGGGGAAAAAAAAGTATAGCGGAGATATTAGGAAGATTACTCTGAGCTGGAAACGGTGTTAGAGGAGGATGACGATGATGGCGGCGGCGGGGCGAGACTGTGGTCCATGTCCATCGGGTCGGAAGGAGGAGCAGCAGCCATGGAAAATATGCTAGGGTTTTTGATAGGCTCCTGGTATGGCCAGGGCTTTAAACTTCCTACCAGGGCAAAATATATTGCTTTTTATTCATTTTCCCATTTTAACCCTCAAAAGCTATACTGCACTCCTGCTCCGGTTACGTATTTCTTTCCCTCGTAATTTTTTTTCCCTTAAACAAGCACACATCTTTCACTTTGTAAACAAAACCAAAAAAAAAGGCTTAGGTGTTATAGTGAGTCAGTGACAGCCGGACCGGAAGCTGGAGATTGGAGGTTCGATTCTCTTATGGGACGATTGTTGGAAAATGATGGTTAAAATGGATATGTTAAATGATATGTCATATTGAGCCTATTGGGCCTAAGTGGTGAATGGAAAGTGTTAGTAATAAAGGGAAAATTGGAGAAACCAATTTCTCCCACATTGGAAAGAAGGAAGGAAAAGAGCCAACATATATATGATGTTGTTTTAGTGTAGTGGTAAGAAATTACCAACTTTATACACCGTTCTCTACGCGCGAGCGCAGGGGGGTGCAAATCCATCCGGATTTCAGCTTGAACTTGTGTGCGCGCGTCCTGCAGACAGCGAAGGTTCGGTTTTGCAACCTAAACCTTTATTTTTGGAACTGAATACTTCCAGCTGACAACACTTATGGCATTCAAGCTGCTGTTGTGCCTGTTCAATTTCCACTTCGAATTCCATCTGTTTTTTGACATCCTGTACAGAATAAAGCCTATATAAAGAACAGCATACAGAACCGAATAAAAAACCAGCAATCTGCTTCTTCTTACTTCTTCTTACTTCTTTTCTACATGAAAACTGAGAGTTCAAGCTACAATGTTCTTAAGCAATTGAAGGCGTTGTGCTTCCTGTCATTGCTATCCATTCTATCCTGGGAGATTAACGTCCCGCTGAAGCTCACGGCACACGAAGGTGAGGGGACGAATTAGTCTTAAGGAAACTGTGTGCAACACAGGGCTCGGATCATATATCCTTTTTCGTTTCCTTTGCAATTGTAATTCGAATTTGTTGTTATTCGTTTCTTTGTAATTTTTTCTTTCGTTTTTGAATAAGATTGTCCAACAACGACTTCTTTCCAGTATCATGTTAAAATAGCAGCCCTTGACTCTGAGTCATTAGGTTATCTGATTAACATTTTCACTCATTCCGTAGGATAGGGGAGTGGGTATCCTTTCGGTTAGGGTTAACCGAAAAAAAAAGGCTTTTGATACTTTAAAATCTCATGTTTCAGCTTTGTTTTAAATATGACTATTATCTTTTTAATTGACACTTTTAGAACCCTAAGTTTATGTTTTATTTCAATTTTAGAACACACCAATATGCCGTCTACTTGACTAAATGTTAAATTTCAACCTGGCATATCCACGTATCCTTTCGTTTTCCACATAATCTTTCATTTCCGATCAAGAAGAACGGGACTCATTTAATCGACATTCCCCTTTCCAAAATCCCTAATTTCGTTCCCTTCATCCCTCTTCCCTGTCCCTATTTTATATGCTTGTGGAATTATAGATCACAATGTGATAACTTTTCTGCTGAATCATGGCTCCCCCATTAAGTAGAAATTATCATTTGCAGAAAATGAAAAGATCTTCCGAATTTCTCTCATGAAGTGTAATTCTTTTTCTTCTTAAACGAAGACAAATCCTGCTGCCTTTTGAGTTTTTACAAAGACGTGGTATTTTTCCCCCTTTTCGAAATCGAGTCAGAGGAGGAAGAAAGGTTATGGAATTGGAAGGGTTGATTCTGATAGTTGGGTTAATAGTTTGAGGGCTCATAAGCTTATTCAAAAAAAAAAAAAGTAATGCTTTTTTAAAAGCCACTAGTTGAGGTTAAATTAGCTGATCTATTAGCAGCAACTAACAATTTCAGTACAGGAAATGGGATTAAACACTACAAGAATGGGAACTACATACATGGCCATTATGTTGTTTTGAATTGTGTTGGATCTTTTTAAGAATTAACAATGTTTAATGTTCTTGTGGTGAATTGTGTTGAATCTTTTCAAAAAAATTAGTTTAATGATCATTTTTTTCTTAACATTGTACTTGACAAATGCGTGAAATGAATGAAAACCCTGCTTCTTGTATGCATAATCTTTCCATTTTACCTCTGTTTAATTGTCAAAGCTTTCAACTTTTCCAAGAAAAACACTTTAGAGAAACACTACTCGTAATACAGGTTTTTATTCATGTTTTGCTTGAGAAAAAAAAAACTATTTTTCTCATCATTTGAAGCTAAGAATTGCATGATCAGAGAAGAAATCAAATGGGGTTATGTTTTAGCAAAGGTAGAATCATAGTATCAGAAGATAATAGTCAGAAATCTGCAGTAGGTGGAGAAAGAAGGAAAAACAAAAGCATAACCATGGCGTTCAAGAAACACCAAATCACTCCCCCTCCCCACCCTCCAAATCACCCATTAGGCCACCCTTAAGTCCAAAACAAATTTTCAAGACAGAGACAATTCTTGGAAAGCCACATGAAGACGTTAGATCGCATTACGAGTTAGGGAGAGAATTAGGGTGCATTACAAGTTCTAAACACTTGTGATCCAGCACACATAGTGCATAATAAGTTTAAACGAGTTGCCATCCGATATTAATTACAAAAAAAAAGGCTTTCATGCCACCAAAATACCATAATATTTATACTTAAAAAACAAAAAGAAACATTGTTGCACCATTTTAACAACATGCCACTACATCACATCACTTTAATCTTCAATTGGTGGTAAATTGAAGTGCTCAGGTGGTTTGTTCTTTTGCTCCAAGGCTTTTTTTGATGCATGACCTTGGAAGATAATGAGCTCCATTGCGATAATGGAAATTAGGGCAACTCCAATGGTAGTACTTGGAGATAGGAATCAAAATGCAAAATAAGACCCCTATGGCCATGTTTAATATGATATCAAGTTACCATCTTCAATAATAGGGATCAAAATGTGGTATCAATTTTTTTTTTATTAGTTTATTATTACTTTATGAATATCAATAATTTAGGGTAATGACGGTTATTTTAATTAATACAGTATTTTTTTTATTAATATAAAATTTATTGAAAAATAATTGTTAAAATTTAAAATCAAAATAAATAATAAATTAAAATTATTTCACATATGTCTCACACACACACACACACACACACACACACATATATATATATATATATATATATATATATATATATATATATATATATTTATTATTGTAATACAATAATCCAAAAGTTTATCAATTTACCACATGTCGTTCAATGATTTGCTATTAGGATTTTCTGACCTAATATCTTATCCGATTGGCCCCAATAATTACATACATATATATATTTATTTATTTATTATTTTAATGCAATAATCCAAAAGCTTATCAATTTGCCACATGTCGTTCAATGATTTGCTATTAGGATTTTCTGACCTAATATCTTATCGGATTGGCCCCAATAAATACCACCTTCATTATATCAAGAAATGCACAAACATTTCTCTTATAAAAAAGATCTCTCGTTTCTATCTTTCCACTATTTTCTTTCTTGCTTGTGAAATGAAGTGAATGCTACAATTCTAGAAGAAAAATGATGACGAAACTCACGCAAGGCGTCGTCACACAACTATGACCCTACTCAACATGGAGCATCAAAACACAACAGATGAAGAATCATCCCAATTGGGCGGTTCAATTCCCGGTCGCAGGTACATACAACGTCCAAGAGAGAGTGCAGATGCACTACTCCACGAACAATACTTTGCAAATCCATGTACGTACGCGCTTGATACTTTTCGTCATCGCTTCAGAATGTATAAGCATTTATGTGAAAAGATTATGTGTGACATTGCCAACCATAATGACTATTTCGTCCAGAAGCCTGATGCCACCGGCCGCCTCGGATTCTCAACAATGCAAAAGGTGGCATGTGCTATCAGACAACTAGCATACGGTACGGTCGCAGATCTCTTTGACGACACTTGGGGTATTGCCGAATCAACGAGCATAGAGATCCTAAAGATGTTCACTCGAGCAATATGTAATGTTTATGGAGAAGAGTATATATCTCCGTCGTCCAACGGCAGTAGACTTGCATCGCTTGCTAGCCAAAGCGGAAAAAAGAGGATTCCCTGGCATGATGGGTAGCCTCGACTGTATGCACTGGCATTGGAAGGCATGTCCAAAAGGATGGGAGGGACAATTTACTGGATACAAAAGACGCGCAACAATAATTCTGTAGGTGGTGGCTTCTTATGATACATGGATTTGGCATGCCTTCTTTGGACTTCCGGGATCTCTCAACGATCTCAATGTCCTTGCAAAGTCACCATTGTTTGATGATGTATGTATGGGTATAAATCATCAAGTTGACTATGTAGTCAATGGAAGACATTATGGTCAAGGCTATTATTTAGTTGATGGCATATACCCCAAGTGGTCAACATTTGTTAAGACAATACCCAATCCAAGTACGCCAGAGCGTCAACATTTTGCAAAGATGCAAGAGGCATTTCGAAAGGATGTGGAGAGAGCATTCGGGATATTACAAGCACGTTGGGCAATCGTTCGGGGTCCTACCCGTGGGTGGAGTAGGGAGGATCTCCACTATATCATGATGGCTTGTGTAATTTTGCACAACATGATAGTCGAAGATGAACGCGATGAAGATGAAATGGGGCATTTTGACCTGAATGAGATACCGACCCGTCCAGCTAAAGCACGTATTTATGAGAGACCACCGATAGAAACAGACGTGGAACGCCGTGGAATACGCGATATGGGAGAATTCATGAATAGATACCCGGTGATTTGGAAAAGCTTGCAAGATGACCTAGTACAACACTTATGGAACAAGAAGATGCAAGAAGACGGGTCAACTTGAACAATATTCGTAACAATCTGTGTCTTTGATGTGTTGTATGTTTTATTATATTGTTGAAAGTAAAACAAGACACGTGACTGAAAGTAATAAAAAAAAATAAGACACAACCGAAAATAAAACAAGACCCACGACTAAAATTAAATAGAAATCAACACAACTGAAAATAAGACACCCTAATCATCACTGTCCAGAGGTATCCAATTTGTGTCTTTGGGTTCCCCGTAGAGATTCCTAGCCGTGTTCGAGCTCGGTTGAGAGGATGAAGGTGGTACGTCGGCCAATTCACGATCCATAATAATTTTTTGTCTCTGTTCCCAAAACAATTTTTTCTTGGGGGTGTAATCATTTGGATTCACTTGCATGGTAAGATCATCTCGGACTATTGCAAATTCTTTGGCCCTGATGGCTCTTGCTTCAATTTCTTGTTCTTTTGTCCATGCTAAGTACTCGTCCATTTGTTTTGACCGTTCAATCGGTTGATCATTCTTTCTCCTTGCCTTTTTTTTCACCCGTTCATGCAGGCCTTCCGGATGAAGAAGGGCCAATCTCAGATCGCTGTGTGTCATCAACATCAAGGCTCATCGGGGATCCAAATTCAGGAGGATTTTGAAATTTTGGCTCATTTTGTAGTATTGCCCAGCAATGTTTTAGCTTCCAAGGTTTGTTAGTTGCCTTGAAATAGATTCCGCTAAAAGTGTCTGAAATATGTGTAAATGTATAACTAATGTTAATAATTAAAACCCAAATAAAAACTATTAAAAACAAAAGTAAAATTCAACAATATAACAAAAGTAAAATACCGTATCGGTGTTGTTTTGACCACTTGAATGAGCAGCTTCAGCTTTACTTAAAGCAGCACTATAAGCCATGCATTCTTTGCTAATTTTTTTCCATCGGGTATTGCAACTTTCCTTGTTTCGGCTTACACTTCCTTCCGGGCGATTTTTCTCATAATGACTAACAATTTTTTCCCACAATATATTATCCTTTTGGTTGACCCCGTGTTCGGAATCGTTTGCAAACATTAACCTTGCTTCACAAAGGAGTTCGTCTTCCCATGTTTTCCAACTTTCAGATCTTGGTTTAGGAGGCATTATTTGAACAATGGAAAAAATTATAATTGGAGAAAAAAATCTAGAAAAGGAAGTATGGAGAGATTGTGTGAAATATGAAATGATATGTGAATGTATTTATATAGAATATGTTGGTAAAAAAAATAATATTTTAGAAAAAGTAACCGTTGCAAATTGTGTTGATACCACCAAAAGAATAAAAAAAAAAAGAGCCGTTGGGAACAAAAGCTAGAAGACAAAACATAAAAGAATGGGACATGTGGGGGGACAATGAGGGGACAAACTCTTTATGTGTGGGGCCCACACCTTTTATCACAAATTCTACAACACTCTCGGCGCGTGTCTTGTTTGGGTAGTATTTCAACAAGTCTCATATTTGAGACCCTTTCAAGTACTGTCTCTTATTTTGATACCCATTGCTTTACACCATTGAAGATGTAAGTACCGACCTATAGGGTACAAATTATGTGTTTGATCCCCTTTGTTGGAGTTGCCCTTAGGGATCATTGAGCTAGGTCCACGTCCTTATAAACATTTGTGACGCCGGTCAATGGTTTTCCTAATACCTGGAAAGTGAGTGAAGAAGAATTTCATCGCTAGGCAAAAAGTAATTCCAAACCTATGCATACTTTGTCATTTGAGACTGAAAACAGCATATATCCGTTTTAACATATTCATCATTGAAATGCATAGTGTGTGCTGATGTATGTACCGGTGCAGATCTCTTTTGGACAAGCAAAACTGGTTTTTTCACATTATCTAGTATGTAAACATCATTTAGATAAAAGATGCACATGGCACAAAAAAAAATATAATAGAAGGAATAATTTCAATCACTTACGGTGTTATTCACTCCTAGAGTATCGTCTGCTTGGTTTTCAACCATGCATATGTTGTGCTTCAACTGAGGGTGTGATTGGACTTACTATTGAAATGGCTTGCACATTGTCTAATTGACTTGAAAACGGTTGATTTCTACTTGATGAAGTGCCCTGTAATGGAAAACAAAAAATTATACAATCAGAGATGTTTGATTGGTATTCAACTGATGCCGAGAAAAAATTAACAAACTCAAACAATTGCAATTTAAAAGCCTATTTGCTTACCACAAATAGCCAGACAACAAAAATTATGAAATTGGTTTATTTCATGTTCACATCTCTAACATGCACAAGACACAAAGATAGATATTTCAAATCTTGCAACAATCAGACAATAGATAGATATATAGAAATTCTCTTGCAAAACATTCATGATTTCATTATTTCAATTTCGAGTATTTTTCCAGAAAAAGTAGTAGATTAAGTGACCCAAAAAAAACCTCCAAATCTTTTACTGAAGTTTTCTTTTTGCAGAAACTTGGAAGGAAAGGGGAAAAAAACAAATCTTACGATATTTTTTTCCCAAAAAAAGGTTTCAAATCTTTTACTAAGTTTTTTGACTTCTTGACAGAAAAAGTCTATTATTTGAAACAAAAAAAAATCTTACACTATGCTTTTCCCAAAAAAAATGTAGTGTTCATTCTCTACTAACCATAAATCGGATGGGGTTGGCCAAACAACCACAGCGCCATGGATTCCTCACTGACACTTGATCAAGTTAGCTAAATCACGAACTGAGCTTAATCTTCATTACTCCCCTTCCCATCAACTGAAGACCTAGCTACAAATCAACGGACAATGACATTACTCAAAAAAAAAATCAATAAGAAAATTGAATACTTGTAGAGATTTTTTTCTATTGGGAAAGGAATTAGGGATTGGGAAGAGGGATGAAGGGAACGAAATTAGGGATTTTGGAAAGGGGAATGTCGATTAAATGAGTCCCGTTCTTCTTGATCGTAAATGAAAGATTACGTGGGAAACGAAAGAATACGTGGATATGCCAGGTTGGAATTTAACGTTTAGTCACGTTAAAGTAGACGGCATATTGGTGTTTGTCCTAAAATTGAAATAAAACACAAACATAGGGTCCTAAAAGTGTCATTTAAAAAGATAAGGGTCATATTTGAAACAAAGCTAAAACATCAGGTCTTAAAAATGTCAAAAACCCTTAAAACACACACACACACACACACACATATATATATATATATATATATATATATATATATATATATATATATATATATATATATATATATATATATAATATCGACACTTTAATTTGAATGTCGTGTGCACTATTGAACACATTTTTGACACGTAACCAGCATATGCCGGTCAATTACAATATATGATATATGACTCGCTTTGACACCATCCAACACGACGACACTGACACAACTACAAAAAAAAAACTATTTGTTTTTTTCCTTTGTTTAAGGTTTTTCATAGAATATTACATACATGGTTTTCAACGATGATTATGGTTTGACAAGTAATTATATCATATTTAGTTTATATATTTATTATATTGATAAACAATTCTCTTTTATAATTTGTAATATTTTGAAGGTCAATCATTTTTTTCGTATTTTCTTTATAACCTATAGTGGTCGATTATCTATTTTTTAGTTTGAAAAAGAACATGCTACTTCCGTCTCAAAATATAAGTCATTTTACACTTTTAGATTTGTCCCACAATATAAGTCATTCTACACCATTGTAACATTAATTACCATTTTTTCTATCTTATCTCTAATTTATTATCAATCCAACCACTTTTAATTACTTAACAATTATTGTATTAATAATAGTCAATGGGTTTTTTAGATATTAACCTTCTAATTTATGACATTCTTAATCTGTGTGAAAATCTCACGGATGACTTATATTTTAGGACGGGGTAGTATATTTTTTATATTCAAAGGGTTTATGTATTGCAATTTGCATACCTTACTTTGTTTAGTAATGTGGATTTATTCGAATTTTATATAAATAATCTAATATTAATTTATATTAAGTACTCCCTTCGTTTTTTTTAACTGTCACATTTGATGTCCAGGTTCATCCAAAAAATGACTAACCTTAAGCTAAAAAGTGATCAGGCTCATCCAAAAAATTATATCAAATGTGACAGTTAAAAAAAACGGAGGGAGTATATTTTTAACACGTGTCTCTGACGTGTCGTGTCATTGAATTTTAAAATTTCCGTGTCGTCGTCTCCGTGTAGTGTTGTACGATGTGTTTTGTCTTTAAATTTTAAAATTAACCGTTGTGTTGTGCGGCGTGTTGCTGACGTGTCGCAACCTTAAATTTCTAAATTAACTGTGTTAGTGTGTCCGTATAGATGTAATATATATATATATATATATATATATATATATATATATATATATATATATATATATATATACACACACTTTAAATTCCCTAGTCAAAAATATTAAAGATATATTATTAGATATCGGGTCTCTACAAGTTTACTAGATTATGTCATACGTATACACATGTTAAACGTGCATAATTTTATAATATGTTGGTCGTGTGTCGAGTCATAAACTTGTCCAACCCTGCATATGGCACAAGTGTTGATACCTAGTTAAAAATATAAAATGATTTATTTATATATATATATATATATATATATATATATATATATATATATATATATATATATATATATATATATATATATATATATTAAAGTGAAAGATGTGTGCTTAAAAAAAACACCAAAAAAAGCAAGGAATAGCAGGAGTGGTGGACCATTCTTCGGAGGGTAGGGTTAAAATTGTAAAAGGAATGGAAAGATAAATCATTTGCCCAAGTAGGAAGGTTTAAGCCATGTTCATACCGGGAGCCTTTTTGATAGCCGTCGATGCAATTTTATAGTATTTAAAAAATAAAAAATAAAAAAGAAAGAAAAGAAGGAAAATTACAGAAATTCAACTTTTTTTTTTAGAAACGAATTTCATCTTGATGATCGAGGATTCTCCAACTTTGATGATCAAGGAATTCAACCAACCCACTATTATTTACAAATTTTATATCGGAGAAATTTGGAAATCAAATCCATAGGACCTGACATTGTTTTTCCGGTCTGACAACGTACGTGTGACACTTATCAAGTTGGATTACAAGTAAGATCACCTCCGAACATGGTTCAAGTTGATCTTCCAATGTCATCCGCTCTTATTATTATCCAAGTATCCAGCGGTTGGCATCAAACACGGGCTTCCGCTTTGCATCAAAACATATGCTTCAGTGGTGGACCATTCTTTGGAGGGTAGGGTTAAAATTGTAAAGGAATGGAAAGATAAATCATTTGCCCAGGTAGGAAGGTTTAAGCCATGTCCATACCGGGAGCCTTTTTGATAGCCATCGATACAATTTTATAGTATTACAAAAAAAAATCTATATCTTATGTAAAGAGAAAAAGATGCATCCATCAGCCTCTACGTCGCCCCTTTCTCCAACTTTTGGTGTTCTCTCTTAGCTCGACACGTGGCAAGCTCTTAGCTTGTCACGTGTCAGCAACTTCATATTTTAAATAAATAAAAAAGACATTGCCTGAGAACTACTTTTCCTCTTTAATACTTTTACCCTTTTTTTTCTTCGTTCTATATTATATTTCTTTCCCAGAAAATATATTCAACGGTATCACACAAACATCACGTCAGTCTTCCTACAACGTCATCCTCTGAGGCCTTTTAGGGTGGATATGTGTATTGCCCATAGGATTTGGGAAGGCTTTCGGTAGAATATCTAGACTCTTTGGTGAATTTCTCTGTTGCTTTTGAGATTTTTTCGTACAAGCTTGATTGATGGCGGCTGATGCAGAGGGGTTGCATAATTTTGCTTCTTGCCCACTGGTTTTTGCTTATCATGTGTTCCTAAATCGGTTATCCAAGCTTACACAGACCGGGTAATCTCGGAATCTCAAAAAAAAAATATTAATAAAGGGAATTCCTTCTTACCTTATCCTTTTTTTTTGTTGAGGGAACTCCTTCTTACCTCTTATCCCTTTAAATAGTGCGGATTTAATACAAGTCTTCTCTCTGTCAAACACAAGTGTCTCTCCTCCTGCCTGACATAGCACCCGGTTCTCTTGCAATTACTCCTCCTGCATCAATTAATTGGTTTCCAGCTTCCACCGGATACTCACTTGAAGGTACAGTAAAGGCTTTATGCCATTAAATATTTTTGGTTGTTTATTGTGTTGAAGTTCAAGTAAGAGTGAAGTTAGCAGACTGATGTACACCAGAACATTTGTTTAGTTCTCTTAGGACTTTAGTCGAACACTTGTGTGAAAAAAGCAGTTGAGTTTGTTAGCAATCAATTAGGCGGTTGTAACCAACTTGGCTGTTAGTTAGATAGTTAGGAAGTCTATATATACTCCCAATTGTAATCCAGAAAGTCAAGTTTTGTTAATTCGATCAAAATCAATGAAATCAAATTTTCTTCATTTTCCCGCCTTTCTGTTTTTTCAATTTTCTTCATCTTCTTCGCAAGAGTGTTCTTAATAATTTTGCAGTTTTCGATTATTGTCAACATGGTATCAGAGAAAAGCTTCAGGTGTACATTTCTTGTTTGATTGCGGTGTGGAATCGCGATTCTGAGTTCTGAATTCTGAGTTGTAGTGTGGAACTACAATCTTCATCTTTTATTCAATTTTTCTTGAATTCTGTCACTCGTTTCTTGGCAATGGCTGAAGAAGGAGATGTTGTAGCTGTTAATCCCTACCATATTCATCCTGGGGAGAATCCCTCAGCTGTGATTGTTCAGCCGGTATTAAAGGGAGCAGAGAATTATCACTGCTAGAAGAGAGCAATTTCTATGGTTCCATCAATGAAGGGCAAATTGAAGTTCGTTGATGGTTCATTACCTAAACCACCAGAAAATCATAGGCATTATGAAATCTGGTGCCAGTGTAATGACATGGTGTCAAATTGGCTTGTCAGTTCTGTAGATGTTTCCATTCAGCAAAGTATTTTTTGGTTAGACACAGCAAGGGATATTTGGGTTGATCTTGATCACAGATTTGGAGTTGGTAATGCTTACCGTTTATCTAATCTCCAAGAAGAGATATATGCAACAAAGCAAGGTGCATTATTAGTAGTTCAGTATTTCACCAGACTGAAGAGTTTATGGGATCAATTAATAGTTTTAAGGCCTGCTCCACCCTGCACTTGTGCTGCCAAACCAATCTATAAAGAGCAGGATGAGACTGACAAAATCATCAGGTTCTTGAAAGGGTTAAATGATTCATATAGCAATGTAAGGTCACAAGTCTTGATGGCAAAACCCATACCAGATCTTTCCACTGTATTCAACATGGCATTGCAACATGAGAGTCAGATCAATTATGCAAATCTAGGAGCTGATAAGACAATATTGAGTACACAAGCAACTGGATTCAAGCAAGATAATCAAGATTCTATGCCATTAGTTTCTCATGCTAATGCTTCCTATGGAAGAGGTGGATGAAGAGGTCTCGGGAGGGGTTATACTGGAAATAGCGAGAGGCCACAGTGCTCATATTGTGGCAAAGAAGGTCACACGAATGAAAAGTGCTATAAGAAATATGAATACCCTATTGGCTCAAAAGGCAGGGGAATGGGGCAGATACAGGCCAATCATGTCAGTCTGGATCAAGGTTTCTTACCAAATATGGAAGATGCAAATGCAGATGTTTATCAAAATGCAGTTTCACAGAGGTCAGACACAGTGGCATCTAGTTCCAGCACAATAACCAGGTCACAGTATGACAATATCATGGATATGCTGAAAAATAACTCATCGATGGTCCTGGACAAGCTGTGGCTCTTACTGCAAATACTCATACTACTGCAGCTTCATTAGGTACTATCTATGAATGGATAGTAGATTCAGGTGCCACTGATCATGTTATTTACTCACTATCCGATGACTAACGCAAAACCTATTTTTGGTGTCACTGTAACATTACCTAATGGAACACATACACCAGTCACACATATAGGACAAGTTAAGATAAATAAAAATCTGACACTGGATCATGTCCTATGTGTACCACATTTCACATACAACTTGATGTCTGTTAAAAGACTAACTAATAATGAGGCTTATTCTTTATCTTTTGGAGCTAATGGTTGTACTATGCTGGATAATGCATTGAAGAGAATGATTGGTTCAGCTGAATTGGTCAAGGGCATGTACATATTAAACGCTGATCTTACTGTTATGCTTTCCACACAGCCAATAACCTGTCAATCTGTCATGTTACCAGATTCTTTACTGTGGCATTATAGACTTGATCACCCTTCAAAACAAGAGATTAAGTGTTTTACACAAGTCTAATTCTTATATTAAGCCTTGTATAGATACTGAATGTCATGTATGTCCTTTAGCAAAACAAAAGAAACATATTTCCTCATAGTGATTCTGTTTCTGATGACATTTTTGATCTGTTACATGTAAACATATTGGGTCCAAACAGATTCTGTACCTATAATGGAGAATATTACATTTTAACTGTTGTTGATGATCACTCTAGATTTCTTTGGATTCATTTAATGAAAAACAAATATGAGACAAGAACTCTATTACAAACCTTTTGTAACACTGTTTTTACACAATTCAGTAAACAAGTAAAGAAAATCAGGTCTGATAATGGCCTAGAATTTAAAATGGATGCTTATTATGCATAAAAGGGCATCATACATGAAACATCTTGTGTTCATACACCACAGCAAAATGGTGTGGTGGAAGAAAACATCAACACCTACTAAATGTGGCTAGGGCACTTAGATTTCAAGCTGGATTTCCCATGTCTTATTAGGGTCTGTGTGTTAAACATGCTGCTATTCTCATTAACATTACACCTACTCCTTTGTTAAAAGATCAAACACCTTATTTTATCATGTATGGGAAGCAACATAATTACACTGATCTAAAAGTCTTTGGTTGTTTAGCATATGCAAGTACAATTTCTCAGGAAAGGAGCAAGTTTGATAATAGGAGCAGAAAGTGTGTTTACATTGGAAATCCTCCACCACACCAAGGGTTTCAATCTGCTGGACCTTCAAACCAGGGAGTTTCTTACTTCCAGAGATGTGGTTTTTCATGAGCATTCTTTTCCTCTTCTAACTAACACACCACCTACTAACACTGAGTCTGTATTACCTATGCCAAATTTCCAAAATATCAATTCTAACATACTTTATGATGATCATGTGAATGAAAACACAGGCTCTGATAATCAAAATGGTGAGGATTCAAGTGCTGAGGGCTTCCTACACACAGGAGATAATCTGATGCCTCACAGCATTTACCACCACCAAACCCCAGTCAAAATCTAAGGAGGTCTATGAGGCCAAGGAAATACCTGCACATTTGCAGGATTATCACGCTGTTATAGGGACAACTACCACTACACCTCATACACTTGACAAAGTGTTGTCCTTTGACAACCTCTCTAATTCCTATAAAGCTTTCTCCTGCAACCTAGATGCTGAACAAGAACCTGCTGAACAAGAACCTACAACTTATACAGAAGCTGCCAAGCATGAAAATTGGCAGAAAGCAATGCAGGAAGAATTATCAGCACTACACAAGACTAACACCTGGAAATTAGTTGATTTACCTCCAGGTAAGAAGCCAATTGGCTGCAAGTGGGTATACAAGATCAAAAGGAAAGCAGATGGCAGCATTGATAGATATAAAGCAAGACTGGTAGCCAAAGGATATACACAAACTGAAGGAATAGATTTTTTAGAAACTTTTTCTCCAGTTGCAAAGTTATCTACCATCAGATTGTTTCTCAGTTTAGCTTCTTTGAACAAATGGCACTTGCATCAAATGGATGCCAATACAGCCTTTTTACATGGAGACTTAGATGAGGAGGTCTATATGAGACCACCACCAGGTCTTCCTATTTCAGGCAGAAATCAAGTATGCAGATTGGTCAAATCTCTATATGGATTGAGACAAGCAAGTAGACAGTGGAATGCCAAGTTAACTGCAGCTCTTACACAAGCAGGATACATCCAATCCAAGCATGATACTTGTCTATTCACAAGAGGACAATGATCTACTTTCATTGCTTTCCTTGTCTATGTGGATGATATAGTGGTGGCTAGTCCTGATTTGCAATAGATCCAAATTCTTAAAGACTTACTGCATCAGGCATTCACAATCAAAGATTTGGGACAGCTCAGATACTTTTTAGGCTATGAGATTGCAAGATCAGAATCTGGCATTCTAATGAATCAAAGGAAATACTGTCTGGATCTACTTCTAGAATTTGGATATCTGGGAGCTAAGCCTTCAAGTACACCTATGGATTCCAAGATCAAACTAGAAGCAGTAGATTCACCACATCTTAGAGACAACACTTATTACAGAAGTTTGGTTGGCAAACTTTTGTACCTTAGCAACACTAGGCCTGACATTGCATATTCTGTGCAGCAGTTAAGTCAGTTTTTGGATAAACCTACAGAGAATCATTTAGCTGCTGCTCATAAGCTTTTAAGATTCCTTAAAGCAGCACCAGGGCAAGGTTTATTCTTCCCTTCCAGTGGTGCACCTCTCTTAAGAGCCTATAGTGACTTAGATTGGGCTGGTTGTACTAAGACCAGGAGGTCAATCAGTGGTTATACTGTTTTTCTTGGTGAATCCTTGATATCATGGAAGAGCAAGATACAGACAACAATTAGTAGAAGTAGCTCAGAAGCAGAATATAGGGCAATGGATCTAACAGCATGTGAAATTCAGTGGTTACTGTATCTTCTTTCTGATTTCCAGATACAACATTCTCAGCCAGTTCCTCTGTTTTGTGACAATCAAAGTGCAACCTATATTGTAGAGAATCCTGTCTTTATGAAAGGACTAAGCACATTGAGATTGATTGTCATTTTGTGAGGGAGAAGTATCAACAGAAGGTCCTAATTCCTATGCCAGTCAGAACTGAGGATAATCTAGCTGACATTCTTACTAAAGCTGTTGAAAAGGCTGTTCTTACCAGACTATGGCCTAGATATCCTACTAAAGACATCTATGCCCCATCAACAAGCCAACAAGGATGAAAGTTCAAGTAAGAGTGAAGTTATCAGGCTGATGTCAAGCTGTATTTATCCTAACTATAGCTTTATGGAGGATGTTGAAGTTCAAGTAAGAGTGAAGTTAGCAGACTGATGTACACCAGAACATTGTTTAGTTCTCTTAGGACTTTAGTCGAACACTCGTGTGAAAAAAGCAGTTGAGTTTGTTAGCAATCAATTAGGCGGTTGTAACCAACTTGGCTGTTAGTTAGATAGTTAGGAAGTCTATATATACTCCCAATTGTAATCCAGAAAGTCAAGTTTTGTTAATTCGATCAAAATCAATGAAATCAGTTTTTCTTCATTTTCCCGCCTTTTTGTTTTTTCAATTTTCTTCATCTTCTTCGCAAGAGTGTTCTTAATAATTTTGCAGTTTTCGATTATTTTCAACATATTGCATGTGTTAAAACTATATAAAGGATTTCTTTGGTCAGGTTCTGCCTTTTGTGATATTATACATATATAGCTGATGAAAGGAGCCATTGGTTCATACTTAGGAAAGGAAGACAACTTTGGATCAGGAATAGCCATTGGTTCATGCTTATGAAATATGATTCATATTGGAGAACATGGAAGTCTGTCTATTTTGTTTGCTACTAGGGAGCTTTTGTAATGTAGTTTGCTATGTTCAAATTGATGTTCAACATAAAACTTAATCTTCATTATTTAATGAAAGAAAAAAAGGAGCCGATTTACTTTAAATTTTGACAGGGAAAGTGTTTTGTGGGAACTATGAAAAGAGTGAACAAGGTTGTCCTTTCGATTTTTCGACTAATTTGGTCCCTTGACTGTTTAAACCATGCTTAGGAAATGAATTAAGAAGTAGTCTTCTCATTTTTGAAGTTCTTCCAACTGAGATTTTTTTATTTACTTTGAATAGTTGTAAGGTTATTCTGGGCTTATATGGAAAACTACCCAATAGTATGGGTGTGATGGGTGTTTATATGTTGGATTATGTATTCTTGTTTAATACTCGTTTTACTATCGCTTTTGAGTATGCTATACCTTTTCCCTTGCTCCGTGTCACTCATGGCCGGGATTCTGCTACTAACTGATGTTCGCATTCATTTCTCAGGACTGTTGTTGCGCGACTGAAGTTCTAAATGGCTGATATCCAGGTATCCTACACACACGGTTACTTGACTTGTTATTTTCGTGTCGTTTTGGCCTAACATTATTCACTGCATTGTATAAGCCTGAGCATCACTTTGAAGTTTGAAGGCACTTCAAGCTCTTCACTTTCCCTTGCTTAACTTTTCATTCATTTCTTGAGCTGGCATGCTATGTCCTTTGTTAGGTCTATAGTTTTCCTGTGGCTTTCATGAACTCACTTTCTTTCTAGGCTCTAAATTAAGAAGCAGGTGATACCTTAAGACAGTACAAAGTTTAGGATTATTGTACTCTCTGAAGAGCAAAGGTTAGCTAATCATTTTCTTGGACTGTGATCAATGAATTTATGTTGCAAATGAAATTCTGCATGCTAAAGTTTGTAGCCATGACATTCTACAAGAATTGTGTTAGTCTAACAGATCTCAAATTTCATTTCGAATTTGTTTATTATCTTACTGGTATGCCCTTTCGGTCCATAAATTAATCATGGATCAGTGTATCGGAAGATGATTAATGTTCATATGTGGGGATTTTTTTTATTTGAAAGAAATCTGCACTACTAAAAAAAAACCTTTTTGCTACACTTTTGTTTGCCACGCTCCAGCGAAAAAGCGCCTCAAAAAGTACCTTTTGCGTTACTGTTTACGAGCGACGCAAAAGGTACCTTTACTGTAATTTTTTTTGATAAAACAGTGACGCGAAAACAACTTTTTTGCGACGCTCATAAAAAGTGACGCTACAGGTTCATTTTTTGCGACGCTTAATTTGTGGCGTGGCAAGCTATAGTGTAGCAAAAAGGTATTTTTTTTGTAGTGCTGTTTTATTGATCATCTGATGCTCAAGATACATTATCCGATTTACATACGAACTAGATAATTTAGCTTACTGTAAAAGCGGTTGGATGAACTTATCGACACTGTAGAACAGCATGCAATCTCATTATTACAGCCCCCCATTCTCAATCAAGGACACTCGTTTTCGTAAGCCTCGCTGGCATTTTTCCAGTTCATCACCTTCCATATGTTCTTCAGATAATCTGGCCTCACATTACTGTACTGCAGGTAGTACGCGTGTTCCCAAACATAAATGCCGAGCAACGCAACTAAACTGGATCCTCAGGTAACTAATGGATCCTGATTTGTTGTGATTTCAATCACAAGACGCTTAAACTCTTTGTCCGGACCAAGCCCCACCCATCCAGATCCTTGCAAAGCAGCGCCTTCGGCATTCATCTTTTGTATTAAAGCTTCCAAAGAACCAAAATGCATGTCAATAGCCCATCCTAAAGAACCCTTTGGAGGCCCACCACCACCTTCACGAACAGGGGCCAGATTATTCCAAAAGATTGAGTGGTTGATGTGGCCTCCGCCATTAAACTTGATAGCTCTCTGCAACTTCACGACAGCTGAAACATCACCTTTGTAAATGGCATCATCTAGCTGCTCAAAGCCTTGTTGTAATTAGTGGCGTAAGCTTGATGGTGCTTCGGGTGATGCTATTGCATGATCTCTCCACTTATAGCTGGCTCCAAAGCTCCATAATCGTAAGGTAGGTCCGATGGAGTGAATGTTTGTATACCTTGTAGCTGCTGCCGGAAACCCAACGCAGCTCCGGCTCCGGCCAAACATTTTCTGCTAATTAAGGTCCTTAAAGCCATGAATTATCAGCTTTCAATTATAATCAATGGAAAATTCAGTCTTAGGACTATATATATATGGACAATTATTGAAAATGACGTATATTGGACTTAATTAGGCAAAAAAGACATCCAAAACAAACACTTAGTTATAAGGACAAAAAATATGTAGATAAACCCAAATACCCTTGATGGAAAGAAAAAAAAGAAAAAAAAAGAGAAAGCCGGAACGGAAATCTTATATGCTGAATGTTTATTTACTTTTTTTTTATTTAATTTAGATTAGAAACTCGTTGTGTTTTGCTTCTTTTTTTTTCTTTTTTTTTATTTTTATTTTTCTTCATTTGGACGCAGAAAGCTTCTTCTTTTTTTTCCTTTTTTCTTTTTTTTTTTCTTTTTTTTTCCCGTTTGGCGGACGGTGAAAATTTATTTTTTCTTTTTTTATTGACCACCGTAATGCGTTGACCACCGCGATGCATTCACTACCACGATGAAGTGACACCGCGATGCACTGACAACTGCGATGCAGAGACGCCGCGATGAAATGAGACCGCGATGCACTGACAACCGCGATGCATTGGCCACCGCAATGCAGGGGCAATCCGATACAGTGACCAACCCCAATGGAGAGACACCGCGATGCAATGACTGTTGGAAAGGTGTCCTAAACCCAATCGGGTTGGACCGGATCCGACCGGGTCGGGTCACTTACAGTCTATTTAGTTCATGTAATAACTTTATTATGATTAATAAAAGCACTTATGTTATTATATATTGTTTGTCTTCATATTATTTGTTGTATATATATAGTAACGTCCCTAGTATCAATCTGTGATAGAGAAACCATGATAGTGATTATGGTTGATGAGATCTCTAATCACTATAACAAGGTTGGTACTTAAATGTCTCTAGTCTTACATATTATCAAATGGGACATTGATAGTATAATTGGACTAGCACGTATTGGATGTCTTCTATCTTTTAGAAGGTAGGGATAGATCTCGTCTATCGAAGTGTAGAGACACTTGGACTGTACGTGGACGTGTATTAGAGAATGCGTACGTTAGACTGACCCACTTACATTAAGTGTCACACTATGTGGCGGTTGTGTAATTATCCTTTTGACCGGAGTCTTCATGGCATCACGGTGTGGATTGTCATGCTTTGACACTATTGAGATTTCTCCTACCCACGGGGCGATCATGCGGTAGTGATTGGGTATGATATTGAAGCATGCGGAGTATACATGATTGGTCGTCCGGGAATCGCGTATCCTATGATTGGGATCGAATATCCGAAATGGCCTTCTTATAAGGAATGTCTAGCTCTCGAGAATCTTTGCAAAGTGGGAGTAAATGTGTTATTCCGAGAGAGCATGATATCCAGATTATAAGATACGATCGTCAATGTATTGACACTCGAGATACGATCGTATGGATATTATTACTGCGATAGGATTGTAAGTTACACGGTAATCGCTTCACATGAAAGGTAGTAGTCATTGCTTTTGACTCTTCCGATAATTGGGGATCACGGTGTGTTGCTAGACGCTATCCCGTGATCGTTAGGTATGAAGGGCATTTTAGTAAATTGCACTTTGTGTCTACGGCCAACATATTCGAAGCCTATCGGGTCACACACATATGAACTTCGAGTCGGATTAAAATGCGGTTATAGTTGATAACCAAATAAGGAAAGTTTATCTCTAGACTATAAAGGTTATAGTGGTAAATTAATATGGTGGTATTTATTTATTATGAATAAATAAAATACAAGATATTAATTATATATAAATTATATTAATTAAAGAATATTCCGGAAGTCAATTTGTTGACTAATGGGCGCCACTTATGAGTGTATGAGATACACTTGGATTGTGCACTTTAATTAATAAGTATTGCCATAATATTAATATAGGATATTAATTGATTTTGGAAAAATAGATTTATGGTAATAAGATAATTATAATCAATATATGATATTGACAAAATAAATTATAATAAAAGAGATAAATCAATCTAATTGATTTTCCTTATTTTATTAGAAAAAGGTTTTCTTCTCCTACACACTTGAGACTGGGGGCGCCACCTCCCTATAAAAGGAAGTGGGTGTCAAGCTCTTTTGTACAACACAATTGCAAGAGTTCATAACTCTTGTGTAAAATAGAGAGCTCTCCATAGTGAGTTTGTGAGGAAGAAAAGGTCCGTCTAGCAGCCGAGTTTTTCCGATAGCAATCCAAGGAGGATTCCGGCGAGGGTTCGTGTGGATTAGCGATAGAGGCCGGGCGTGTGGACGGCTTGCGCATTGAACTACTCTCCGTTGGCGGTCAAAGCGACGATCTTGTAGATCATCTAAGGTATAACCGTCAAACTACTTAACGTGTTTATTGCATTAAACGAAGAACGATCTAGAAAAGGAAATCAAAATTTTAAATTCATTGCGTTAAACTAGTGATTTCCTAACAGTGGTATCGAGCCGGACTTGAGCTTAAGCAATAAGCATAATTTAATTGCGTAGTATTTAATCAATAGATGCAAGATTTAAATCACGAAACGTTGAAAACAAAAAAAGGGTATCATTGGGGGGCTCGGCCGATTGGCGGCGGCCCCCCTCCTCCACGGCGGCGGCGACGGCTCTAGACCTGCCGTCGTCGGCTCTCTCTTCCAATGGGGGAGATCGACCATTTTCGTTTTGTGATATTTTATTGTGCATAGATATCTCGTTTGTTTAGTTGTGTCATATGGCCAACCAATGGTTCAAATAGTTTGGACCATTGGGAAACCATATGGCATGTTGGCCTTTCCAAATTTTGATTTGGAATAGGCCTAGGCCCTTTTCAAATATTTGATTTGGAATAGGCCTAGGCCTAGGCCACTTCCAAAATTTTGATTTTGGAAAGTGGCCAGGCCTAAACCAAAACTATTTGGCCTTTAGGAATATGCCTTTTGGTTTAGGAAACCAAAGACATCCTGATTTTGGTTAAGACAAAAAAAGGAAAGAAAACAAATAGGAGACTTTATAATTTTAATTTTATTTTGAATAGTTCAAATTTAATTAAAATTTAAATCGATTTAAAATTAAATGTTAATTTTATTTTCGGTTAAGTCATATAATTAATTAAAAGTTATTTAATTATTTGTGACGTGATAAAATAAAGACGCATGAGTAGTAGTAGTTAAAATTAGAATTTAATCTTTTTCATAAGATAAAATTGTATGGATTAGATGTGTAGATATAATGTGATTATATGGACCCGATTGATCATGGACTCGACCAATAGGATAGATGGGAATGTTTTTCTTTATGTTGGTTTTGAAAATTGTCCTAGGCCGTTATGAAGAACGTGACCTAGTTTACTTTTTGCATTTATCCCATTCCCGTGAGCTCCCCCCGTGTGCGGCGGGTGTAATTATTTATTATGTAACAAGAATGGAGCAAGAAGTTCAAGACCAAGGAGAGATAAAGAACCCATTGGCGTACAGCAATAAAGATCCTATTGGCGGTTGCGGATACCATTAGTTTGTGACCAGCGGTTTCGTCAGTTTGTATTCGAAACCGCACCTAGGAAAAGTCCATGATCATACCGGTTATTTTATGCGCGGAATGTTGTGTATGTTTTACTTTATATGATATCGTAGTAATATGCACATAGTAGATGAGACCATAATTAAACCAAATTAATTAAGTGAATTAATTTAAAATTATTCCCACGCCAAAAATCGAGCCAAAAATTGTCTCCCAATATTATAATGACGGTGAAGAGCCTTTGTTCGGATCCAACTGATCGACCACCGTCGGGAGTTGACCTACCACGGGTATATCGTTATTATTGAGATATGATCGTCACGAGATCTCATGAATATTGGGTTATGACTCGACTAAAGTCTTTCGGTGATTGGCCACCGTCAGGACCGTCGACTTTAGAGACAAGGGGTGGCTATCACATAGAGATGTGAGACGTCAAAGAGTTGACTAGTCAACCAACGGAAGTCGAATGAGATGCGACCGGTAGAGTACCTACCTTCGAAATTGCCACGATTGATCGACCACCGTCGGGGATTAAGGCAACTAGATGGGGTCCCATCCACTAAAGAATTAATTAAATTCTTGAAAGCCAATAGGAATAGTTGGCTAGTGGGAGTAAAACCTTATAAAATTTCTTAGTGCAAATTTAGGTTTTTATACATGAGCTTTTACTTATTCTATCTTTATTTATTGTTGTAGAAAATGTCAAACAAATTGAACCTTCGATTTATCATCGAAAACAAGCTTGACGAAACTAATTTTCTCGATTGGGAAAGAAACCTCAAAATCGTTTTGAGGCACGAGAAGATTGGCTATGTCTTGGACGAGGCCCTACCGGAAAAGCCCGCAGAGGGTTCGGCCGCAGATATTGTCGAGAAGTACAACAAGCACTATTCTAACAGTACTGATGCTACATGTATCATGCTTGCTTCTATGACACCTGAACTGCAGAAACAGATGAGTCCATGGACGCCTACTCTATCATGGTCCACCTAAAGGAACTTTATGCTTCTCGGTCCCGTACCGAGAGGTACGAGGTCTCGAAGGCCCTGTTTAGTTGTAAGATGGCATCTGGGACTGCTGTGGGGTCACACGTGCTTAAAATGATCGGGTACATAGAGAGGCTTGGGAAGCTGGGCCACAAGTTGGAACGAGAGTTGAGTATTGACTTGATTCTGCAATCTCTACCTGATTCATTCTCGCAGTTCGTGATGAACTATCACATGAACAAGATAGATTGCTCCCTTGCGGAGTTATTGAACATGTTAAAGACTGCTGAGGGCACCGTGGGGAAGGGAAAGCAAGTGTTGCTGGTCACTTCGAGCAAGGGCAAGGCAAAAGCCCAGAAAAAGTCCAAGAAGGCGAAGGTCGCACCTAAGCCAACGCCTAAGATAGCAAAAGACAAATCCAAGGATGCTTGCTTCCATTGCGGTGAGACCGGACATTGGAGGAGAAACTGCAAGGGCTTCTTGAGTACCAAGAAGAAGCATTCTGATGCTTCGACTTCAGGTATATTTATGATTGAGATCAACATTACTTCTTCTAAGTCTAACCACTGGGTATTAGATACTGGTTGTGGTTCTCATATTTGTACGAATATGCAGGCACTAAGAAGAACTAGAGATCCGAGGAAAGGAGAGGTGGACCTATGCGTTGGAAATGGAGCAAGTGTTCTGCGCTAGCCGTAGGAGTTTATTTTCTTTCATTGCCCAGTGGGCTAGTACTAGAACTCAATAATCGTTATTTTGTGCCTGCTCTTACGAAGAGCATTATTTCTATTTCTGCATTAGATGTTGATGGATTTTCTTTTACGTTTGAGAATAAATGTTGTTCTTTTTCACGTGATGGAATCTTTTATGGTACTGGCATACTTAGCAATGGTCTCTACATATTAGATATGAATGTTGATGTACTTAATATAAATAACAAGAAAGCCAAAACAAATGACTTGAATGAATCCTACTTATGGCATTGTAGACTTGGCCATATAAATAAGAACCGCATTTCCAAACTCCATAAAGATGGAATGTTGGATCAATTCGATTACGAATCGTTTGATACATGCGAAGCTTGTTTACTTGGCAAGATGACAAAGTCACCTTTTAGTGGCAAAGGGATAAGATCCAATGAATTGCTTGAGCTTATACATACTGATGTGTGTGGCCCAATGTCAATTCAAGCCAAAGGAGGATACTCTTATTTTATCACTTTCACTGATGACCATTCTCGCTATGGTTATATATACTTAATGAAGTATAAGTCTGAAGCCTTCGAAAAGTTCAAAGAATTCAGAAGTGAAGTGGAGAAACAACTGGGTAAAGAAATCAAAACACTTCGATCCGATCGAGGTGGAGAATACCTAGATGGAGAGTTTCAAAGTTATTTAAAGGAGAATGGGATTCTACCTGAATGGACCCCTCCAGGGACGCCTCAAATGAATGGCATATCCGAGAGGAGGAATCGTACTTTGTTAGACATGGTACGTTCCATGATGAGCTATGCGGTTCTTCCAAAATCGTTTTGGGGGTATGCTCTAGAAACCGCATCCTATACACTGAACCGAATTCCATCAAAGACGGTTGAGTCCACTCCCTATGAAGTGTTCAAAGGGAAGAAACCAACACTAGGTTACATGAAACCTTGGGGATGTCCAGTTTATGTGAAACGAACCATGCCTGACAAACTGGAACCTAGATCCGACAAATGTCTGTTTGTGGGTTATCCTATGGAAACCAAAGGGTACCAATTTTACCACCCCGAGGAACAAAAGGTGTTTGTTGCCAGGATGGCCACTTTCTGGAGAAAGAGTTTATTCGGATAGGGTCAATGGGAGTAAGATTGATCTTGAAGAAATTCGAGAACCACTTACGGATAACAATCCGTTGATGGAAGTAGAGGAGACACCACATACAAATGTGGCGCCACCCTCTACCGTAGACACAATAGCACCTCGAAGATCCACCAGGGAACGCCGTGGACCCGAAAGGTACACTGGCGTGTATCTCATGGAAGATGAGGACCCTAGAACTTATGAGGAAGTGCTATTAAGGCATGACAAAGAGAAATGGCTAGAAGCCATGAATTCTGAGATGGAATCCATGAAGGACAACCAAGTTTGGAACTTAGTTGATCCGCCTGAGGGAATAGTTCCCATAGGGTGTAAATGGGTCTTTAAGAGAAAGACCGACATGAACGGTAACGTGACCACCTACAAGGCTAGGTTGGTGGCAAAAGGTTATAAGCAAAGACAAGGAGTTGACTATGATGAAACCTTCTCGCCTGTTGCCATGTTAAAATCCATTAGAATTTTGCTCGCTATTGCAGCATACCATGATTACGAAATCTGGCAGATGGATGTGAAAACAGCTTTCCTTAACGGGAACCTGTCTGAGGAAGTGTATATGACACAGCCTGAGGGTTTCGCAACCAATGACGCCAGGATGGTGTGTAAACTGCAAAGATCCATTTATGGATTAAAGCAAGCTTCTCGGAGTTGGAATCTTCGCTTTGATGAGATAATCAAACAGTTTGATTTCATCAAGAACGAAGATGAGCCTGTGTTTACAAGAAGGTTAGTGGGAGTGCCATTGTGTTCTTAGTGCTTTATGTGGATGACATACTGCTCATAGGGAATGATGTGCCTATGTTACAATCAGTCAAAGCTTGGTTATCCAAGAACTTCTCAATGAAGGACTTGGGTGAGGCAGCCTATATTCTAGGAATAAAGATCTATAGAGATAGATCTAAAAGGTTGCTTGGTCTATCGCAATCCACCTACATAGACAAGATGCTGAAGAGATTCAGCATGGAGCAGTCCAAGAAAGGATTGCTACCCATGTCACATGGGGTCTACCTGTCAAAGGGAATGAGTCCTAAGACAGAGGAGGAAAGGGCACAAATGAGTAAAGTCCCTTATGCTCCGGCAATCGGGTCTATCATGTATGCCATGTTATGCACAAGACCAGACGTCTCGTACCCTCTTAGTATGACTAGTAGGTACCAGTCCAATCCAGGTGATGGTCACTGGATTGCTGTCAAGAATATCCTTAAGTACTTGAGACGTACTAGGGATATGTTCCTGGTTTTCGGGAACGATGATTTAGTATTACGAGGTTACACAGATACCAGTTTCCAAACTGACAAGGACGACTTCAAGTCACAATCTGGATTTGTTTTCACGCTTAACGGCGGAGCAGTGAGCTGGAAGAGTTCCAAGCAGGAGACTACTGCAGACTCTACAACGGAAGCCGAATACATAGCAGCCTCGGAGGCGGCAAAGGAAGCAGTTTGGATGAAGAAGTTCATTACTAAACTTGGTGTGGTTCCTCCATTGAAGGTCCAGTGCCTATGTACTGTGATAATAATGGAGCGATATCTCAGTCAAAGGAACCAAGGTCTCATCAAGTCCAAACATGTGCTACGGCGCTATCACTTGATTAGAGATAGTAGATAGAGGAGATGTAAAGATAGAGAAAGTCCACACGGATGATAACATAGCCGATCCGTTAACCAAGGCATTGTCTCAAGCTAAGCATGAGAAACATGTTCACTTGCACGGGCTTAGGCATATGGGTGATTGGCTTTAGGCCAAGTGGGAGATTGTTGGAAAGGTGTCCTAAACCCAATCGGGTTGGACCGGATCCGACCGGGTCGGGTCACTTACAATCTATTTAGTTCATGTAATAACTTTATTATGATTAATAAAAGCACTTATGTTATTATATATTGTTTGTCTTCATATTATTTGTTGTATATATATAGTAACGCCCCTAGTATCAATCTGTGATAGAGAAACCATGATAGTGATTATGGTTGATGAGATCTCTAATCACTATAACAAGGTTGGTACTTAAATGTCTCTAGTCTTACATATTATCAAATGGGACATTGATAGTATAATCGGACTAGCACGTATTGGATGTCTTCTATCTTTTAGAAGGTAGGGATAGATCTCGTCTATCGAAGTGTAGAGACACTTGGACTATACGTGGACGTGTATTAGAGAATGCGTACGTTAGACTGACCCACTTACATTAAGTGTCACACTATGTGGCGGTTGTGTAATTATCCTTTTGACCGAGTCTTCATGGCATCACGGTGTGGATTGTCATGCTTTGACACTATTGAGATTTCTCCCAACCACGGGGCGATCATGCGGTAGTGATTGGGTATGATATTGAAGCATGCGGAGTATACATGATTGGTCGTCCGGGAATCGCGTATCCTATGATTGGGATCGAATATCCGAAATGGCCTTCTTATAAGGAATGTCTAGCTCTCGAGAATCTTTGCAAAGTGGGAGTAAATGTGTTATTCGAGAGAGTATGATATCCAGATTATAAGATACGATCGTCAATGTATTGACACTCGAGATACGATCGTATGGATATTATTACAGCGATAGGATTGTAAGTTACACGGTAACCGCTTCACATGAAAGGTAGTAGTCATTGCTTTTGACTCTTCCGATAATTGGGGGTCACGGTGTGTTGCTAGACGCTATCCCGTGATCGTTAGGTATGAAGGGCATTTTAGTAAATTGCACTTTGTGTCTACGGCCAACATATTCGAAGCCTATCGGGTCACACACATATGAACTTCGAGTCGGATTAAAATGCGGTTATAGTTGATAACCAAATAAGGAAAGTTTATCTCTAGACTATAAAGGTTATAGTGGTAAATTAATATGGTGGTATTTATTTATTATGAATAAATAAAATACAAGATATTAATTATATATAAATTATATTAATTAAAGAATATTCCGGAAGTCAATTTGTTGACTAATGGGGCGCCACTTTTGAGTGTATGAGATACACTTGGATTGTGCACTTTAATTAATAAATATTGCCATAATATTAATATAGGATATTAATTGATTTTGGAAAAATAGATTTATGGTAATAAGATAATTATAATCAATATATGATATTGACAAAATAAATTATAATAAAAGAGATAAATCAATCTAATTGATTTTCCTTATTTTATTAGAAAAAGGTTTTCTTCTCCTCCACACTTGAGATGGGGCGCCACCTCCTCTATAAAAAGGAAGTGGGTGTCAAGCTCTTTTGTACAACACAATTGCAAGAGTTCATAACTCTTGTGTAAAATAGAGAGCTCTCCATAGTGAGTTTGTGAGGAAGAAAAGGTCCGGTCTAGCAGCCGGAGTTTTTCCGATAGCAATCCAAGGAGGATTCCGGCGAGGGTTCGTGTGGATTAGCGATAGAGGCCGGACGCGTGGACGGCTTGCGCATTGAACTACTCTCCGTTGGCGGTCAAAGCGACGATCTTGTAGATCATCTAAGGTATAACCGTCAAACTACTTAACGTGTTTATTGCATTAAACGAAGAACGATCTAGAAAAGGAAATCAAATTTTAAATTCCGCTGCGTTAAACTAGTGATTTCCTAACAATGACCACCCCGATGCAGAGACACCGCGATGCACTAATATCCGCGATGCATTGACCACTGCGATGCATTGACATCGGCAATCATATATGCAGTGACATCGACAATCATATATGCAGTGACATCAGCAATCATATATGCGTGACATCAACAATTTATGCAGTGGCATCGGCAATCAGATATGCAGTGACATCAACATTTTATGCATTGACCACCGCGATGCCGTGACCACTGCGATGCAATGACATTTTATGAAGCAACACCCGTGATGCATCGACCACCCTATGCAGTGACCATCGCGATGCATTGACCACCACAATGCAGGGGCAACCCCGATGCAGTAGCCACCCCCGATGGAGAGACACTGTGATGCAGTGACCACCCCCAATGCAGAGACACCGCGATGCACTAACAACCGCGATGCATTGACCACCACGATGCATTGACATCGGCAATCATATATGCAGTGACATCGGCAATCATATATGTGTGACATCAACAATTTATGCAGTGACATCGGCAATCAGATATGCAGTGACATCAGCAATCATATATGAATGACATCAACAATTTATGTAGTGACATCGGCAATCATATATGCAGAGACATTGCGATGAAGTGACACCGCGATGCAGCGGCCACCCCGATGTAGAGACACCGCGATGAAGTGGCCACCACCGATGCAGAGACACCCCGATGCACTAACAACCGCGATGCATTGACCACCACGATGCATTGACATCGACAATCATATATGCAGTGACATCGGCAATCATATATGCGTGACATCAACAATTTATGCAGTGACATCGGCAATCAGATATGTAGTGACATCAACATTTTATGCAGTGACATCAGCAATCATATATGAATGACATCAACAATTTATGTAGTGACATCGGCAATCATATATGCAGAGACATCGCGATGAAGTGACACCGCGATGCAACGGCCACCCCGCAGAGACACCGCGATGAAGTGGCCACCACCGATGCAGAGACACCGCGATGAAGTGGCCACCACCGATGCAGAGACACCGTGATGCACTAACAACTTCGATGCATTGACCACCACGATGCATTGACATCGGCAATCGTATATGCAGTGACATCGACAATCATATATGCAGTGACATCGGCAATCATATATGTGTGACATCAACAATTTATGCAGTGACATCGGCAATCAGATATGCAGTGACATCAACATTTTATGCAGTGACATCGCGATGAAGTGACACCGCGATGCAGTGGCCACCCCCGATGCAGAGACACCGCGATGAAGTGGCCACCCCCGATGCAGAGACAATCGAAATGCAGTGATCACCGGGATGCAGTGACATTTTTTGATGAAGCAACACCGTGATGACATTTAAATTTTTCCGACTAATTTCATAAAATCGATTTCTTTTCTTCATAAAATCGACTTCAAATGGCTATATCTTTTGATATAAAACTACGATCAACATAAATCTTTCACCTCAATTCATATTTTTATGCAGTGACATCGGCAATCATACATACAATGATATCAACATTTTATGCAGTGACATCGGCCATATATGCGTGACATCGGCAATCAGATATGCAGTGACATCAACATTTTATGCAGTGACATCAGTAATCATAAATGAATGACATCAACAATTTATGTAATGACATCGGCAATCAAATATGCAGTGAAATCAACATTTTTGTTGAACTTTTTGTCCCGAAATTAGGAAGATTTTTCAGGGGAAATCGAGCTTATGAGCCGCGTCGAACTATATCGAGTACTTAGCCAGTCGAGTTTGATGTTGCCTTTTTATGGCTCAATCGAGCCAGAACGTTTTTAGTCGATTCGAGCTCGAGCCTAGGGAGTATCGAATTATTTCACCCTAATTCATATTTTTTGTCCTCTTTATTTTGATATCTCATTTGACATTTTTCCGAATTAATTTCAAAAAATCGATTTTTTTCTTTATAAATTCGACTTCAAACGGCTATATCTTTTGATATAAAACTCCGATAAACATAATTTGTTCACTATAATTCATATTTTTTCGTCCTCTTTATTCTGATAACTTACTATATAAAATGACACCTTATGCAGTGACACACAATAACACCAACATTTTATGAAGTGACATCAACACCCAAATTGCAAAAACAAAAACTTTGTAAATTGTATATGCAGTGACATCATGATCAACAGTGTCGATACACGATATGACACTCGTTGTATCACAACGGTTGTGTCTGTATCTATACACTTTTTTTTAAACAGAGCAAAACAAAACGCTACATTATCAATCTCATAAAAGTTTTAACAGGAAGCTTAGGTACTACACATTACACAAGCCAAAAAACGAAACCTTAATCACGAAAATAAAAAGAAAGCACATTCTAATTAACTTCTTGGTATGTCTTAATGATTCTTTGGCCTTATAAAGGAAAAAAAAAATTAAAAACTTCTTCTGAATTTCATTGTTTGGTTGGAGTTTCAACCCTCTGATCATTCAACACTAGCACTTGCAGCACTCAGGTCAACAGAAAGATCAAGTGCCTTTCCGGTAATTTTGCTGTACATGCTAATAACATCTTGTACTGTAGTTTCGAAGTGCGTAATTGCATCATAGCTACCAAATATAAAACAATGATCCTCATCAAGATTGTTTACTGGCTCAAATCTATCAAAGGTATCATAGAAAATCTCGTCAACAGGGCCAAGAATGTCTACACCAGGCTTAGAATTCCGGATCTTCTGTCTCAGCTTCTGTCGCAACAAATGCTATGTATTTTCCCTTGGGAGCCACGTTTTGATAATATGAACAACAGAACAAATATATATCTGATAACAAATACATATCTGATTTACGACCGATTTGCTTCTGTGGCAAAATAACCTGAGCTGAATGAGAATCGTTGGTGTCAGGTATCGGATGGCTCATAATGCATATAGCAGAAGACAAGGATTTCATGATACTTATTGATGGCCAAAATAGTGAAGGTCCAACTTTAATCGGCAGTGTACCGAGTCGGATGCACTATAGTAGCGAGCAAGGTCGTATCCACGAGGAATTTATCGAATACCAAAGTCGTTTTCGGATTTAGTTTAGATTAACCGAGATGTTTCAAGTTCAATTACACTAAAACGTAATATAAACTAAAGATACTAAGGGAAGAGAAACATAGTCAAACCATGATCCAATTGATTACTTTCGCCCCTCTAATCGATTGTTCGGGAATGGGATTAACCAACCTACCAACCTAACACTTATATCGACTCATTCATGGGTGCAAACTCCTAAGTGTTGAAATAGTGTCCTAAACCCAATCGGGTTGGACCGGATCCGACCGGGTCGGATCATTTCTACTATTTCTTTATGTTTATACATATATAAAATGACTTTTCTGTTGTCATATATTTGTTCTTTTAAAGAACCAATTATGAATTGTTATGTGATAACGTCCTTAGTATTAAACTGTGATAGAGAAACCATGATAGGAGATTATGGTTGATGAGATCTCTAATCACTTTAATAAGTTTGATACTTATATGTCTCTAGGCTGATGTACTATTAAACAGGGCATTGATAGTATAAACAGACTAGCACGTATTAGATGTCTTCTGTCTTTAAGGGCAGGGATAGATCTCGTCTATCGAAGTGTAGAGACACTTGGACTGTACGTGGACGTGTATTAGAGAATGCGTACGTTAGACCGACCCACTTACACGGATAAGTGTCACACTATGTGACGGTTGTGTAATTATCCTTAAGACCGGAGTCTTCATGGCATCACGGTGTGGATTGTCATGCTTTGACACTATTGAGGTTTCCCCTAGCCACGGGCGATCATGCGGTAGTGATTGGGTATGATACTGAAGCATGCGGAGTATACATGATTGGTCGTCCGGGAATCGCGTATCCTATGATTGGGATCGAATATCCGAAATGGCCTTCTTATAAGGAACGTCTTACTCTCGTGAATCTTTGCAAAGTGGGAGTAAACGAGTTACTTCGAGAGAGCATGATATCCAGATTATAAGATACGGTCGTTGATGTTTTGACACTCGACTAACGACCGTATGGATATTATTACAGCGATAGGATTGTAAGTTACACGGTAACTGTTTCACATGAAAGGTAGTAGTCATTGCATTTGACTCTTCCGATGATTGGGGTCACGGTGTGTTGCTAGACGCTATCCCGTGATCGTTAGGCATGAAGGGCATTTTCGTAATTTGCACTTTGTGTCTACGGCCAACATATTCGGAAGCCTATCGGGTCACACACATAAGAACATCTAGCCGGATTAAAATGTGGTTATAGATGATAACCAATAAGGAAAGTTTATCTCGTACTATAAAGGTTATAGTGGTAAATTAATATGGTGGTATTTATTTATTATGAATAAATTAAATACAAGCTATTAATAATATTGATTAATTAAAGAATATTCCGGATGCCAATTTATTGGCTAAGGTGGCGCAATTTGTGTGTGTATAAGATACACTTGGATTGTGCAATTTAATTAATAGTATTACCAAATATTAATATATTATATTAATATATATATATATATATATATTTAATGAATGTGCGTGTGTGCGCTGTGCATTGAATGTACATGTGCACAATTTCATTAGTTGAATATATTAGTATAGATTTATTTGTGTAATATATATGTGATATATACACATGTGTAAATTGATTTATGGTAATAAAATAAAGATAGTCTCTATTAGATATTGACAATATCTTGGAAATATTCAATATGAGATATTGACAATATCCTAGATTTATTTAATATAAGATATTACAATAAATGAGATAAATCAATCAATTATATTTTTCTTATTTTATTGGGAAAATGTTTTCTTCTCCTCCACTCTACTATGTGGCGCCACTTTCCCTATAAATAGGAAGTGGGTGTCAAGCTCTTTTGTACAACACAATTCCAAGAACTAATAGTTCTTGTGTAAAATAGAGAGCATCCTATAGAGAGTTGGAGAGAGGGGAAAAGGGCCGGTCTAGCAACCGGAGTTTTCCAATAGCAATCCATGATGGGATTCCGGCGGGCTGTTCGTGTGGACTAGCGGTAGAGGCCGAACATTTGGGCGGCTCTATGCAGAACTACTCTCCTTAGACGGTCAAAGCGTCGATCTTATAGATCAACCAAGGTAACCACCGTCTACTAACTCGTTTGTTTATTGCTTAAACGAAGTCGATCCTGGTTAAAAGGAAATAAAATTTTAAATTCCGCTGCGTTCCAGCGTAGATTTCCTAACACTAAGCTAGTGTAAGACGCCATGCAACAATCCAACACCCTTTGCCCGGTTCAACAGTCCACCTTTAAGGATTTAACTGACCGAAACAAGATTAACGGGCTAGAGTTGCCCGATTTCACAACCGATTGAACCTCACTCCCTAATCAATCTAAACAACTCAGTTGATTATAAGAAATGATCTTAAACCCCTTTTCCCACACCCCTTCGCAACATACATTTATAGAAGTGGTGTGTGTGGTCGTGAACTAGGTGATCAAGCTAATTCAAGCATTAAGAACAAGTTTTAAGACATGAATTCATCGATACAACAACAATTAAGCACTACCCATTCCCAATTTCATCAATTAGAGGAGGATTTCTTCAATTTTCACATGATTTGACTATGATATGTTTAGCTACTCATAGTAAAACAAGAAATAACAATCAAAACAAGAATTGAAGCCATAAAACAAGAAGAAAGATGTTATTAATTACCAAAATCGTAGCAAATCCGGATTACATCAAGTTTCAACACCACCCATTGTCAATTGATGATGAAGAGGATCCAAAATGACGAAATCCAAAAGTAGAGTAGAAATCTATGCTAGATTATGCTAAATTTAAGTAGTATCTAGTGTAGGAATTAATCTAAGGGCGAGGGAGAAGGATTTCGACCTAGAGATGAATTTGGGGATCTAGGAGTGAAGTATGAAGTGTAGAAAGTAGAGGGGAAGTCCCTAAAAATCTGTGCAAAAAGCTATATATATGCTTCAGAAATTATGCTTGAAAACGGCCTAATGTGCGCACATTCCGCCTGGTGTGCGCACACAATACAACCTGTCCATCCAATTTGCACACACCTTTCTGAATGTGCGCACATTCCTTCTGTGTTATTATTCAGCATTGACAGGCCTTCAGTAATTTGGCAATATCTCTGCGTGTAGAGCTCCGATTTGAGTGATTCAAAGTGCGTTGGAAAGCTCATTCAATTATCTACAACTTTCATGAAGACCTCAAGTCCATAAAATGCCTCCAACAATGCTGAAAGTGCAGATAAAGTGAATGTAAGGCGAAAACATCAACTATTTTTGATCCGTTTCCATTCCCGGGCTTCAGTTATGCCACTCTAAGCCTCATGCCTTGTCTCTCAGGCTCATAAGTCGCCTATTTCCTGCATTAAAACATCCAAATACATACCAAGCATAACTCTGCAAGAAAGGTAGGGCTCGAATAGGGTCTAAAACACCGAAAAATGCCGAGGATTCCCATCTTTGTGATGGTTCACCTATAAGTGAGTGTGCAATGTGATTTTACCCTATAATAGATCTAAAACTACCCAGAATGAGCCAAAAGAGTTGTAAACGGGGGTTAAAACATACACCGGAGCATAGTAAAGTTGACTCTCATCACTTATTAAGCCAAGAACACAGAAATTACTACAGTTCCTTTCTCTATTACAACGTCAAATTGCTCGTTGCCAAATGACAGGTCCAGTATAGCTTCTTCAAACACCTCAATTTCTGACAGGAACTATCTCAATTAACATGTAAGCAAATAATAACTGCAGATAACTCCATTAACGACCAACACAATAATCAGCAACAAACGAGTTAGCTTGCAAAGCAAAACCACTTTCTTCAATTTCAATGGCAGAATAACCAGAAAATTAAACACAGAACTTATTTCGCATTGTTTACATGTGCAAAATGAGGCAATTTGGACTTGAGAATTACATAAATTTTCTAAAGCATTAGAAGGCACAATGTCAATTTGTCTAACATCTAGAAATGAGAATGAGCCATAATGGAAAACTCGTCAAAAGCAAACCTTTATAACCCTTAGATTCCAATCTCTCCTTCATCTTCTTTACCGCTACAGCAGACAAATCAATGCAGGTTAATTCTTTAATCCCATCCTCATACAAACCCTCGCACAACTGAGAGTTCCCACAACCTAGATCAAGAACCTACGAATTAAACAAGGGAAAATTAACTGTTACAGCATTCCCAACTTAGCATTATCAATACTAAGATTTTTCAGGAGCCTATTTGAACAGGAAGTGTAAATTACCGAATGGTTGGGCTTAATATACTCAAGTATGAGATGACGGAAGTACGTGTAATCCTTGAACCACTCGTAGTGTTCTTCATGAGCAAACCTCTGATTCCCGAAACAAGGATTCCACAGAAATTCCAAGAAGTACAGAATGAAACATTTGATTGGGTTTATTACTTACTCTACTCACCAGTAATCGGAGTCAAGGTAAGCAGAAGCGGTCGGGGGAACGATATCGATTTTCCGATGCTCCACCTGATTTTGCGCCGGAGATGGATTGTTCATTCCACCTTCACGTCTACCACCATAACCACCACCGCCTCCACCCTCATGGCGTCCTCCATATCCTCAGAAATTGGAAATTCAGGTTGTGTCAGACCTTTGACTTGTGACGATACAGGGTTTCACTCCCTCCACGTGTCGTCTATCGGTTGGTCATCACACTGTGAGATAACGCCAGTATATCCATGTCGATGCCCAGGCTCGAGGCCAAGGCCATCATATCAAAGCCAGGCTACGACTATCGACTATCGAGTATCGAGCAGTGTAGGACATTCAGTCCGCACCAGCTAGCAATGTAGGACAGTAAGTCCTAGAGTCGGTCACCACAGGTCGACATCGAGGACAGAGTCCGCATCAGCTTACTAAGCCCATTAATAGCGATAGCTTGGGCAAGGGTCAAGGCCCATTTAAGGGTAAAGGTGACAATAATACAAGCCGACTTAACCTTAGGGTTTAGGCAAGTATGATCACTATAAATACCCCATTCCAGGAACTACGTAAGGCTTGATTCCTGGAAATTAACAGGATACGTAGGCAATCCAAGATTCAGTCTTGGACTCAGCCGCATACATAAAATCCACCCCTCATTCCTCTTTTTGGCATTAGGGTTCTTGTGTGTTCATCACTAGATTAAATTAGGGCTCAAATCATTAAGGTGACTTAATTTGTCATCGTCATTGGCGCTAGAAGGAGGGCTTTCTATTGATTGAATACGCAAAAAACACGATGCCTCCCAAGAAAACCGCATCCAAAACTGCATCTAAGGCAGTCGATCAAGGCTCCCAGATGAACGAGCCAATCGATCCCGATATGCAAGGAGATGAAGATCCCGCCTTGGATCTTATTCAACACGATCCTCAGCAGAAACAGGGGGAAAAAGATCCGGTTTTGCATCTTGTCCAGAGACCCACCAACCGGAAAAGCAAGCCCTTGCTCCGAATATCGGGCGCTTGCAGATCGGTTAGCAGGGGCAAATTTGGAGGTAATGTCCAGGATAATCGCCGAGGCAGTTACAGCGCGAAGGCAGGCAGACGCTGCCCAGAAAGAAGCTATGGCGGAAGGCGGCCAGAAAGATGTAGTGGACAAGCCTAAACAGACTCCTGGGGACGAAGTAAGCGCATCATCTAGCTCAGTGGAAAGGAAGAGACGTGAGATCCACCAAAAACACCAGAGAGGGGACGATGACAGCGCCAGGGAGGAGTTGAATGCAATTTTGGGAAAGAATCAGGTGTCGTTGTGGCTCGAGTCTCCCTTCACGAAGGAGATCGAAAGCTTTCCTAAACCCAAGGGGTTTAAGATACCGAAAATAGAACCTTATGATGGCACCACCGACCCGGAGGACCATCTCCATAGGTATCTATCGCAAATGAGATTGGATGGGGCACCCGATGCAATGCGTTGTCGGGCATTCGAGACGTTACTCGTAGGTCGAGCGAGAGAATGGTTCACAAAGCTACGACCAGGGTCGATCTCCAGTTTTGCCATGCTCGCTCGAAAGTTCCGAGACGCGTTTATAGTCAACAAGAAGTTTCATCTGAGCGCCACGCACCTCATGAACGTGAGGCAGCAAAAAGATGAAACAGTGATGGAATACCTGAAGAGGTTTAATCTCGAGGCCATGCAGGTCAAGGACGCAGATGACCGACTTCTGATCACATCGTTTGTAGGGGGGCTGCGTAATACTAAGTTATATATGAAGTTGAGCAGAGACGTTCCCCATACCATGGACGAATGCGTCAACGTGGTGCATCGATTCTGTCAAGGGGAAGAGGCAGTGCGAAGGCACACCCAATCCGACTGGATGGAATCCAAGAAGGACACCCGAGGTCCGAACAGGAATCAGTCCAAGAGGCAGGATGTCGAGAGTAAGCCGTCAGTTTGGGACCGTATCGACACATCCACCTCAGACCGTGGGGGCAAGAAGGGACCCTCACGTGATAAGGACTTTATCCCGCTCAATCGACCTCGATCAGAGGTGTTGTCGATTATGCTTTCAAAAAACCTGGCGAGGAAACCGCCACCGTTGAAAAAACCTCGAGAGAGGAGGAACGCAAGCAAATATTGTGATTTTCACGAAGACATAGGTCATACAACAGAGGACTGTATCGAACTGAAGAGAGATATCGACGTCTGCATTCAGGAAGGAAAGCTAGACGAAGTTGTTGACAGATCTCGATATGATGGTCCCAGGGGGCGTGGAGAGTTTAAGAGGAAAAACTCCGACCAAGATAGGAACCGAGGTCGAGATACCCAGAGACGAAGGGATCGGTCACCTCAGAGGAATCGATCCCCAGGTCGAGAAGGAAACAACAGAGATAACTTTGGTCGGGACAGGTATGAAGAAAATCGACCTGTAAACTATGTCAATACAATCTTTGGTCCAGATGAAGGTGATAGGGATCAAACCAGGGAGGAGCCAGCTGGTAGCTCGAGAGAGCGCAAGCAGCTCAGATTCACGACAGAAGTCGGATATGGCCCTCGAGATGATATCCCCAAGTCGAGGAGTCATAGCGAAGGGTTAGTTATTGAGGCAGTTATTAGCCGAGCCCGTGTATCGAGAGTCTGTGTCGATAACGGGAGTGCAGTGAACATCATATATCACTCGGCGTTTCAAGCGATGAAGTTGAAAGAGAAGGATCTAGCCCCCATAGCATCTCCCCTGTTCGGATTCACGGGGCAAGCAGTCCATCCCATGGGCTCGATAAAATTACTCACGACAATTGGAGACGGGGAGAAAGGACGGACACTTGAATTAAACTATGTGGTGGTCAAGGCTCCCTCTGCGTACAATGTTATCCTGGGACGACCAGCGCTCTTCGACATTCGGGCTATAATCTCAACATTCCATAATAGCATGAAGTTTCCCACTAGGAACGGTTCCCACGAGGTAAAGGGAGACGTTGAAGTCGCTCGGAGTTGTAACTCTGTGGTCATGAATGGGAAGATGGCGGTTCAACAAGTTTTAGTCGAGGAACTGATTCCAGAGGAAGAAGAGGAGAAGAGTTGGGTCTCCAGTGATGCAGTTGAAAACGTCCGACTCTGGGAAGGAGAGGACGATCAATGCGTACAAGTCGGGATTTGGATCCCAGAGAAAGAAAAGCAGCTACTGGTTAAGCTTCTAATCGAGTTCAGAGACATCTTTGCCTGGAAAGCCACCGACATGCCGGGGTTATCTACCGACATCGCGGTTCATAAGCTTGAGATTGACCAGGCTAAAAAGCCAGTCAAACAGAAGAAGAGGAATTTTGCGTCCGATCGACTTGAAGCTATAGAGTTGGAAGTCGGCAAGCTATTGGCGGCCCAGATCGTGAGAGAGGTATTCTACCCAGAGTGGCTAGCTAACCCGGTATTAGTCAAGAAGCCCGATGGCAGTTGGCGCATGTGTGTGGACTTCACAGATCTAAACAAAGCATGTCCAAAAGATTCATATCCATTGCCTAAAATCGACAGGTTAGTAGACTCGACCATCGATTTTGAAGTTTTTGGTTTTTTAGATGCGTATAAAGGATACCACCAGATTCTAATGGACCCTCGAGACGCGGAGAAAACCGCATTTATCACAGAATTTGGCACCTTCAGTTATGTGACCATGCCATTCGGATTAAAGAATGCTGGGCCAACATACCGGAGGGCAATCAATAAGATATTTGCAAGGCAAATTGGTAGATGTATGGAAGTTTATGTAGACGACTTGCTTATCAAGAGTCGATCTATGAGCCAGTACCTAGTCGATGCTCGAGAGGTTTTCGAAGTGTTGAGAGAAACGCAGATGAGATTAAACCCGAAGAAGTGTACTTTTGGAGTTAGGTCGGGTAAGTTCTTGGGTTATATGATTTCGAAGGACGGGATTCGAGCGAACCCGGATAAAATTGATACATTGAAGAATATGCCCGCACCACGAAATATCAAGGAAGTACAGAGGCTCACGGGTCGAATGGCCGCTCTCAACAGGTTTCTATCGAGATCAGCACAGCGTGCACTACCATTTTTCAAGATACTCCGAAAGGCCGGTCCTTTTCATTGGGATGATGAATGTCGACAGCCTTTGAAGAGTTGAAGACTTATTTGTCGAGTTACCTACCCTCACTTCTCCTCGAGAAGGGGAAAAGTTGTTAGTTTATTTGGCAGTATGCGAGGAGGCAGTGAGTGCGGTCCTAGTCCGAGAAGGGGTACATGGCCAAGTGCCAATCTACTTTGTCAGCAAGGCTTTGCATGGCCCCGAGGTCCGATACTCGCCAGTCGAGAAGTTAGCATTATGTCTCGTTCACGCCTCGAGAAAGTTGAGGCCCTATTTCCAAGCTCATCCCATCGTGGTAGTCACTGACCAACCACTAAAGCAAATATTGGCAAAACCCGACACCTCAGGTCGATTGGCAAAGTGGGTGATTGAAATGGCCCAGTACGATATCGAGTTCGTCCCTCGAACTGCGATAAAAGCACAGGCCTTGGCAGATTTTTTGGCTGAAGGGATCTCCGTCCAACTCGATCAGGAAAAGCAAGTCCCAGAGGAAAAATGGACTCTTCAAGTCGATGGATCATCGAGCAGGAGGGGGCAGGAGCAGGGCTCCTTCTGGTAAGCCCGAAAGGCGAGGAATTCCCTTACGCCCTTCGTTTCGATTTCAAAGCAACGAACAACGAAGCCGAATATGAGGCTATGATTACTGGTTTAAAGCTCGCTTTGAAGCTGGGTGTCGAAGATTTGTCAGTTTACAGCGACTCACAGCTAGTGGTCAATCATGTTAAAGGGGAGTATGAGGCCAAGGAAGAAACCATGAAGAATTACTTAGCAGTTGTCCAAAGCCTCATACCAAAATTCAAAACGGTTCAATTCGAGCAGGTTCCCCGAAGTCAGAACAAGAGAGCCGATGCGCTCTCGAAGTTGGCCTCAAGCTTCATGTCAAGTAAGAAGGTTCTAGTCGAGTTACTGACCGATAGGAGTTACATCGAGACAGAGGCCCAGCCGATTACTCAGCAGGCCACGTGGATGGACTCGATCGCTCTTTATCTCAAAGACGGAATACTACCAGCTGATAAAGTACAATCTAGAAAAGTTCGACTCCGGTCCACTCGATATGCGTTCTTCGACGACATCCTCTATCGGAAATCTTTTGTAAATCCATGGTTAAGATGCGTATCTGAAGCTGAAGGCGAATATCTCTTGGAGGAAATTCATAGAGGAGTATGTGGAAACCACTGCGGAGCTAGAATGTTAGCTCGAAAATGCAAGTTAGCTGGGTATTTTTGGCCGTCGATGCAACGAGACGCGAACAATCTTGTCCAAAAATGCAACACTTGTCGATTCATGATAATATCTCCCACCAACAAGCGCAAGACATGAATGTCATCTCGTCAGCATGGCCATTTGATCAGTGGGGAGTCGATATCGTTGGACCCCTACCTCGAGCTCCGGGAAATCTTAAATATGTGGTCGTTGCTGTAGATTATTTCACGAAATGGGTCGAAGCTAAGGCTATACCCGACATCTAAGCTGCAACCATCAAAAAGTTCTTGTGGGTCGACATTTTGTGCAGATATGGGATCCCTAAGGCTCTGATCTCGGATAATGGCACCCAGTTCGAAGATCGTAAAGTTAGAGAATGGTGTAGTGAATACCATATCGACCAGCGATTCACCTCGGTTGCTCATCCACAAGCAAACGGTCAAGTCGAGCAAACTAATCGACAGATCAAGCTGGGTCTAAAAAAGAGACTAGAGGCAGAAGGTCGAGATTGGGCAATTCAACTTCCGAGCATCCTATGGTCATACAGGACGGCTCCCAATTCATCAACTGGGAAACTCCTTTTTCTTTAGTATATGGGTGTGAAGCGGTGATACCCGCCGAGATCGGAGTTCCTCTCCTCGAGTTCCGGCATACAATGTTGAGACTAACGATCCCGAACTCCGACAGGAAAGGGACAGTGTCGAGGAACGAAGAGAGATAGCCTCGGCCAGAATGGCAAGGTATAAGCGAAGATCTCTCAGTATTACAACTCGAGGGTCGACATCGATACTTCAAGGTTGGAGATCTGGTTCTAAGGAAGAATGAAGCAAGTCGACAAGAGGCGGCAGGAAAGTTAACCCCGAATTGGGAAGGACCTTATCAAATTCTGAAAGTCCACCCCAAAGGGTCTTATCAACTTGGTCGGGCGGATGGAACTACTGTTCCTCGACATTGGCATGCCAACAATCTGAGGAAGTATTATGTCTGAGATAAGCTTTTATGAACTTTTATTTACTTTTAATGTTAAATCTTGTAATAAGTCCATGTGACAATCTATGATATTCTAATAAAAGTATGCTTTCTCGAGATGTTTTCTGTGTTTGTTAGGATTTATAGCCAAAACGATACAAGTCCAATGTGACAGAAAAGTTAAAGGCAAAATAATCAACAACGAATAGAGAAATCCGCAGGTCGGAAATCTAGACAAGCCAAAGCAAAGTTAGCCTAGTGGGCGACGAATGCAAAGGCATAAAGACGGTTCGCATGGTCGGGCCAAAGGTCCAAGCTAAAAGCCGAACGAGCACAAGAGGCAAACAAGGCTTAAGCAAAGGACGGTTCGCATAGTCGGGCCACCTGTCCCAGTCAATGGTCAAAAGAGCTCGAGTAGCGAAAAAGACCAAAGATCAGGGACAGTTTACACTAAAGTGCTCAGCCAAAGGTCAACTAAGCCTAAGGGGCGAAAGACTAAGGCAAGCACATCAATCTCAAGTGTAATAAGAACCAAGGGTTCATAATACACTTGGGGGGCAACACGATATCAATAATAAGAACGATGAATAAAGTGAGTAGCGAGTAGCAAACAGAGCCAGAGGCTCGACAAGCGAAAGACTACAACGCATCGAGAAGACAAGCAAAATAACGAGAAAGCAAACACAACTTAAATTACAAAACCAAAGCAAGTTAAGTTCAAAGCATAGTTGTTACAAGATGCGGCCAGGTCGAAATACCAGCCAAAGTTGATTTCCAAAAGAATGTCATTACAAAGTTTCAAATTTAAAGTGTAGAAGATAAAGATCAGGGGTTAGCTTCAGGGGTCGGATCAGGATTCGCAGAGGTCGGTTCTGTAGAGGTCGGATCGGCGACAGTCGAAGCAGGAGCAGAAGTAGGAGGAGCATACTTTATAGCCAGGGACTCTCCCTGCTGAAACTCCTCGAAGTACTGATCATACAGCTTCTCCGAGTCGGGATTATAGAACATAGGCGTTTGGAGAGTCGACATGTCAAAGCTCGGAGTGACCTCCTTCATTTGATCCACGGCCAGCGTATATCCACCCATCATCGAAGCCCGCATAATCACTTCTAGATCATCTTCAAGGTTGGACGACTTGCGATACTCCATGATGGCCTCAGTCTTAGCCTCTTCGACCTGCGCATGCGCTCGATATAGTTCAGCCTGTAGCGCGTCTCGATCTTGGCGAGCCTTCCTAGCTTCTTCATCTGCAGCTTTCTGACACTGCTGCAGCTTCTCATAGTCTTGAGCCAGCTTGAGCAGCTCTCGACCCTGATCTTGCCTTTCATCTCGCAGTCGGTCTAGCTCCTTCTCGGTAGTGGCCAACTTTGCTTCAGCAGCCACCAACCTACCTTGCAACTTCTCGAGCTCGGCGACCGACTTTTGCTTCAACTCGTTATACTGATTCTCCACGGCAGAAAGGGCGGCGTTTTTTGCGATGTTGTCTTGGAGTAACCGGCCATTCTCCTTCTTGATCTCATGCGCCGACTCTCCAGTTTTGGCCAACCGTCGAGCAGCCTCCCGACCGACAAGGGTATGCTACAAAATAAAAGAACGAGTTAGTAAATAAACAGGGCATGGGCCTCAAGGAAAGCAAAGATAAAAAGAAGGATCGACTTACGAGGCGATTCAGCTTTCGCAGAACGTAAGACAAGTCTTTGTCCTCCACACCAGCGTAATCATCAAAAACCCAGTCCACACCGATTCCTGACTCGGAAGTGGCCTCAGCAACCTTCTTCCTCTTCGCTTCTCGAAGCTGCTCCTTTAGCACCTCGGCAACAGACGGCCTCTTCTTAGTTCGCGCCGCTTGCTCCTCGACATTAACTTCGACATTCGAGGTTAAATCGACAGGCTCCTCCTCGTCTTCATCTCGAAGAGAGCCAAATCGGACGGTTAGCTCGCCGGTGGACGGGGGGACCTCAGTCGTTCCAGCTCCGGCAGACGACTCGATCGCAGCAAGGTTTGTTCTAGGTGGAGGGGCACTCCCCCCTCGAGAGGAGGAAGGCATGCTGATCTCAGCCACTGGCAAGTCGGTAGTGGCCTGACCCTCGAGAGGAGGAGCATCTACGACCGTCGACTCAGGAATGCGCTGGGGGTTGGTGACCCTGGAGAATTTGCCCACTGCAATATAGAAAAAAGACAAGTTAGTTCTAACCGACAAACGACAAGTAATCAACTCAGCAAACCATAAGTATGTAAAAACAAGCAAATAAGTAAAGCACCCTACGATTCTCGTGATCAGGAACGTTCAGGCCTACATATGGCATGGGCCCAGCTTCCTCTAGGCGAGCCAGGTGATACAGGAGACTCAGGTCCCGAGTACACACCTCGAAATTATGCCCACTCAGGAGTCGAGCCTCGTGAGGAGCCGGTTCCCTCCCAAGCTTGTCTTGTTTCCCCTCTCTCGACCTCCATTGACCGATGTAGGGGTTATCTAGGCCATGACGGACAAAGAAAAATCGAGGCTTCCACTCCCCATGAGAAGAAGGCCCCCTCGTAATGAACTCGTGGCGATTTGCTCTCCTCTGGAAGGAATACCATAACTTGTCGGGTGTGGCAGCAATCTTATAGTAGTGTCGGAACACGGGCACCGAAAAACATACCTGGGCAACTCGACACGCTATGATGAACCCCATCAGAGTTCTGACGCCATTCGGGGCGAGTTGAGATACGCTTATCTCATAATGGTGAAGGACGGCCAGAACAGCTGGACAGAGTGGAAACCTTAGTCCGCTTGCCAGTTGATTTTCGTAAACAGTGCAAAACCCCTCTGGGGGCTCATCCGCGAATCGATGCAGGCCTGATGGGAGTCGAGATTCAAACGGAGGATGAACTATGCTGTACTTCCCACAGATTTCAGCAATGTCCTCTGGAGTAAGTGTGCTAAGACACCCTTTTGCACCCTTTCCGTCCATCCTAGTTACTAGTTTTTTGGGCTGGTTAGGGACAGGAGGAGAGGAAGCTACAGGCTCACCGGAGTCTCCCCGGAGAAGAGGATCGGAGATGACAGGTGCCGGAGATTGACTACGAACGGGTGTGTCACTACCCCTATCTGATTCAGTTGCACTACTACTAGACATGGGCAAAAACAAAAGAAAAGATGAAGAACACTAAGATAAAAGAAATGATCTTACTTGGTGTTTTGGATTTGGAGATTGTGAGAAGAAATAGCAAGCAGGTTGCGGCAGCGTCTAGTTTCTCTCCTTTTATATATGAAAGCAAAAGTTTGCAAATGATTTGAAGAGACGTGAGTTAGGGGGGTTATAACCCCTGGAAATCGCGGTTATCAAGGCAATGACGCGTCTTTTGTGGGATTCGAAGCGTTTCGTGGGCTAGAAACCGCTCCACGTGGAGGCTAGGCAGTTAGGGTTATGAAAAGGCGGGCTTTCTCCCGCCCAAAGAAAAACCCAACTCGAAGACGACTCATGTGACAGACTCGACCTCGGACAACGGGAGTCGCCTCTCTCAAGTCTGGGGGGCTTATGACGATACAGGGTTTCACTCCCTCCACGTGTCGTCTATCGGTTGGTCATCACACTGTGAGATAACGCCAGTATATCCATGTCGATGCCCAGGCTCGAGGCCAAGGCCATCATATCAAAGCCAGGCTACGACTATCGACTATCGAGTATCGAGCAGTGTAGGACATTCAGTCCGCACCAGCTAGCAATGTAGGACTGTAAGTCCTAGAGTCGGTCACCACAGGTCGACATCGAGGACAGAGTCCGCATCAGCTTACTAAGCCCATTAATAGCGATAGCTTGGGCAAGGGTCAAGGCCCATTTAAGGGTAAAGGTGACAATAATACAAGCCGACTTAACCTTAGGGTTTAGGCAAGTATGATCACTATAAATACCCCATTCCAGGAACTACGTAAGGCTTGATTCCTGGAAATTAACAGGATACGTAGGCAATCCAAGATTCAGTCTTGGACTCAGCCGCATACATAAAATCCACCCCTTCATTCCTCTTTTTGGCATTAGGGTTCTTGTGTGTTCATCACTAGATTAAATTAGGGCTCAAATCATTAAGGTGACTTAATTTGTCATCGTCAACTTGTAAATCAGGTTGTGCCTTTTCTGATATTGAAAATCAGGTAAACGTAAGGTTCCCTACGTTTAAACGTAAGGAACCCTACGTTTAAACGTAGTTAAATATGAATAATTTTAACCCCTAATTTATTGAAATAACCTACGTTTAAACGTAAGTATACTACGTTTAAACGTAGAGAACCTACGTTTACACGTAGGTTATTTCAATAAATTAGGAATGTTGCAATAAATGTATATTTCTCTACGTTTTTCCCTACGTTTGAACGCATTTATCTACGTTTAAACGTAGGTTTTCTACGTTTAGAAAGCAATTATCTACGTTTGGAAATGGTAGATAGCAATTAATGTTGTTGTAAGGTACTTGTTCAATATACACCACATTACGGGCTATTTTTCTCATTCCTTCAGAGTCTTGCATGTTAATATACATTATCTAACCACTTCTTCATCTTTCAAGCCCATTTCTTCATCTTTCAAGTGCTCAAATGGGTAAGTTTTTGCTATTTTATTTGTCTTAATTCAAGTGCTCAATGTGATTATGGTATTTATGCTAGTAATGAAATGTACTTAAACTAAATGTGTGTTTTTAGTAGGTTGTTTATGTAATGTTTATACATTTAAGTAGTGTGTTTAAGTCTTTTCTTAATTAGTGTTATTGTTTAGGGTTTAATTAATAGGGTTTAGTGTAAGTAATGATATGTATTCAACCGAAATGTGTGTTTTAAGTAGTAATTATGTTATTTATATTGTAGTAATGATATGTATTTATCGAAATGTGTGTTTTAAGTAGTGATTATGTTATTTATATTGTAGTAATGATATGTATTAAACCGAAATGTGTGTTTTTAGTAGGTTGTTTATGTAATGTTTATAAATCTAAGTAGTGTGTTTAAGTCTTTGGTATTGTTCGATTGTACTAAACTTTGCTATTGTTGATTTGGTATTGTAGTTTTGAGAAGTTGGGAAATTTGTTGTTGGTAGTAATGGAATTGTCCGTATTGATGGTTTGATCTTGCATAAGGGTGCTGTTCCTACCCAAAAATGGTACTGAAAATGGCTCTGTTTTAGAGACCATTGTTATTGGAAATATTGATCACACTTAAACTTAGAGTGAAAGAGTTTTAAGTGTTAAAAGTCTTAGTTTCCTTGTTTGAAACATCTTAAAAGGGGAAAATAGTCTTTGTTTCCTTGTTGGGGTTTAATTAGTAGGGTTTTCATGTAAGTATATTTTGTTTTCTATTTGTGATAAATTTGCTTAGGTAGGGTTTTGAATTATTATATTGAATATCTATAATGACTTGAATTGTTTTTAAAAAAAAACAGATAATCGCAACTCTATGATTGTTGTCTCGTTCAACGGAGAATTTACGTACGATCCTCTCTATAACCGGTGGAATCATGTAAATGGATCGATGTTCTCATTATTTGTCCGAAAGAACATAAGATTGAATGCGTTGTTGGATAAATTGCATGTGAGGCTTGGTATTGACCGGTCTGTTTCAAAGCTTGGCGTAAAAGCTTTGTTTACTTATGCTAGTGTGGGGAATATACCACCTGATGATATCTTAGACGACGAGACACTAAATGGTTACATCGAAGCGGCCTCTGACAGTAAAAATGTGATTTTTTGCGTGAATGCTACACCAGTGAATGCAAACAATGAACCGATATTTGAGGATGATGGCATTGATTTAAATCAAGATTGCAATGCCCCGGATGATAACAATAATTCGGATTATAGTCTTGGTAATTTCCCTTCTCCGGTACAAGAACTTGCTACAGATCCAAATTTTAATCCATTCGAGCAATAGTATGGATGTAGTGGGTTTGAAAACCATGTTCCTACACAAAGGCTTGGTGAAGCTTCGGACCAACAGTTTCAGTATGAACCAGTCAGACCAAGTCATAATCTTTCAAATCAACCTTCAAGTAGTCGTGCTCAACCTATCCAACAGCCATATAATTTGTTTGGTGGATCAGTCACTAGTTTTTTGGATTCTCCGTTTGCACCTCATATTCAAACCGATCAAACGGGCAGGGATGACAACAATAATCAGGGTGCCAATGCTAGGGCTAGTGTACGAGAAGATTATTCATGGAGGATTCCCACATTTGAAGATGATGATTTACCGCGGTGTCTATCTACCGGTACGTTACATATGAATGACGTGAACGAATTGTTCATTGGGAAGCAATATGATTCGAAAGAAGATTTTAATTTGAAAATAAAATCGTATGCGGTTGCCAATAATTTTCAGATGAGATTGGGTAGGTCGGACACACGTTGCTTGTATTACACATGTCTAAACGATACACGCAAATGGCATGTAAGGGCGAAAAGGGTGAAGACAAATACAACACATACATTTGAGATCACAACATTGAATGATGTGCATACTTGTGCCTCTCAGAGTGCGGATAATGACAATCGACAAGCAACACCTATTGTTATTGCGAGTCTGCTAAGTCAGAAAATGGAAGAACTCGGCAATGAGTATAAACCCAGACATATTATGGAGGACATGCTCACAACTTACAGTGTACAGTTGACTTATGACCAAGCATACCGAGCTCACGAGATGATGAGAATGCTGGTTAGAGGTTCACCGACGGAGTGTTACAATGCGATACCCTCGTACCTGTGGATGGTGCGTGAGGCCAATGAAGGGACCTATGTTGACTTTCAGCTTGATAATCTGGGAAGGTTCGGTAGTTGTTTCATGGCTTTGGGAGCAAGTCGTCGTGGTTTCAAGTATTATCGACCTATTTTGTGTGTGGACGCCACTCATCTAAAAACCCGTTTCTCAGGGCAACTATTTTTTGCTGTTGCTGTAGATGCCGGTGACCACCTATTCCCTGTAGCCGTCGGTATTGCTGAAAAAGAATGCAATGATTCATGGGGGTATTTCATGAGACAATTGAGGGTGGCCATTGAAGGTATCCATGCTGAAAATTTGAGCTTTATATCTGACAGACACAAGGCTATTAGAAATGCGGTTGGTCAGGTATTTCCCAATGCATATCACGGTGTTTGCTATCATCATTTAAAGGGCAATCTAACAAAAAAATGGAAGGATTCCGGTTTTTGTGAAGACACATTCTATCAAACAGCCTATGCATTCTCGGAGGCCGAATTTCTCCGAAAGTACGCCCTAATCAAGGCACAATGTCTTGGCGCATATCTAAAACTAGAAGAAATAGGTGTTGAACGGTGGGCGCGTGCCAAATTTCCTGGGAAAAGATACGCCTTAATGACAAGCAATTACGCTGAAAGTTTCAACTGTGCGATTAGAGGAGCTCGTCGTTGGCCTGTTCCTAGCCTCTTGGAATTCATTAGAGCTACACTGCAGAGATGGTATAATGATAGACGACAGGAGGCGCTTGATTGTGCGACTGTGTTAGCACCGGAGATCGATAAAATAGTGGCATCAAATATTACTGCTAGAAGGAAGTTCAGGGTTAATCCTATTAACCCCAATGAGTTTGAGGTTCATGGAAATAACTTGCTTCATGGGACGGTAAATCTACGAGAGAGGAAGTGTTATTGTGGTTATTTTGAGAAAATGGAAATACTATGTACGCATGCTATAACAGCCGCAGTAACACGCAGAATTAGTCCACCGAACTCTGTTCACGGTATTATAGAGCTGAATGTTTCAAAGAGATTTACATGGGTAGCATATATCCAGTTCCTAACAGGGAGGATTGGGATGTTCCGGAGGCGGTAAGAAACATGAAAGTCGGAGTGCCTAATATGAGATATGCGCCTAATGTCAGTGGAGCTCCAAGAAGAGGTAGAATTAATACCACTAGAATCCCTTCCGAATGGGAACGTCCAGGCCATCAGAATGTATGTACTAACTGCAAACATCCAGGACATAACAGAGCTAGTTGCACGCAATACCGGTAGGAAGTCATTGATTTTTGTTATGGTGGTATTAGAATGGATCGTTATTGTGTAACGTATTAATAGAATGTAGTATTTTATTAATGGATTGTAGTAATGATTGTATTCGGTTATTAATCGGAATCAAGTTTGTCTTGTATTACACTACCTCTGTAAAACTACAGTAATTATTACGGGGCTTACACACAATAAAAAAGAGTAATGATACAGGGCTTACAAACATAAAAACACGACGCTTACACACAATAAAAAAGAGTAATGATACAGGGCTTACAAACATGACGCTTAAATAAATGATCTTCAATATTTAGTAATCACCACATTAAACACGACGTGATTTTCTATAGGTTGATTAATGAATTCAAAGCTGCATACATCTCCCGCATTTAGGTCATTGTCCGTAATGAAACCATTCAACCCGCTTAAACGAACTTTTTGATTTACCATATAGTCAATTCTAGCAGGCCATGATTCCCCTGTGGCAATTTGTAGTTCCACGGTCTTGTTTCGCAACATGTCGTTTGTTCTCGCAAATGCCTTTGGAATACTCTACAAATCACAAACAAATTTAAATACTGTTTCAAAATGGGGAAAAAATATCAAACAAGAAAACAACTAAAAATATATAAAATATCTCACAACATAATAACAACCATGTGAAAATACCCAGTTTGGCAGCGTCGTCTGAAAATGGGGATTTTGGTTACCTGCACCTGCATCATCATCTGCATCATCTTCTTCACTCTCGGACTCAGAAAATTTCTTCTCACAAGAAGTGTGATCATAAACAAGAGTGTCGAAAGTGAAATCCCCCCTGTGTTCAAACACTATAAACTCCCTCTCATTCAAGTAATGAGCCGCCACATACTCCTCCCAACCTTCCCCAAAGAAACGAAGAATTCCATTGGCTGTGGCTCCAACCCTCACTTCCCATGTCCCTAATCGGCTTTTGAGAACGGCCCTATCTAGGTTCCTCAGCGTGTCGTTCAACCTATTAACGTATGCTGGAGGTAGTGTCTATGAAAAAAGAAACATTTCACGTTTGTTTGATCATAATACAAGTGATAAAAAAGTAAGTAAATTAATAAATGACATACCAAACTTCTTGCGAAACCGCCATCAAAAACTTTAAAGAAACGATCATTATCCATTTGCTTCAATGTAGATTATAAATTGAAAGGTGAAGAAGTGGTTCTCTTTACACAACTTAAAAGAGTTTGAAGAAATGAGAGAAATGGCTCGTACTTGTACAACAACAATAATTGCCATGTACCACACTAGTACTTGCATTACCTACGTTTGGACGTAGATAACGTTGCATTACCTACGTTTGGACGTAGAGAATGTTGCATTCCCTACGTTTGAACGTAGATAATGTCGTATTATCTACGTTTGGACGTATTTTATCTACGTTTAAACGCAGAGAATGTTGCAGCCATAAATTTCGACTAGTTTCTCTACGTTCCGACGTAGAGAATGTAGCATTCCCTACGTTTGGACGTACATTCTCTACGTTTGGACGTAGAGAAATTCAAATTGAATGTTGCAGTTTAAGTTGAGTTGTTTTTTAAACAAATTGAATACCAAAATATAACATACACCAAAATATAAATGGCTACCAACATACAACAAAATACCAAAAATATAACATACACCAAAAATTCCTACACAGTTTGTCAAAACAACATACACAAAAATACCTATATATCTACTATTTGATTAAATAGTTGTACACAAAGTTTCTTTCTTAGCAACGGCATATTGTCATGATGGATCAGAGAAAATTTTTCCTTGTGCATCAAATGCTCAATGAACTTGACCGTGTATACCCCACAGTCACCCCTGTATAATATGAATAGTGTAAGAATAGTATAAACTGTATAATATACTATATAGTTTGAAGTTTATAACACTTACGGAATTGGCATTTGTGGTACGAATTCAGGTTTTACTACTTTGACATCAAAAAGAGGCTTCGCTGGATCAACCATTTGTGGGAGTTGACGTAGACGAGCATCCGTCTCCAACAATCTCCTAAACGAAACACCCCACGCTTTGATGTTTTTCTTCACATCATTCTTATACGGCTGCCCCGACAGACAATCCCACACCCTAATCTTCCATTCGGGTATAGACACTTCGACAGCTGCCCAGTGAGCATAACTAATGGACCAGGGAATGTAGATCACGGTGTTTTCATCCCATTGCTTGACGTACCGATCCACAAAGTCTGGAATGACCGTTCTGTCTGGCGGCTTTCCCTGATCTACATGACCTTGCCCGCAAAAGGCGGCTAATTCAGAGTATGCAATGGCCTTATGCGGGTGAAAGCATCTTGGATGTGCTTCCATTTGCCGTTCTATCAGGTCCAGATACGCATCGACATGCTGTACGCATGCAAAAATAAGTTAGAGATAATGAAATCAGAAATTTGAAAATTTCAGAAATATGTAAATGAAGTCACAAGAATATACTTCTCGGTCTAACTCTGAAAGAGGGCCAAGGAGACGCGTGAACCACTCCTTGTCAAATGGAATTGTAAGGCGGAAACCAGCTGCGTACCCCGTCGGAATCTCAATTGGGGGCGGATCTACTTGTTGGTACCACATTGTGAACTTGTTTTCCAGCTCGTCCGGAAACTTTTTCAACGGAGTCCATCTCACAATGTTATCACCGGGCATATTGACTATGTGAGACCCATCAGTCAAATACCGTGGTCGGCTAGTAGTCTGACGGGTCGTCAATCTTCTGTCAATTGCATCAACCGCCTTTTGTTTACCCAATTGTACAACAGTTGGGCCACCAGCTAAACAAATTTCAATACATGATCAAGTTAGATAGTTTTTCACAATATATTTTATAATTCCGATATTAAAAATCAAATAACTTACTATAATCCATCTCAGGCTCCACAAACGATGCCTGGCTGGGCGTAGCCTCGGGAGGGGGAGGGGGCGTAGCCTCGGTAGTAGCCTCGGGAGGGGGAGGGGTCGTAGCCTCGGTAGTAGCATCGACAGTATCTGCATCAAATTAGGCACTCTCATCAATTCACGATAACAAACAATATCTATGTTAATAATACAAATTTCAATATAAATAACCTACTAAACAATAATTATATATAAATAACATAATGCTTACCCGAATAAGCTTCCTCCACGAATAAATCGTCGACGAAATCCTTCTCGACTCCCTCCTTCTGAACTCCCTCCAGCTGCACTCCCTCTTGCCCGGGTTGGGAAATGCCTTCAAGAATCTTATCAAACCCGAGCATCATCATCGGGTCGTCGGCGGACGGGGTAGGAGATGAATAAGTATGCTGATGCGTATGCTGACCAGCTGGAGACTGATCAGTATGCTGACCAGGTGGAGGCTGCTGACCAGCTGGAGACTGATCAGTATGCTGATCAGTACGATGACCCTGTGTAGACCCATCAGGGGAAAACTGAGAAGATGTGCCCCGGTCAGTATCATGTGGAGGAGGTGAAGGAGGTGGAGGAGGTGGAGGCCGATGAGGGGTAGACTGAAAAGATGTTGCCCGGTTAGTATCATAATACATACAACTAAATTTATCGCATAAATAAATTGACAATGAAATAATTTTTTACCTGATCTCTGGATGACAGCGTCTGCATCAACCCCTTAAGTTCAAGAAGTATCGCCCCATGCTCATTCTGCCGATGTATAACCTCTCGAATTACTTGCGGTTCTCGTCATTCTGCCGGCGAATTTCCTCCCGAATGTCATTCAACCCATTATCTATCCTTCTCTTCACAGCCCTATAAAGCCCAACAGCTTCATCTTCTTCATCGATTCATCTTCTTCCGCCTGTAGCATCTCAGTGTATGAACTGTGCGGCACACGTCGTGAATGAGGAGGTAGAGGCTGTTGTGAAGTAGAGGATGTGAAGTAGAGGCAGACTGTTGTGTAGCAGAGCGTGTTTGCTATGTAGTAGATGGACGTCTAGGAGGTGGCCGTGCAATTGGTACAGGCCGAGGGATCACACGTGGCGGCTCATTAATCTCCGCATCAGGGATGCCCCTATGTAGCATCAACTCCCTATCAACTTCCCTTGCAGCCAGGTATCCTATAACACGGCTCTGCAAACAATGTATATTTCATTAGAATTAACAATAAGAAAATGTTTAACCATACCGGATATAATTAAGAGAAAATGTTTATTAAGCTTATTACCTTACTTGCCTTCGCCAACACCCCCTTCCACTGCGGAGGGGTAGTCTTGCAACTCCATCTCATCATCCGAGGAGCTGCATCAGGAGCTCTGAGGGTGGCAGCAATAGTCGGAACAACAATGTCCTGGAGGGTCTCGTAAGCCCAAAACTGTAAGGCATGTATAACCCCTTGTATCATCACCCTGCCTTCTGCACTTTTCTTGTAGGTATTCATCATGCGACAGATCTTTCTATAAGTCTGATCCCACAACCAAGTACCCCATGGAAAGTCAGTTAGGCCTTCTACATTCTCGACCAAATAGAAGGTCTCTCGAGGTACCTTAGTAGTCTCATCATGACCCATCATAATACCGTGAATAAGGTAGACTAAACCTACACGGTAGAGAACTTCAGGTTGCTCACCCTCATCCAATAATCATCTCTCAATATCCGGTATGGTGATCGGTTTTGGGTCACGATGATGGATGTGGGCTGAGCAAAAAACCCAATAAACCCGAACCAACCCAAAACCCAAACCGAACCAACCCAAAATAACCCAACCCAGTTGAAACCAAAAACATTGGGTTGGTTTTTGACCTAACCCGAATGCTATTGGGTTGGTTTGGGGTTTTTATTTTTTTCTTCGGTTCGACACAACCCAACCCGAAATACATTACAATAGATAATTCTAATGATAGCCAATGAAAAATGTTATTGCTATTCATTTTCGATTAACATTTATTCCTGTGGTGTGATAATTGAAAAATGAAGAAACATCTGTAGGATTTCAGAATTAGACTAAAATGACTATTTGATGAATATAATATTTTTTCGAATGAATCATGAATCATTTCTTTAACTTTTAAATTTTCATGTATGATTTCCTTAATGCTTAAGTATTGTTCTTTGTTACAATCTCTATACGTTGTTGGTTGTGTCATAGATTATTGGATTCGTAATATGAAGTCCATAAAACAAATTGTCGTTAAATATTGTTCTCTATGGACCTATGGTAAAAATTTTGAATTACGATAGAATACATGTATAGATTTTATTACATTAAAGTTTGATTATAAATACATTGTTTATGGCTTGAAACCCGAAACCCAACCCAACCCAACCCGAAACCAACCCGAACCAAACCATTGGGTTTTCGAATAATTTGGTTTGGTTTGGGTTAGTATTTTTTAAACCAACCCGACTAATACTATGAAAAACCCAACCCAAACGAACCCAACCCGACCCAAGCTCAGCCCTAGATGTGGCCATATGTCCCCTCAGCAAAACACCTGGAATAACTATCTGGAGCTTCCGGGAGATCACCAAACCTAAAACCGGTCATCATGCAAAACTCCCGCCTACCGAACTTCGCGGTCGTCTCATCAAATCTAAAATGAAGCTCACCGGCCACATTCGGATAAACGGCACTGAAACATACATATTGCAAAATTTTGGCGGAAAACTGCCAGTGCTCGTACATTTGAATGAATTCTCCAAAAACCCCACCTCTCAACGTTCCCTCAAATCCGATCCTTCTCATGTGAATGTCAAGAAGATCCGAGAGCTTGTTCTTTTCCCCTCTAAAAGTCCATGTCAAATTTTCCTTTACTTTGTAGACTTCAGTTCCATGAGTGCCAATCAACTGTTAACAAATAGCATTGTTTCAAGTCAATCACACACATATACTATACAATCACAAGCTTTATACACTAACATTGTGAAGTAAATCAACTATATAGTACATCTAATACCAAAGAAGAAAAAACAAAGCTACCAATACATAAATGATTAATGTAAGTGTAAGTGTGATCAATATTTCCAATAACAATGGTCTCTGGAAAACAGAGCCATTTTCAGTACCATTTTGGGTAGGAACAGCACCCTTATGCACGATCAAACCATCAATCTCACCACCAAGCCTCAATCAATCTCAACATATACAAGAAAAAATGCATAGCAACACCATACTCAATATTTCCAATAACAATGGTCTCTGGAAAACAGAGCCATTTTCAGTACCATTTTGGGTAGGAACAACACCCTTATGCACGATCAAACCATCAATCTCACCATCAAGCCTCATTCAATCTCAACATATACAAGAAAAAATGCATAGCAACACCATACTCATACATTATCAACTTAAATGTCCCAAATTTAAACATACCTAGCCACATATTGCATGTTTTTATCAAATTACAATCAAGACTTGAAAAATCAGCCTAAACACAGAATTTCATGTTTTAAGAACAGTTTTCTACGTCCAGACGTAGAAAATCCTACGTCCAGACGTAGAAATCCTACGTTCAGACGTAGCAAAACCAGCCTAAACACAGAATTTCTCCCTTAATCGTCTTCTTCAAAATTTCTCCCTTACTTCAACCCACATAAAGAAAAATCAGGCTAATCCCCTCTATTAGTCATCAATATCAGACTAATCACCACAAGGCCAACAAATATCAGGGGAAACACTAAAACGTTTTATACAACATAATTTAGGAAAAATATATAACAATAAAACGTTTTACGAGCATCATTTAAAGGGAAACACTTACACTTTCTATATTGCTTTGATCCATTATGCTTGAGAGCAGAGGTGCCAAATCTGAATATTTGGTGCAAAATCGCCGTCAAACGTAAAGAAACTGATGAGAAACGTAGGGATTAGAACTAGTGGAAGGGGATAGAAGAGAGAGAGAGAGAGAGTTATTCAAAACCCTTCAAGCACCTTACCGTTAAACGTAGGTTTCTCTACGTTTAAACGTAAGTAATCCTACGTTTAAACGTAGGGAAAATTGAACCTTTTTGCCTTCCTAATTTATTGAAAAAACCTATGTTTAAACGTATATTATTTACGTTTAAACGTAGAGAATCCTACGTTTAAACGTAGGTTATTTCAATAAATTAGGAGTTGCATTATTCAAATTTCTCTACGTTTAAACGTAGTATTCCTTACGTTTAAACGTAGATAACCCTACGTTTATCTGATTTTCCATGTCAGAAAAGGCACGACCTGATTTGCAAGTCAATGTCTGACACAACCTGAATTTCCAATTTCTGCCATATCCTCCACTGCCACCGCCGTACACAGAAAGAAGATATCAAATGATAGAGGAAAGGAAGAAGCGGTAGAGATATTTTTAGATTTGAAGAATTGAATCGTCCGGACGGTAAATGCATTAAGGGCAAAATTGGAAACACAAATGAAATCCGTCCTTATAACTAATGATATTTTAAATGTGTCCTACGTGTCTAATTAAGTTCCAAAACACGTTCTTATAAACAAATAACATTTATATATATATATATATATATATATAGAGAGAGAGAGAGAGAGATGATGGGAAGAATTGAAAATGAGCTAGCATGAAACAATGGGTATGTGAAAACCGTCTCAGTGAATATAGGTACAGGACTGGCAGTTTCCAGAATCGACTTTGACCAGCTTGGCCGACCACCGTGGAGAAAGTCGACTTTCTCAAATATAGAATAGTTATCGGGTGAAAGTTCTTCATATGTGGGGATAGTTATTAAAGGTTGTGTGGTATACAACTCCATTTCTTTCGATTTTCCAGGGATCTCAAGCATCAAGGCGCGCATTAGAAGAGGGAAGGTGGAACCCTTGACAACAGATAATAGAGCATGAGATGATAATGAACGCAGAAGAATCGAAGAAAATGTATTTACTTTGCAGTACAAATTAATAAAGGAATTGTAAGTGAAACATTTTCTCAAACGTGTGGTGTGCATTTTGCAGGGTGGATTTGTGTAGTATCAATATCATAGAGGAGTTTGGAGGGTTCATGGAGTACTTGTTGTTTCAAGAAGCATTGGTGGTTCACATTTGAAAGATTGGTTTTAGCTGAACCAGATACAAAGATTATAAATTTGATACAGGACATGGAGTTTCTTGTTTTAGCTTCTGATGGACATTCGGAGGAGGTAAAGCTATACAGTTTTGCAACTGTACACAGAAGACCTACTAAAGAAACAACCGAATTCTTCAGCCCTACAACGAAGGCAGTCCTTGGAAAAAATTGCAGATTCAGTTGAGCCTAAAGGTGCGACATGTAGCCATCCACCACATTAAAAAGAACATTGATGTTTGGTTCTATCGCTGCAACAGTCCCAATAGCTACTCCGGAAAAGCCAACTAAATTAGTTGATGTTCCACATGAAGTTCAGACTGTTGAAAGCCCAGCCAAAACGATGAAGAACAAGAGCAAGGAAAAGGCAAATTAAGAACTGTTATATGTTAATATATTAAGTACAGGCATGGTAGTGTTGTATGCTTTTTTAAAGCTAAACTTTGATGTAGTGGGAAAATATACTTAGTATATTAACACAATTATTTTTTTATCATGGATAAAGTTTAATTGTGTAGTAATATATATAACTATGTGTGCTTACAATGATTCTGTTGCCACTATCTTTTATAATTATGTTTCTATTGTAAATTATGCTAGCTGAAATGTAACCATCATAGATGGAATCTTAATCACCAATTTATCTTTTAAATTTTATGGCTTCATATTAATAAAATCCATAATTGTATTAGTTCTATGAATGTAAAAATGTACTTCAATTTTGTATTTATACCCTTAACGGGCACGCCGTGCCTTGCACGGCGTGAGTATTGCAACTAGTAATACAAATAAAAGAAAGGAAAAAAAAAGGAAATGTACAGAAATTCAACTTTTTTTTAGAAACGAAATTCAACTTGATGATCGAGGATTCTCCAACTTGATGATCAAGGAATTCAATCAACCCACTATTATTTACAAATTTTATATCGGAGAAATTTGGAAATCAGATCCGTAGGACCTAACATTGTTTTTCCGGTCTGACAACGTACGTGTGACACTTATCAAGTTGGGTTACAAGTAAGATCACCTCCAAACATGGTTCAAGTTGATCTTCCAATGTCATCCGCTCTTATTATTATCCAAGTATCCAGCGGTCGGCATCAAAACACGGGCTTCCGCTTCGCATCAAAACACATGCTTCAGCTCGGCATAAAGATTCCTCAATCAGAAGGCCTTACGCAGGTCGCCCCTTATATTTCTTACAACTTGCATGACGCAGGTCGTCGTCTGCCACAAGCAACCTCCGGCTCTACATGCATTGGCATCAATTCACTACAAAGTGGATAAACTCTCCATTCCCAGTGCGATCACTGATTGGACCACCAACTTCATTAAGGTTCATTATATAAGTGGTCATCTCCCTCTCAAGCATTACGACCTCTACTTGCCGTTTTTATATGCAATTTTATACTTGATATTCTCCCTCGTTGTCAAATACTGAGTTGAGCGTTAGAGGATTATCCCGGAGATAGAACTCCGGGACCCCTAATGGCTTCTTCGTTTTACATGCACTTCTGCAGCAGTTTCAACCATTGATCACCTTCTCGGGGCTTACTTCATAGCTTCAACAGTCATATCATATTTGGACGGTTTCATGCATTGTCGGTAATCTTTCATTTTCAACAGTTATAGTCGCATCTACATTGCAATTTGAACACAAAAAGCAGTAAAGGTCATATAATTGAAGGGTTATGTTTTATTATTATATTAAATTACAAAAATTCCGCACCCAATAATGTTTAATTTAGCACTTTAAATTAGCAAATTTATGAAACTTGGTATTTCTTAGGAACTTATATGAAATTTAAGCAATTTTGGGATTTGGAGCCGCGGCGGATACGACAAAATTGCGGCAGTTGTAGTAGAATTGAAGCCACTACTGCTTTGATTTTCCAAAATACTACTTCCGTCCCAAAATGTAAGTTCATTTGAAGTTTTTTTTACACAGATTAAGAAAAGTTGGTTAAATTGGTTATTGTGATATCCCACATTGGACAAGTCCCCTTATAAGAGGAGGAGAATGTGATATTCCACATTGGACGTGGGGGAAGCGCATCACCAACATATAAGTGTGAGACATAAAGCTCTTGTCAACTCGGGTTAGCTCATTTAGACCAAGCGAACACGACGGTCTAAGCAGTTGACTGGACCATTTATGACTCATTTAGCGCTACCAGACACAGGGTCTGGGGGCGTTACAGTTATGTGTCATTAGTTTTGATGAAAAAATCTAAAATGACATTTAAATATTATTAATGCAAAGTAGTGAAAAGTTGGTGGGTGATAATATATGAAGGGTAAAAGAAGAAAAATATAATAAATGTTTTATTGATTACCTAAATGGACTTATATTTTGAGACAAACCAAAAAGTTAAATGAAATTACAGTTTAGGACTGATATAGTATTACACAGTGTTCAATGCAATATCACGTAGGGGCAAATCAACAGATGAGATCAAGGGGTTCCAACAATTATGCTAAAAGCGGTCGTTTATATGATCTTTGGATATGACATGCATTTTTCGGCGTTGTAATGTGCTCAATCAATCCCCACTTGTTAATGATGTATTGCAAGGATAATCTCAAGAAGTTCAATTTATGATAAACGACACACAATCTACGAATGCATATTATCTAGCAGATGGTATTTATCCGGAATGAACTTCATTCATGAAAACTTTTTCATATCCAAAAGACCCTAAAAGGAAAAAGTTCAAAAAGATGCAAGAGGTTGCAATAAAAGATGTTAAGCGAGCATCCGGGGTCCTTCAAGCTTGTCGAGCAATCATACAAGGTGCGGGATGGTTTTGGCACATGAAGTATTTGAGAGATATAATGTATGCATGTATTATATTACATAATATGATTGTAGAGGATGAAGGAAATGCAATTGTTAACTGGTGCAATTAAGAAGTAGATATGCCGGAGCCACGTCCCAATGATCTATTCAAGAACTTCCACAATACCTCTAGAAAAATGCGGAAGTACGTGACCGTCAAGTACATCATAAACTTCGAACTGACTTGGTTGAGCGTATTTAGGAACGTTTCGGGGTAACTAACAATGAAGATTAAGTTGTATGAGTTTAATGTTTCTTATTAGCATTTAATGATGTTGTACTTTATTTAGTTAATGCAAAAAAAATCTTATTTGTAAGGGTTAGTTGCTGCCGTACTCTTTCCTCATTTGCCGGGGTGAGGTTTAAAGGAAGCGGAGTAATTGTTCTAACATTGTAACATTTTGGGATGAGTCAGATATTAGCTAATTCCAATATCTCAATAGCACATTTGTCTAAAGCTTCGATTATAATTTCTTTTTACCGGTATAAAGAAAATATTGTTTTAGTTACATCAATATTTAAAATTAGTGACATATAACATAAAGCGAATATATTTTATTAATCATCATTAAACATAATCTATATTTTATTAGTCTCTCGCTACATCGCATCGAAATAAAACAAAAAATTGTCCCAAAAAAAAAAAAATTTGAAACTAAAACAAAAACTATAGTTATCTACTCCTGGACGTATTCTGGCATTTACGATATAGTGGTGTTGTCGAAAAACCCCAAAAGGTGAACAGTTTTTGCCTATTGCGTTTAGTATTTCTAGGGTTTTAAGCAGAATGGCGACGCCGGCTAATGACCAGAACTCCGATGCCGGCACGGAAGCTGTAGATTATCCCGACACAAATCCAGAGTTGACCCCCAATCCCAAGCCAGTTGCTCCTTCCAACTCCTTAATAACTAATCCGTCGAGCCCACCTTTAGTGTGCCTGGTGAGATTCGCTAGTGATTCGGCTGCTGGTGCTTTGTTAGGCTCTGTTTTCGGCTTCGGTATGTATCGGTCACTTGTTCTTCGTCTTCAATTATATATATATATATATATATATATATATATATATATATTTGTCTCAGTTAACAAGTTGAAGGATTTTGCTTAATTCAATTGGGTTTTTCTCGAGTTTTTTATATTTACAAATAATTTTGGTTCAGTCCGCATAAGAGCATGCTATACGTTGAGACATTACGGCTCTTGCAAAGGAAATATTTTCCTGGTTTGTGCTGTCTGCAAGGGATCATATTTAGATTACTCTGTGTAGTAGGAGAACTGATTTGGGCAAGAATTGAAGAACATGTGTTACAACAAACTCTTACACCATTGATCATACTTACATTGATTGATACAGTTATTGGCTTAATTGTTGCAACTATTTTAGTATTTTTATGTATGGCTTCCTTTCGTATTCTTTTTCTCCAAGATTGTCACGTTAAATGTGATACATAGCACGCAAATGGCTAGTGAGATTTATCTAGCTTACGGTGACAGATTGCTCTTTCTCCTGTGTAATTTTCCGTGTGATGAGTATTGGTTAATAAATCAGCTATTTCTTTGTTCTATTTCAGTTTTCATTTTCTTCATGCATCTTCAGTAATTTTCTTGAAGCATTGAATAAAAAATGTGGTGTTGTAGGATTACAGCATATGATTAGAATGTGCGGATTTACAAGGTTTGATAGGAAGAAGTTGATGTCTGATAAAGGAAGGTAGAGTAGCACCTATTAATGAGGTAGTTGAGAGAACCATGACAGGTCATTTGGAAGGAATTATTTTTAGAAGTTATGAGGTCATGTGAAAAGGAAAAAAAGATGCTTAGACTCAACAAGGGTATGGGCCGTAATAGCAGAAAGATGTTGGGGAGGGGGTGGGGGGGTTGATCCAATCACAAAGCATGGGGAAATGAAAATTGGAAATACAAGAATTGTTTTATTTTCTAGCATGCATTGTTTTTCTTGCATTCGTTCTGAAAAGACTGTGGAATGGACTTGTTTATTAGGTTCGGGATTGTTTAAGAGGAAGGGCTTTAACGGATCCATAGGTGAAGCCGGATCCTCTGCCAAGGTATTGTAGATTTGTTCGTTATATGGAATTTTTTCCAGTATCTGGTTTGCCATCAATTTAAAATGTTCTGGCATTATATCCGACATGAGCTGTTTATTGCTTGCTCCTTTTATTGTACCAGACATTTGCAGTTTTGTCTGGTGTCCACAGTTTAGTTGTTTGCTTTCTGAAGAGATTGCGGGGAAAAGATGATGGTATGGCATTCATTAGTTCTTCTTATTAGTCATTATGCCCGCCATTTTCGCTGGTAACACCTGATATCTTTCTGCAGTTATTAATGCTGGAGTTGCTGGATGTTGCACTGGTCTTGCTCTGAGTTTTCCAGGTACCTGTTTTTTTTCCATAATCGTGTGGCACATGTACCACAGAGTAATGAAACACTACGTGACGAAATGACTTTGAAATACCAACGTGAATGAGGAGGACTAATAAAATGAGGAAAATATTGGATGAACAAACTTGTCAAATGACTTCATATCATAGTTTGGTTTATAACTGAAATATACTGTGTACTAAATTACGGATGCTGATTTGACATGATTCCAATTAGGATCAGATTAAGGTGTTTCCAATTTGTCTCTGTTAGCTTTTGTAGTACTGACTGATATGTCATAAACATTACTTTTTTGAGTTTAAAGACGTGTAACGTTTGTGAAGCTTATGTTGCTCCATGCGTTCACATCATGATATATGTGTTTTACAGGTGCACCCCAGGCTATGTTGCAGAGCTGTCTTACATTTGGGGCATTCTCCTTTATCATAGAGGGGTTGAACAAGCAGCAGCGAGCTTTAGCATTCCCATTATCGCCTAGAAGGAGCAGTAGTCAAGAATGCTTGCTGCCTCCATTGGCATTTCCCCTTCCCAAAGAACTTAAGGAGTCATTTTCTTTCTTTTGCCAATCGATCAAAAAACGTCCTACTCGTTTCTGAACAAGAAAAAGAAACCCAGTGCCCATCATGAATGATCTTTTAAGTCACCCCTCATCCCCACCCCGCGTTTTGAAGCTATATGTTGTAAGTTTGTAGTGATGAAGAACTTGTTGAACAATTTGTTTATCCGATGGGAGAGATTCACAATAATAACTCTTGGGTTAATGAAAGTTGAGATGTCAGCAACATGTTTAGCTTTGTTGGATTCTTTACTGGTATTTGTTAAAATGTAGCTCATTTTGTTTAGTGATGATGAGTATTGAGTGGCATTCCCTTTTTCTCCAGAAGATTTCGGAGAACATATATATATATATATATATATATGTAAAAAGCTAAACTTTATATTAGTATCTTCTTCTGATATATGGAAACCATGGAAGAAGGGTTTGATCATAAAGTTGCTAGGAAAATTATATGTCTCCTACAAAGTACTTGTCACAACGATTATCATATTTTGGAAGCTTTAAGGTAGAATCGAACTTATTGATCAAGAACATGGTTGCTATATTATCATATTCACGAAAAAGGTAGTTAATAAAGTTGCTCTAGAGTATTATTTGACCCATCTCTAAATGCAGGTAATTCTTTCGGCATTCGAAAGCAAATGCGTGTTCCGTTGATTTTCTTGGAGACTTGTGTTCTCTGATTTTTGAATATAAGCCCGAGATCCATCTTTTATTTTTTTTTTTATATGGAAATTAAAAACTCTCGTGTTCTAAAGGATAGAATTGGGATCATCTGCTGTAAATTCGTGCCTGCTGTGGCTGCTGTGACGTGAAACGACGTCGTTTTGCCTCCACACGACGCCGCCCAAGTGTATCCGTTCTGCCGTGTATCCGTTCTAGGACCAAAACGACGCCGTTTCCCTGCCAAACGACGCCGTTTTTGCGTCACAACAGCCTCTGCTGTGTTTAACCTACAGCAGAGGATCCGGCCTCCTAAAGGATATACAATGACTCTTTAATTTTACAATGACTTTATCGGTTTTGTCAGATTTGACATTGTCATTTTTTTTTTATTACTCTACAATGGCTTGAAAAGAGACAATGTGATTAATTTGGATGGGACTTGGTCATGACTCTATTCACATGTTGATCCACTATCCATATTCTCTTTCATATTATTTTAATATTTTTTCTTGCACTCTCTTTACTCTAATGTTGCACCAACCGCATTTACCTCCCTCTTTCATTTTCTCTGCATATTATATTACATTTTAGGTAATAAAGTAGAATATATTTTTAAATACCACTGTGGAGATGAATGTGAACATTAATGTGATTTAGATGCCAACTAGAATAATTTTGATACTTTTGAGGTAAATTGACAATTGGGAAGAGATTGATCATTGTATGTGTTCTTATGGTGTTTTTGGAGCACTAATCAGTGTCTGACTATGGCAGTAATGAAAAGTCAAGTCCATCTCGTGGCTCCTCACTCTTGTTTACACATCTCCAATAGCTTCAACATGAAATGAATTATAGGGTTACTTAGAACACTTATCTTGTGTCTCATTGAAGATTTTAACTACATCGCCATTCAGAGGGACAAGCAATGAGCATGTTCAATCAGAGGTATCAATGGGCGCTGATGACACAACATTGCGAACTTATTGAAATTACTTTCCACATGCCTCATTTTACACGGATTGGAGTCGCTTATGGTAGTAGAAAAAATCAACAGAGATCTGATCAAGTGTGGTGTTCAATGCCTTGGATTGATAGATTTTCCGAAGCACATGTACAAAACTTTCCAAGAGTACAGTCAGACTATAATCCAATCATGCTTAACATGGATATTAAAGACAAACCCAACATATGTCATTCTATACTCAAAAGACGAGGACCACCAATATGGTCTTGCACTCTAAACTTTAATCGTTTGAATCATTCGGATATTCAATGGTTGAACCGAGAGGTCTCATAAATAGAGGTAGAAACTATGAAATTTCATATGGGATCGTATAAGGAGGTAGGGCCGGATGGGATGCCCCGATCTCTTATAAAAAATGTTGACCCACAGTGAGTTATTTTGTCTTAAATTTTTGTTTATTCCTTGTTTAGTTATGATCGTTTCCCACTTTACTTGAATGATACAATGATCTCTCTAATCCCAAAAGTTGACACTTAAATCCTTATCATGTTTTAGAACCAATCCTCTCTCGAATGTAATCAAAGTCGTCGCCGCTGCGACCGTGGCCCGGATGGACCGAAAATCCTCATGAATTTCACCCATATTCCTCCCGGTGGAGTGCTGACATCATCTCAAGCATACATAATGAAAAATTACAACAATTCAGATACAATAAATTATTTAAAACAATCATTTAAGCCCTAGCCTCTCAATTATGGTTTCCCTTCTCTCTTATGAGTGAATTTTGCACTAGGGAATCAAGAAGTGGCACTAAATTTTTTTATTACCTAACAAACGAATAGATTCGCGTTAGAAATTTTAGATTTTCTTGAAGGTGGGAGAAGCCGAGAAAGGAACTAGATTTTTTGTTGAGAATTATGCTGAATTATTATTATTATTATTATTATTATTATTATTATTATTATTATTATTATTATGGAAAGATAATACAGTTTGCACTGTAGCAGCTTTTACTGTTCATGCCATTGTTCTCTTTTTATAGTCCTTGGTTTTATAATAGGATATCTTGTTTATATTCCTTGCTATTAGTTAGCTATTAGTTCCTTTTGTCTAAGGCTTAATATTAGTTTTTTAATATTCTAGCCGTTAGACTTTATAGCCGTTAGGAGTGGAGCCTAATTTGCCTTTTCTTTTCTATATATAGCTGTATTAGTATTGGAGTTTACACATGCAATAAACTTCTTTTTATTTGCTATCTTCTCTTAAATTCTATATGGTATCGGAGCCTAGCTCTCTTATCTCTTCTTAATATCTTCTCTCTCTGTTTTCAAAATTTGAAAAATGTCGGAAACTCTGTCTGGAACTCCAGCAAGTTCTGTTACATCTTCCAATCGTTCCAGTGGACTCGGATTAGAGCATCCAAGCCTACAAATCACCTCTGCTAAGTTCAATGGGTCTAACTTTAGACAATGGGCAGCAGCGGTAAAAATCTTTGTAACTGGAAGAGGCAAGATGGGGTACTTGACTGGATCAAAGAAGATGCCGAGTGAAGAAGATGCTGATGCCTTCTTCACATGGGAAACAGAGAATGCCACTGTCATGTCATGGCTGATTAATTCCATGGTTGATGATATAGGGAATAATCATCTGTTTGCATCTACTGCCAAAGAAATCTGGGATTCTGTGGGACATTTCTACTCAAACACGGGTAATTTTGCCCAGGCTTTTGGGGTGAAATCTACAATTAGAAGCCGAAACAAGGCTCTCTCGATGTCACTAGATATTTTAGTGCCTTAACTAAACTTTGGCAAGAATATGATCAGTTGACTGCTGTCAAGTGGACATGCACTACTGATGCTCTAACCTTTCAAACTCTACTTGAAAAAGAAAGGGTTTTTGAATTTTTGGGAGGTCTTGATCCGTCTTTTGAGGCTGCTAGGGAAAGAGTTCTGTCCCAAGTGCCTTTACCAAATACTATGGAGGCCTTTGCCTACATCAGAAATGAAGAAAGTAGGAAAGGAGTGATGGGTAGCCATCCTACTCCTCTTGGAGAACAATCTGCCCTTATCACTCAAAGTTCTGAAAATGCCATGTTTGGCAAGAAAAAGACTGATCAAAGGACTCTGTTGGTGTGTGATCATTGTAAGAAAAAGGGGCACAATAAAGAAAATTGTTGGCAGTTACATGGTAAACCTCTTAGAGCTCAGCCAACAAAGAAATCCACTCCTGGGGCTGATCAGAAACAAGCTTATACTTCTACATCTCAACCTTTTTCTAAGGAGCAGCTGGATATTCTGAACCAACTCTTTGGAAGGAAGGAAGAGCTGATGCAATCCCATATCTCTACTAGTGGAGTAGCTCATGAAGGTACTGTCCCTTGGATTGTGGATTCTGGTGCATCCAGCCACATGACAGGGGACTACACTCTTTTTTCTACTTATCACCCCTCTAATGGGCAGCACAAAGTTAAAATTGCTGATGGAACAGTCTCTACTGTTGCTGGAAAAGGGAGGATCCAAATATCTAAGGATATATGGCTTGAATCTGTCCTCCATGTTCCAAACCTTACTTGTAACTTGCTATCCATCAGCAAATTTACCACTGACACTAATAGCATTGCTAATTTCTACCCTACTCACTGTGAATTTCAGGAGCTGGGATCAGGAGTGAAGATTGGCAGTGCTGAACTTGATGAGGGTCTCTATTATTTCAAATGCCAACCTTCTAGTTCTGTGTATAAAGCTGTTGATACTGATAATGACATCCTTTTGTGGCACCAAAGACTAGGGCATCCTAATTTTGCTTATTTGAAGATGCTTTTTCCTAGATTATTTTGTAACAAGGATCCTAAGTTTTTTAAATGTGAAGTGTGTGAGCTCTCCAAACACACACGTTCTGTTTTTAAACCTAGGCCTTATAGGAGTTCTTCTCCTTTTTCATTAGTACATAGTGATGTTTGGGGTCCTTCAAAGGTTCCAAACCTTGGTTGTAATAGATGGTTCTTAACTTTTATTGATGACCACACAAGGTTGTGTTAGGTTTTTTTGATGAAACAAAAGTCTGATGTGCCTTCTATTTTCAAAAATTTTGTATCTATGGTTGAAAATCAATTTCAAACTTGTATAAAGATCCTAAGATCTGACAATGGCACTGAATATCTAAACTCTGTGTTAACTCCTATGTGCTCTGAGAAAGGTATTGTGCATCAAACTTCATGCACAAATACCCCCCAACAGAATGGAGTTGCAGAGAGGAAGAACAGACACTTGTTAGATGTTGTTAGGGCTCTTTTATTTCAAATGAATCTCCCTAAATCCTATTGGGGAGATGCTGTTTTAACTGCTGCTTTTTTTATCAACAGAATTCCATCTAGAATCCTTGATTTTAAAACCCCCTTACAAATGTTCAAAGACTTGTATCCTGAATCTCAGCTGGTATTTTCTATACCACTGAAGATTTTTGGATGTGTAGCCTTTGTTCATAATCTTTCCCCAGTAAGGGGTAAGTTGGATCCTAGAGCTATAAAAACCGTTTTTATTGGCTATTCTTCAACAAAAAAGGGGTATAAATGTTTTGATCCTTTAAAAAGGAAGGTCTACACTACTTTTGATGTTACATTTTTTGAAGGAATTCCTTATTATCCTAAGGACTCTATGACCACTTGTGATTATGACTCTTTCTGGGAAGTGGAGGCACCTTCCCTGCTGTTCCAGAACCTGAGTTAGAGCCTGTAATCACCAGGGAAGTAAGTCCAGAGTCTAATAAGGAAATCCCTAGGGAGCCTGTACAGAAGGATGTCATCATTTATACTAGGAAAGGAAGAATGCAATCTTCCAAATCAAGTTCAGTACCTGTCCCTCTCACTGATCCTACTCCTGCCCCTGTGGAAAGTGAAATGATTACTGATGAAGACAGTCTTGATTGTGATAATGAATCTTCTGAGGAGATCCCAGTCCCCTCCAGGATGAAAGTACTAATGATCATCAAGTGCCTACTCCTATTGCCCTCAGAAAAGGGGTCAGGGAGTGCACTAAACATCCTGTAGAGAGATTTGTCTCCTATGCTGCTCTAAATGAGCCTTACAAAGCTTTTTTTGACTAATTTGAATGATGTTGTTATCCCTAGGAACATCACTCAGGCTCTTGCAGATCCTAATTGGAGAGCTGCTGTTTATGATGAACTTAAGGCTCTTAGGAAGAACAACACCTGGAGAAGGTCACTGTAACGAAAGGGACTAAAATGGTTGGATCAAAATGGGTATTTTGTGCTAAATATAAGTCTGATGGGACTGTTGACAGGTTAAAGGCCAGACCTGTTGCTAGGGGTTTTACACAAACTCCTGGCATTGATTTCACAGAAACTTTTGCTCTTGTAGCAAAGTTAAATACTGTGAAGATCCTTCTGTCCCTAGCCTCTGTTAACAAGTGGCCTCTTTACCAGTTGGATGTGAGAAATGCATTCTTGAATGGTGACCTAAAAGAGGAGGTGTTTATGTATCCACCTCCTGGATTTGAACATGAGTTTGGCAAAAATCAGGCTTGCAAACTGTTAAAATCCTTATATGGATTAAAACAGTCTCCAAGGGCCTGGTTTGCTAAGTTCTCCAATATTATAAAAAGGGGTGGCTACACTCATGCTCAATCTGATCATACCCTGTTTTACAAGCATTTGAAGGGAGGGGGAGTTGTTATCCTCCTGGTTTATGTAGATGATATAATCATCACTGGGAGTGATGATAGAGAAATTGAAATTCTGAAAGTTTATATTAAATCTCAGTTTGATATCAAGGACCTTGGTCAACTTAGATACTTCCTTGGTATGGAAATATCTAGGTCAAATCAGGGCATCCTTGTTAATCAAAGAAAGTACACCCTAGATTTGCTAAGTGACTATGGCATGCTAGGGTGTAAACCTTCTTATACTCCTATTGACAACTCTGTTGCTCTTACCAATGCAGATGACACTGATCTGGTTGACAAAGAAGGGTACCAAAGGTTGGTGGGAAGGCTGATCTACCTTGCCCATACAAGGCCTGACATCTCCTTTGCTGTCAGTCAAATCAGCCAATTCATGCACAGACCTGGAAAGGGCATTCTTTACAAGTCAGATTCTAAAATGACCATTGAAGGGTATGTTGATGCTGATTGGGCAGGTTCAAAAGTTGATAGAAGATCTACTTCAGGATGGTGCATTTTTATTGGAGAAAATCTTGTTTCATGGAGAAGCAAGAAACAGTCTGTAGTGTCTAGAAGCAGTGCAGAATCAGAATTTCGTGCTGTTGCTCTTGCTATGTGTGAGCTTCTGTGGATTAGAAGAGTTCTAAGAGAGCTAAAACAAAATATCAGTCAACCTATGAAGCTCTATAGTGACAGCAAATCTGCCATTGATATAGCTAACAATCCTGTGCAACATGACAGGACCAAGCATATAGAGATAGATAAGCACTTCATCAGAGAAAAACTGGATGATGGAAGTGTCTGTCTAACCTATGTTCCAACAAAGAAGCAAGTAGCTGATGTTTTTACCAAAGGACTACCTCGGGCTGCCTTTCAGTTTTGTATCAGCAAGCTTGGCCTCATTGATATCTTCCAACCAAGCTTGAGGGGGAGTATGGAAAGATAATACAGTTTGCACTGTAGCAGCTTTTACTGTTCATGCTATTGTTCTCTTTTTATAGTCCTTGGTTTTATAATAGGATATCTTGTTTATATTCCTTGCTATTAGTTAGCTATTAGTTCTTTTTGTCTAAGGCTTAATATTAGTTTTTTAATATTCTAGCCGTTAGACTTTATAGCCGTTAGGAGTGGAGCCTAATTGGCCTTTTCTTTTCTATATATAGCTGTAATAGTATTGGAGTTTACACATGCAATAAACTTCTTTTTATTTGCTATCTTCTCTTAAATTCTATAATTATTATTATTATGTTTTATTTGTAAGGGTAGAATAGGCTTTTTACTGTATTAAATAAATTAGCCCAACTCTCTAGGCTAAGACAGTGACGGCTCCTTAATTTCAGGGATTAGGGTTTTAGCCTTTTATTTAAAGAAGTCAGCAGCTTTTTTGTATTCATTCTGAAATAATCAATAAAAGATCTCCCTTTTATTTTCTAAATATTTCTACATGGTATCGGAGCATGGTCCCTTGATCCGGCCATGAACTTTAAAGCTGCGATGACTGGAGAACTCCGAAGTTCTACCACAAGTTCAATTTCATCAACCTCCGGAACAAGTCAAGCCACTGAATCAACCATGATCAGGGCTGACCAATTGTGCGGTGGAGACATAAACTCCAGTGGATCTACCATCTTAACCACCCAAAAACTGAATGGAAAGAACTATTTGGAATGGTCTCAGACCATGCAATTGGTCATATATGGCAGGAGTAAATTGGGATACCTCACTGGGGAAGCTGTCAAACCTGTTGAGAGCGACCCAAAGTATGCAACTTGGAGATCTGAAAATTCCATGGTGAGGGCCTGTCTCATCAATTCAATGGAAAACTCCATTGCTCGACCCCACATGTTTCTGGGCACTGCCAAGGAAATGTGGGATGCTGTCAAAGAAATGTACTCAGATCTATGAGTTAAAAACCAAAATATGGTCCTGCAAGCAAGATGACAGGGAAGTGACCCTATACTACAATGAAATGGTAGGATTATGGCAGGAGCTGGACCTATCTTATGATAATTCCTGGGAATGTTCCAAGGATGGAGTAAAGTTCCAAAAAATGGAAGAAAATGAGAGAGTGTACACTTTCCTGGCTGGATTGAATCAAGAATTGGATGAAGTTAGGGGCAGAATTCTTGGAAAAAACCCCTTACCATCCCTAAGGGAAGTTTTTCAGAAGTGAGGAGGGAAGAGTCCAGAAAAATGGTGATGCAGAAAAGTGCAGGCAGCAACAACATGGAATCTTCAGCTCTGGCAGTCAGCAAGGGAGATAATAAGGGCAGAAAACAGAAGGCCTGTGATATTGCGTGGGATACCAGGTTTGCAGTAACAGTGTTTAACATGTGGATATAAGGCTTTATATGAGTGATTTCTCCGGGGGAGTGTGGTGGTGAGCAAGATCAATATTGTCGGATAAGTGCTTAAAAGAAGAACACGTAATGAGTCGACAAATTGACAGAGTAGCTCTGTGTGTATTAAGTCTGGGGTGCCTTCTATTATATTGTGATCCCATATATATAGGCTAAGACTATGTCGGTTTACTGTTCATGACAAGACAATTACGAACACATAATTAAAGATAACTATGCATGTAATACAAGTGGCCCAACCAGCTGTCGGGATTAGCCAGCTGGCGAGATGAGCATGGCGAGCAGCGAACAGCAGACTCGTATTTGCCTTGTCCTGATATCAGCAAGGACCATATGGGTAGAAATCACATGGAGAGGAGGAGTCCGGCTTATGACCAGCAAACAGGATGAATTACTATTGGCGGATGGGACCCGGCTTACGAACAGCGGGTAGGATCCGGCTTACTGTTGGCGGATGGGACCCGGCTTACGAACAGCAGGTAGGATCCGGCTTATGAGTGCGGACAGAGGAGGTAGAGGCCCCATATCTCCATTATTGGGCCATGATAGCAATCTAGATGAACAGGGCCCCATTCTGGTTCGGGTATATTAGTCTGGTGTGACCATTGCAAGAAACAAGGCCACACCAGAGAGACATGCTGAGGAATCCATGGATAGCCAGACAATTGAAAGCCCAGAACTGACAGAAGCAGGTCAACCAGGTGAGTTCGACCTGGGTAGCAACAATTCTGGATTGCTGCAGCTCTCACAGGAGCAACTTGAACAACTGAGCAAGCTTCTCAAAGCCCAAAACTCTTCCACCACAGGTGGTGCAACTTGCACACTTGTGGAAAAAGGTAACCCTTCCACATATCTAAGCACAAACCAGACAGACTCTTGGGTAATAGACTCAGGGGCAACTGACCATATGTCAAATTCCTCACATTTGTTTCATTCATATTTTCCTTGTGCTGGTAATCAAAAGGTGAGAATAGAAGATGGTTCCTTTTCCATAATTGCTGGGAAAGGCACTATCATTATCACACCTGATCTAATCTTAAAAGATGTCCTACATGTCCCAAAATTATCATGCAACCTTTTGTCTGTCAGAAAATTAATCAATGACACTAAATACACTGTTGTTTTCTCTGTTGATGGCTGTAAATTTCAGGATGCTCATACGGGGAAGGAGACTGGCAGTGCTAAACTGGTGGGGGATTGTACATTCTCGAGGAAGAGACTTCCAAGAATGAAGAAAAGTCTAGAAGTTTCTGTTTTCAGTCCACTTGTGTTGATAAGAATAATGTGCTAATGTGGCACTTTAGGCTTGGCCACCCTAGTTTTCAGTATTTGAAGAAACTCTTTCCTAGTTTGTTCCTCAATAAAAGTCCTGATTTTTATAAATGTTCTGTATGTGAGTTATCCAATCATTGTGGGTCCTCCTTTCCTTCACAACCTTACAAGCCAACAAAACCGTTCACTATGATACATAGTGACATTTGAGGGCCTGCAAGGGTACACACTCCCGAAGGAAGGAGGTGGTTTATCACTTTTATTGATGATCACACCAGAGCAACTTGGGTGTATCTGCTAAAACAAAAGTCTGATGCAAAGCATGCTTTTGAAACTTTTTATAACCTTATTTTAACTCAATTTCAATCTAAAATTGAAATTTTTAGAAGTGACAATGGGACTGAGTACTTTAACTCAATCCTTGGTCCAGTTTTCCAAAAATATGGCATGATACACCAAAGTTCCTGCCCTAACACACCACAACAAAATGGTGTGGCAGAGAGGAAAAATAGGCACATTCTAAAGGTGGTCAGATCCTTAATGATAACTTCTAAATGTCCTAAGTACCTATGGGGTGAGGCTGTGTTAACAGCCTGCTATCTCATTAATAGACTACCCTCTAGAGTGCTAGACTTTCAGAGTCCTCTTGGAAAATTGGTAGAATCCTACCCTACTACCAGACTGATCCAGAACCTAACCCCAAAAGTGTTTGGGTGCATTGCCTTCACTCACATTTACAACCAAGGGAAACTTGATCCCAGGTCTAGGAAATGTGTATTTGTTGGCTATTCACCCACTCGTAAAGGGTACAAGTGCTTGGATCCTCTCACACACAAGATTTATGTCACTAATGATGTCACCTTCCATGAAACCCATATGTTCTTTCACAATCATGTTCAGGGGGAGAACCTGAATGAACATGATAATGACAACATTTCACAGTTTCTTTTAGAAAGTGAAGAACCCAGTGTCCCACCATTAGATGTTGTGACCTATCAGCACGAGAAAGACAGGACCAACAGTTCAAATGAGCCATATACTGATCATATTTCAGGTCCAAGTGATCAGAATAGTCAGAAAGATAGCTCAGAACCTAGTCCTAAGACCAGAATACAGAAATTTCCAGGCCTCACTTATTCAAGGAAATGAACTCTTCTCAAGAAGGACGAGAACACTCACACATCAGACACTGAATAGTCAACTTCTCCAGATGAAAGTCCAGAATCTGCTCCAGAAACAGGTAAACCTCTTGATCCTTGCACTACCAACACCCCCATGAAATCACTATCGAGGATCCACCTAATGTGAAAAAAACCATCCAAAATGACCCTCTACTGGATATTCCTATTGCCATCAGAAAACCACCCAAGGAATGCACAAAACATCCCTTGTATCCCCTTAGCAAATACACCTCCTAATCGAACATCTCCCCTAAATACCAAGCTTTTCTCTCCAACCTATCCAGCATATCCATTCCTAAAAACATCCAAGAAGCACTCAGTTGTCCAGAATGGAAAGCATCTGTCTATGAAGAAATTGCTGCCCTAGAAAAGAATGATACCTGGAAGGTTGTTAGCTTGCCTGAAGGGAAGACTCCAGTGGGATGTAGGTGGATCTTCACAGTAAAACACAACTCTGATGGGACCTTGCAAAGGTACAAGGCTAGGTTGGTGGCCAAGGGGTATACCCAAACCTATGGTCTGGATTACTCAGCGACATTCTCACATGTGGCAAAATTGAACACAGTAAGGATTATCCTATTTGTAGCTGTGAATCTGAAGTGGCCTCTTGAACAACTAGATGTAAAAAATGCCTTTTTACATGGGAATTTGAAGGAAGAAGTGTACATGGATCTTCCACCTGGATTCTCTAGAAAAATGGGAGGAAGGTCTGCAGATTGAAGAAGTCTTTGTATGGACTCAAACAGAGTCCAAGGGCATGGTTTGAAAGATTTATGTGGTTCTTGAAAAAGGAAGGGTTCAGACAAGGTCAATTTGATCATACCCTGTTCACTAAAAGGTCTGGGCAAGGCAAGGTAACATTGGTCCTTGTCTATGTTGATGATATCATCCTCACAGGGGATGATAAAGAAGGAATCAATCAGATTAAGAAGAGCATGGGAAAGGAATTGAAATAAAGGATCTAGGCAGCCTCAAATATTTTTTGGGTATGGAGTTTGCTAGGTCAGAATCAGGACTGGTGGTAACACAGAGAAAATACATACTTGATCCGTTGGAAGAAACTGGAATGAGGGATTGCAAACCTTCCAGCACTCCTATGTAACCCAATTTGAAATTATGGGAGAAGAAGGATGAACCCCCAGTAGACAAAGAAAAGTATCAGAGACTGGTTGGAAAATTGATATATTTGGCCCACACTAGGCCTGATATTTCGTTTTCTGTAAGCACAGTCAGTCAGTTTATGCATGCACCATGTGAGCCTCATCTTGAAGCTGTTTTCAGAATTCTCAGATACCTCAAGGGGACAGTGGGACAAGGAGTATGCTTCAGAAAACAGAAGAGTAGAAGTGTTGAAATGTATGCAAATGCTGATTGGGCAGGTTCAGAAGGTAGAAGATCAACTTCTGGGTATTGCAGCTTTGTGTAGGGCAACCTAGTAACTTGGAGGAGCAAAAGACAAAGTGTTGTGGCCAGAAGTACAGCAGAAGCTGAGTATAGGGCTATGGCACAAGGGGTGTGTGAAGAACTATGGATCAAAAGAGTCCTAGACATGACAGGACCAAACATATTGAGATTGACAGACACTTTATCCTGGAGAAACTAGATGAGGGACTGATTTGCATAATATTCTTGCCATCTGTGCAGCAGACTGCTGATGTTAACTAAGCCACTGATGAAGCAAGGATTTGACAACATTGTGAGCAAGTTGATCATGTTCAACATCCACACTCAACTTGAGGGGGAGTGTTGAGAATTATGCTGAATTATTATTATTATTATTATTATTATTATTATTATTATTATTATTATTATTATTATTATTATTATTGTTATTATTATTATGTTTTATTTGTAAGGGTAGAATAGGCTTTTTACTTGTTAGGAACATTTTATTATGTTTTGATGATGGCCATACTAGCTATTTTAGCAAGCCTGAAATAAGTTAGAACTCTCTGTATAAGTCTTTACTTAGAGTGACATATTGTATAAGTTAAGTCAGACAAGTATTGTACTATTTGGTAGGACGGCAAAGTAAAACAGACATTCGCCAGAGTGAAGCCAGCCAAGTACATGCAGAGAAGCAATGAAGACTTAATGGTATGACTTATAACCAAGGAAGTCTGTGATGACCTTGGATAAGTCTAAGTTATGGTTCAAGTGATGAAACTTAATGTTCAAATATGGTGTACACTGATCTCACCCAAACCAATGATCAGTGAAGTACAAAGATTCTCCTTAAACTGAAATAATGAAGGAAACAGTGAATCGGCAGAGTAAACTGACTTTCGGCTAAGTGAAGGCAAAAACAGTGAAGGAAGATCTAAACGGCAAATTCAGATAGATCACTCGACCGTTCAGAGAAAGGCGAAGTAATCCTTATCAGAACATAATTGAAATATGATGAAGATTCAGAGGATCATGCATTTAATGCACAATCAATAGAGGATCAATCAAGGACGGATTTTCTGCTATACATTTGAAGAAAAATCAGATCACTGGAATAAAGGAGAATGTAATTAAGGGGGAATCAAGAATAAAATCAAGGATTATTCCCCTCATTAATATAGCCAACGGACGGAATTTCAAATCAAGGGTACTCAAGGCTATAAATAGAAGGCATTGACAGACAGATAAAGATAACGATCAAGAAAAATAAAATCAAGCAGAAACTCTGTCAATTTGAAAAGCCTTCTTTCTGAACTTACAAGGATTCATCTAGAGATCAACTCAGACGTCAGAACTACAATTTTATATTTAGCACTGAGATTGATCAATCAAGTTTGTGAATCTCATTCACAATAAACTGAAGCAACTGAATCAGAAGTTATCTGAGAAGGAGTTGTGTTTGTGATAGCTCACTACTAGAATTTCCGGCAATTCCTACGCGAAATTTCGTCGGAAATTGGTCGGAAATGCGCATTTCGACTAATTTCCGACGAAATATGGGCTGTTGGAAAAAAGCCCGTTGGAAACGCGTTGCGACGAAATTTCCGACGAAATTTGCGACGAATGGTTCCAACGAACTTCCGACAATTTATTCCGACAATTTTCCGACAAAAATTTGCCTAGTTCCCGACTAAATTCCGACGAAAATTTTCTTAATTCCCGACTAAATACCGACGAAAATTTGCTTAATTTCCGACTAAATTCCGACGAAAATTTGCTTAATTATTCGGACAAATTTCCGACGAAAATTTGCTTATTCCGACTGCAAAATATCTTCAAGGTGCTTCTCAGCAACATCATACCGTCTCTTTTTGTCCTCTATCGCTAAAGCAGCCAACGCTTTGTCCTATAGAAGCATTTGAGAAGGGGAGAAAATAAGAGAATAAAGCAATATATTTCTGCTAAACACGACAAATGTAATGGTGAGAAAGTGCATATATTTCAAGTGGATAGAGACTTACAGGAGGCAAGTCTTGGTAGCTTCTCAATGATATACCATTGGCTGCCAACAGAAGCAGGAACAAAAAATGTATTAAAACTGTACATACATTATTTGTCAAGAAAGTAAGGAACAAATCAGATAGCTACATACTGAAGTGTCACAAATCAAATCCCAAGAATGATTATACTTGTTGATCATCACAAAATACAATTTAACCTATGAAACAGCTTTGAGAGATCCCTGTCGCAGAGTTGTGTTAAAACTAACATTGTTTGACCTCCAAAGTTCTTTCCTAGTTGATGTAGTTTTCCACGGAGATGAGCTCATGAGTAAAAGAGTTCACGATTGTCACTTTTTCCTTAAAGAAAGGTCTCCTACGTGTGTCTGTAAGTTATCATACAGTTGGTGTTCCTAGTCTGCAAAGAACCAGGAATTTGTATATCTCTACACATTTCGTAGTTTAAACCAAACAGCATTGCACATTACCATCACGTCGGATCTTGAATAAAGCCCACAATATACCCCCCCCCCCCCTCACCAAGACATGCTGCAATGCTGCTAATATGCAACCAAGGAACTAATAAAATTCTCAATACCACTTCCCATTATTATTTTTAGCAATACTGTGACATTCACATCTCGTGATGAAGCTGAAGTAAGAATTAAACAACAAAGCTTTAACAAATCATTGTTTATTTTTTTAAGGGGCTGAGGGGTGTTGTTCCACCTAAAATAAACTAGCAACACTCACATTACTGGAAATGTTAATCAAGCAGCCATCCACGGGACCTTGCATAGCATAAGAAAGCTATGGGACATTGAAATTTCCATTCATAAAATGCCAGTATTGTGCAAAAATAGTAAGATCGCATACCAGTTCTTCAGATAATTCCATGGCCTTTTTTCCATCGTATAGCTGCTGAACTAGTGCAATAGCATACTCTATTGCAGTCCCAGGCCCTCGACTAGTCACGACGTTGTTGTCCTTCTCAACTCTTGATTCAGTAGCAGTTGCTATAGATGACAATAGCTCCATAAAAGATGAACATGTGGCCTACGAAAAAGATGGAAAAAGTAGAAGTATAACCTAAAAAACAAAAATTAACACAAGCAATGGAGTAGGGAATTCTCACTTTCATCCCCGTTAATAGGTCCCGTGAACCAAATGCAATAGCATGGGCATCACATATTGCTGCACAATGTTGGATCTTAGCAGACTGGTTTTCTACCATGTTCTCCAAGGTCTTGCAATATTTGAGGGTCTTTATATCAGGAATTCCTCCCTGTGGATGAATCACAATCAACACGGGACACACACACACATAGATAAGAAAAAATCTCCCTTGGGAAAAAAGGCCAACACATAGTATGAGTGTGTAAAGGTGAGTTGGATGCACCACATACATTCAATTGATACAAAGGTTGTAGTATAGATTTGTTCACAAAGTTCATAAGACACCATAGTTCTGTTTTACACCAGATCAAAACGGTCATGACATCATAGTATGTTACGGAAAACACACGATGATCTAAAACAATCGGACTAAACATTTTGCTACTGGTATGTAGACCGTAAAACGATCTTCAACAAGTTCATACTGAATTTGACGCAATGAGAAGAAACAATTCAATACTATTGCTTTGCCCTTGCAACATTCTAGTACATGGAGCACAATTACCAACTCCCAATCCCAGACACTTGGAAACAATGATATCACTACTAGATTCCGAACTTCAGTCAATGGGGGTAACATGATAATTTGAATAGAGAATAGAAATTCTATTTGAATTTTCTTCTCTCACGATATGTACTTATGCAACATTATCTACAAGCCAAATCTATAAGACTATATCCATCGTATTCTTAATCATAACAGAAATGTGCAAATTGATAATAATAAAAACAACCGCAATGCATTCATCCGCAGCTTAAGGTGGAAAGAATAATAATAATAATCTCACAGGAAAAGCAATAAGGTCGAAGACAGTTTCAGCGCATTCAGACAGCAGCGCATCAGCAACAATTTTAACTCTGTAGGATAAGTCAACTTGCACTTGAGATTTTCGGAGTCACCTTCGCGAAGACGCATTCAGCGAATCAAATCAATTTAATATAATGATATTAACTCAAAAAAAAAGGAATTACGAAACTTACCTGAAATTGATGCCGGAAATCATGGATTTTAAGGACACCGGAAACGCCATGCTTTCACTGATGGAGAGCTGCGAATCCAAGAAGAGCTGCGAATCCAAGAGACATCATAGCAGGATTTCGGCTATGGAGAAGAGAAACGGCATAGAGGTTTGAGGTTGCTACTTGCTAGTGCAGGCTACGGTTGGTGGTTTGAGGTTTGCGGGATGGAGGGACTAGGGACTAGGGAGGACTGAGGATGAGGACGAGGACGACGGGGGAGGGGAGGGGAGGGGAGGGGAGGGCGAGGACAAAGCAGAGACGGCTCAGACGATGGGGGGGGAGGCGGCAGGGGCTGATCGAATGGAATGGTGATGAATGATGATAATTGAGGGTTTGGGTAATAATTGGGGATATGTATTGTATTTTCAGAGTATATATGCTAATTTAATTAAAATTTCGAGTATATATTTTAGTTATTTTATTTAATTCTTGGACTCGGGTCATGTGCTCGATTATTTTTCAAAATTTGTTAATCTTTTTTATATTATATGTCAAAATTGAGTTCGATACCTCTAATACTCGACTCGACTAATAATTAATGTTTTTAAAATATTCTGTGATGATACACTTACATATATGTATATTTAATTAAATATTTTGTATAAACCTCGAATAACTCATGAGCTACTCGATAAATGTATTATGAACTTCGATAAAAAAACCGAATCGAGTCAAGATAAAAACGGATTTAAAAGCTTTCTCTCTTCCAAGGTCACTAAAACCTTCTGCTCGAGCATTCCACTTCAACACGTCCTTACCTTTCTGGTGTCGGCGGCACTAGGCTGTCGGCTTGGTGATTTCAGTGCCGAGCTAGGTTCATTGTAGAGTCGATGAGTTCAATCTCGAGATTCATTATTGAGTAAGTGATTACAATCAGAGGTTCATTCTTGAGTTGGTGAGCTCAACCCCGAGGTTCGTTATTGAGTTGGTGAGTTCAATCACAATAAGGTTGGTTATTGAGTAAATGATTAAAACTCGAGGTTCGTTATTGAGTAATTGATTAAAGCCCGAGGCTCATTATTGAATTGTGATTTTAGTATTGAGGTTCGTTATTGAGTTGATGAGTTCGGTCTCGAGATTTGTTATTGATTAAATGATTACAAACCGAGGTTTGTTATTGAGTTAGTGAGTTCTATCCCAAGGTTCGTTATTGAGTAAGTGATTAGAACCCGAGGTTCGTTATTGAGTAAGTGATTTCAAACCCGAGGTTCATTCTTGAGTAAATGATTAGAACCCGAGGTTTGTTATTGAGTAAGTGATTTCAAACCCGAGGTTCATTCTCGAGTAAATTTCTCTTTAACCCGAGGTTTGTTATTGAGTAAGTGATTTTGTGGGATATTTAGCATATCAATCGGTCGTTAATGAACCCCGAGTTTCAAATCAATCGGTCGATAACGAACTGATGATATATATCAGATAGTACTATCAGAATGATCTGTAAGGAAATATATCGGTTTGAAATCGCTTAATCGACTTTGAATCTCGGGATTAAGATCAATCGGTCGTCAACGAACCCCAAGATTCAAATCAATCGCTCGATAACAAACTGACGATCTATAGCAGATAGTACTATCAGAATGATCAATAAGGAAAGATATCGGTTTGAAATCGCTTAATTGACTTCGAATATCGGGATTGAGATCAATCGGACGTTAACGAACCCCGAGATTCAAAACCCTATATTTGTTATTCAGTGAGTGATTACACCGAGGATCCATCTAGTCATTTATGAAACATTATTGCTTTTAAAATTTTTATAAATTGAATATTATATATAACAATTTTTATAATATTCAAATCGATCGCTCGATAACGAACCACGACTGTTAACTCATTCGCCGATAACGATCGATCGAGCAATAGTAGATAGTACTATCACAATGATCGATAACGATTTAACTCATTCGCCGATAACGAACCCCGAGATTCAAATCGATCTCTTAATAACGATCCCCGACTCTTAACTCCTTCGCCGATAACGATCGATCGAGACAATGATCGATAATGATCTAACTCATTCGCCGATAATGAACCCCGAGATTCAAATCGATCTCTTAATAACGATCCCCGACTCTTAACTCCTTCGCTCTATAACGATCCATCGAGACATAGTTGATAGTACTTTCACAACGATCGATAACGACTCAATCGCTCGATAACGAATCCGGAGATTCAAATCGATCGCTCGATAACGAACCACGACTGTTAACTCATTCGCCGATAATGATCGATCGAGCAATAGTAGATAGTACTATCACAATGATCGATAACGATTTAACTCATTCGCTCGATAACGAACCCCGAGATTCAAATCGATCTCTTAATAACGATCCCCGACTCTTAACTCCTTCGCCGATAACGATCGATCGAGACAATGATCGATAATGATCTAACTCATTCGCCGATAATGAACCCCGAGATTCAAATCAATCTCTTAATAACGATCCCCGACTCTTAACTCCTTCGCCGATAACGATCCATCGAGACATAGTTGATAGTACTTTCACAACGATCGATAACGATGTAACTCAATCGCTCGATAACGAATCCGGAGATTCAAATCGATCGCTCGATAACGAACCACGACTGTTAACTCATTCGCCGATAACGATCGATCGAGCCATAGTAGATAGTAATATCACAATTATCGATAACGATTTAACTCATTCATTCGATAACGAACCCCGAGATTCAAATCGATCTCTTAATAATGATCCCCGACGCTTAACTCCTTCGCCGATAACGATCCATCGAGACAATGATCGATAACGATGTAACTCATTCGCTCGATAACGAACCCCGAGATTCAAATCGATCTCTTACTAACGATCCCCAACTCTTAACTCCTTCGCTCGATAACGATCAATCGAGACATAGTTGATAGTACTATCACAATGATCGATAACGATCGATGTAACTCATTCGCCGATAATGAATCCTTAGATTCAAATCGATCGCTCGATAACGAACCACGACTGTTAACTCATTCGCCGATAACGATCGATCGAGCCATAGTAGATAGTACTATCTCAATGATCGATAACGATGTCGGATCTCACTCGACAATCTATAGTAAAGAGTATTATCAAAATCACATGTATTATCGTTCGATAAAGGAATTTTTATAAAAAATAATGAATTTTATATTTTAACGCAATGTTTATTAGAATATGTATATTAGAATTTTATAATAAACTGAATATTATATATTAACTCAAAGTTTTATATTAAAAAAAATTAAATTCCTTTAAAGGAACAAAATTTTATAAAAATTTATGTACATAACATGTTATTTTCTGAAAAGACTTATGTTCGTCGGAAATTGGTAGGAAAGACTTATGTTCGTCGGAAATTGGTAGGAAAACCTTATGTTCGTCGCAAATTAGTAGGAAACACATGTTCGTCGGAAATTCGTAGGAAACGCCCTTAAACAGTAGGCGGGAGACTTTCGCGCGCTAGGTTTCCGACCAAATACCGACGGAGACTTTGTGACAATTGAAATCCGTCGGAAATTGGTCGGCAAATCTTATTTTTAGTCGGAAATGGGTAGGAAAGACTTATTTTCGTCGGAAATTGGTAGGAAAACCTTATGTTCGTCGGAAATTGGTAGGAAACACATGTTCGTCGGAAATTCGTAGGAAACACCTAGCGGGAGAATTTCGCGCCCTTAAACAGTAGGCGGGAGACTTTCGCGCGCTAGGTTTCCGACCAAATACCGACGGAGACTTTGTGACAATTGAAACCCGTCGGAAATTGGTCGGAACTATTTTTTTCTTTTCTTAATTATTTTAGTCGTCGCAAAACCGTCGGAAATTGGTCGGAATTTTCCTACGACCATATTTCGTCGGAAATTCCCGTCGGAAAAACAGAAAATTCTAGTAGTGGTCTGCTGAAGGATTTCATCTCAAGGAGCAGTGAAAGAGACTGAATCACTGAAGCTGGTGCAGCCAAGGAGTGATAGTCTTGTAGATTGTGAAGCTTGGGAAGTCAAGGACAATCTTACTATTGTATCTGTGAAAACAATAGTGAATTCCTCCAATCATCACAGGAGAAGAGTGGATTAAGGGATTACACCACCCTGAACCACTATAAGCCTTGTGTCAACTTACTTTCTGCAATTTACTTCACTGCATTCATTTAAATTGCCTAGATTATAATCTATATCTGTGATTGTCCAAACTGCTTTGAAATAACATAGTAAGAAGGGACTTATCCGCTGCCCAAAAGCTTTTAAACACACAAAAAGTTTTTGAAATTCCACTATAGTCATTCACCTCCCCTCTGACTATAGTTTTACCCTTCTCTGGGACCAACATTACTGTATTAAATAAATTAGCCCAACTCTCTAGGTTAAGACAGTGACAGCTCTTTAATTTCAGGGATTAGGGTTTTAGCCTTTTATTTAAAGAAGTCAGCAGCCTCTCTTTGTATTCTTTTGGAAATAATCAATAAAAGATCTCCCTTTTATTTTCTAAATATTTCTACATTTTTATTATATTGAGAGCGGTGGGATTTCGAACAATGGTTCGTACTATGGTTGATACTACTAGGCCAAGTTCAATCTAAGAAACAAGATAAAATGTCTATGAATGAATATGAATCGATTAAAAATGGAAACCCTTATCCAAACGGCCTTGGATTTGGAAAAAAAACTCAAACGACTCACCAAAAAATTGTTGCAATTGTTGTTTTTTTTTTTTTTTTGTGCTTTGTGTTGGGAAAAACGTCGTGATAACAAGAAAATTATCACAAATACCCACAAATTGTTTTCCCACTAGTAAACGCACCGGAATAAAAATACTAGTAGAAAGCCGCGTAGTGAAATAAAGCGGAATAAAGTAATAGTAGAATTTTATCGTGGAAAACTCCTCTCAACGTGAGAGAGTAAAAACCACGGGGGTGGAGCCCACAAAATCTCCATTAGTCGCTAAATAAAAGATTACAAGTGTACAACAACTCGGACTCCAAAGTACCAATAAAAATACAATAGTATAAGAATTGTGGAAATATGTCGCCAAAATAAAATCAGCCCAGTCTGTGAACAACCGTGTACAGTCTGCCACTCCGATGTACGAACCAACCAACCAGATTGAAGTAGAACGAGCGTCGAACAAGTACCGAAAAATTATTACTCATTGTTGGACAACAAATTGACACACATGTTTTACTCTATTTTTCACACTGACTAATTTCACACAACTCTCGTTGCTGCTTTCTCTTTTTTGCAATAAACTTTGAGTTTGTGTCTTGTATTTTACAAAATGCTACTTCCTCTCAATTTATAAAATAAAAGAGTATGTGGATATTTATCGTAAAACCAAAGGTCCTGTATTTGGTGACTTTTATTTTTTAATAAAAACTGCAATATGCTTGCATTTCCTTCCATAGATAGACCAACTATTCATGTAAGACAATATATTCGACTATAAACAATGACCATACAATACTTTGGATTGCGAGGATTCGTATGATGCAATGTATCTGCGATTTGAGAACGAAAGATGATCAATTCTTAGAGAAAGAGCATGCTGAAAGCCTAGAAATGAAAAACAACGGTAAGTTTTGAATAATGAGGTGAAAATATGTCATTATTACGAAACTTCATACCTTTTTCACTACTGAGAACCCGGGACTATCGCCTAAACTTAAACGTGTTTGTTTACAATATTAAATATTGGCATTATTATTATTATTATTATTATCATTATCATTATCATTATCATTAGTATAAGGGGAAAAAATGGTGGAGAGGTGGGCAACAAATTCTCCGGAATATGGGAAGTCCAAGGTGTCCTACAAATGTGGAGATTATCAGATTCATCTCCTTTATAGTAAAAAAAAAAAACAATCCACCACAGATTTTTTTATTTTCAGAATTCTTTAAAAAATTCCACCACAGATTCCCAGTGGGAAGAGGAAAATATATATAAATAGTATTTGTTAATATAGGAATTATCGAAGCAGAGCATACATCTCTTTCTTCCAAACAAATTACCGTAAATGGCAATGCGTGTTTCCTCCTCAATTGCGCTATCAGGCGTTACCATCTCTCTGTTGTCCCATTCAACGTCCCTTATTTTCATCTTCTTCTTTCAATCTCCCTTTCCCTTCTTCTTCTCCAATTGATTGATATCTTTTAGCAATGCCGCCCCAAGTCGCGGATCCAGTTCAGGTTGTTGTTTCCCACAGACGGAATGTCTCGCAGGCCATCGTCGACAAATCAGGCGGCGACAATATGGTGGCTCCGATGCATAAACGCTCTAATTCTCTGGATTCTAAAATCAGAAAACTTTTCATTGCGGCATTGCGTAAAGGAGGCACAAAATGTCTTTTCAAATCTAAATTCACCAGACCAAAGACCCCTGTTGATGTTGTTAGACAAGCAACGTTCTTGCTCTCTTACATTAACTCTTCCCCCATCACTTCTGGGCCTAAATATAATGACAAGGTTTTTTTTTTTCTTTTCTTTTTCTCTTTCCTTTCTTTCTTTTTGTCTGCAAAGTTAAGAGTTCCCAGATGTGTATCTTTGTGGATTTCACCTGAAACGTGCATGTAATAGCTAGAAGATTGTGGAAAGATTCCATCTTGAAATGCTGACTGCTCATGTTTATGATTTTATAGTTTATGATTGTCTACTTTTTGTATTATGTTCATTGTTATGGATTTTGATTGTAATTGACAACTGATTAGGGAAACTGAACTTTAAATGATTGTAGATATTTTACCTTCTTTTTTTTTTTTTTTTTTTTTCTGTGTAAAAATGCTTTATGCAATGAGAAATTGCTTCTTAATCATGGTAGCTTTTTGTGTCTTTTCATGTGTATTGGTGCAGATTAGAGCTATTAACATCCAGTTGATATACAATATTTTTATGATGAGGCAATGTCGTATCGACATTCATAGATTTCTGAATGTGTTTGTATTTTCTGAAATTTTTAGATTGAAGAGCTAGATTTCATCATGAGAGAGATGAAGATGATTCTTTATGGAACGGGAGATGCTGAGCCTTCAGCAGAAGCATGTGCACAGTTGACTCAGGAATTCTTTAAAGAAAACACGCTGCGCATTCTCATTATTTGTCTTCCAAAATTGGGCTTGGAGGTTAGTTAGTTAGTTAGTTAGTTAGTTAATGGTTTATCAAAATGGTGAATAGGAACCGGCTAATTCTTGTTTAACAAGCAAACAAGAAATCGGGATCAGGAAGTTTCTTTTGGATATAATATAACCTTTTAGTGTTTATGCTCTTATAGGGACGCAAAGACGCCACCCAGGTTGTTGCGAATTTGCAACGACAACCCGTTAATTCACGTCTGATTGCTTCCGATCACCTGGAATCAAACTTGGATTTGGTTGATATTTTACTATCGGGGTGAGCAGTCGTCTGTCTGTCTATAAAAATGACTGCTTTGTCATCTACCTTTACCTGTTGGACTCTGTTTTGCTCAAGTGTTTTGCTGTTCAAATTTGTTTCAAATGGCTCTTGCAGGTATGATGATCCAGCAATGGCTCTACATTATGGTGGAATGCTGAAGGAATGTATTCGCCATCAAACAGTTGCAAGGTAGCCTTTTCCCCCAACAATTTTGTTTTTTATGCATTCTGCATGATAATTTTTGTGCTAATCTAAATTTTTTCTTTCTTTTGTGTTAATTTCTCATTTCTCAGGTATATTTTAAAACCAGAACATGTTGGTAAATTTTTTGACTACATCCAACTTCCAAATTTCGACGTTGCTGCTGATGCAGCTACAACCTTCAAGGTAACATTATTTCTTAAAATAGTAAACAATTAATCGAGCTCGTGGTTGAATGAATATAAAGCATTTTAGTCCAGAAAAACATATCTTAGCCAAATGTTATTCCTGAGTTTAATAGGTTGACAATATGTTATAGGAGCTTCTGACAAGGCACAAGTCAACTGTTGCTGAATTTCTCTCTAAAAATTATGATTGGGTATGTTTTTCATCCTCCTTTTCAAATAATTTACACTATCTGATTTATTTCCATTTAATGGTACTTAGTTTCTCACTAAGAGACTGACATTATCCTGTTCTTTTGGCCGGCCTAGTTTTTCGCTGAATTTAACTCAAAGTTACTCGAATCCACAAATTACATCACAAGGAGACAAGCAGTCAAGGTAATAAATCATGTTTTTTTTTCTAAGCTTCCAAATTAGAAAGTTTAAGTCATTGTATGTAGTTACACATCTATCATCTTATATGCTTTTAATTATGAATGAGATATGGTTATTTATAATAACTTGCTAACCCCCTTAAAAGAAGAGTTCCATAGTACTTGGTTTTTCAGAACAAGCATCCTTTTGCCTTATGCTTTATAGTCTTTTAGTGGACATTCTTTTTTTCTCTCATTCCACCACCCCCACCCCGCCCTCCCCGTCTCACTCTTTTTCCCATTCAGCTTTTGGGAGAAATTTTGCTGGATCGATCAAATTCGGCAGTGATGGTGCGCTATGTTTCTTCAAAAAATAATCTAAGGATTCTTATGAATCTCTTAAGGGTATGAGTTCTTTCTTTGGTTTTAACCAATTATCAGTCTAAACTATATACATATATATATGATTAATTTACCCGAATCCAAGTAAATTGAAGTATTCTGAAGATGTTTACTTGAAAATTTTGCAGGAGTCAAGTAAAAGCATTCAGTTTGATGCATTTCATGTATTCAAGGTTTCATCCCAAATATGCTTTTTTTTTGCTTATGTTCTTTTTTGTTTGTTTCTTTGGAATTTGTTAGCCTCATTTTTGTGTCTTGTTTGTTGAAGATATTCGTGGCAAACGAGAACAAACCTCCTGACATAGTTAACATCCTTGTCGCCAATAGAAGCAAGCTTTTACGCCTCTTTTCTGGATTAGTTTCCAATAAAGGTAAATCGAATAAAGGCAAAATATAATCGATTTTTCCAGTGTGTTTGAAGATCTGTGTGTTAGTTAGTTAGAGTTTGTGAAATACTAAGATTTTAAGTGAATTTATGTATATGTGCAGAGGATGAAGCATTTGAAGCAGACAAAGCATGGGTTGTTCGGGAAATCTCGGAACTTGTGGCTACTGCATCTGTAACTTCTTCAGGAGAGCTAATAATCAAACCACAACATTTGACATCAAATTCATTGGTTAATGATCTGTAAAAACAAAATTAATTTAATTGTATTTGATTTGATAGAATTTCTGTGTCAAGTTACTAGTCTCTTGTTCATTTTAAATAATAAAGCTGACAAATATATGTTGTTTTATTGGAGGTTCATATGTAGTTAGTCTCTATAAGTCTAACTTGCAGAGAAATATACTTTGTTTTCTAGAAAGCTGAAGAGTAATCTTACATATTGATCTATAACACTTTTCGTATGTATTAGATGTCTTATATTCTGTGAAGATCGTGATGAAAATCATCAATCAAAGTGTGTCGACACTTACATGTTTGTACACGGATTGTATTGTTGAATAAATACATTAGATGACTCATTTACTATATAAATGTCACGTCTCTGTGGCAATTGTGTAATAATCTTTAACTGGGTTCGTCATAATATCGCGGTGTAGATTATTACGCTTCGACACTACTGACGTTTCTCATCAACGAGGCGACCATTGTAGTGATTAAATGTGATGCTGAAGTATGCATATGATTTATGTTGTTTCGTCCGGAATTTGCGTTTTCTAGTGATAGGATTGGAATACTCAAAATGCCATATTATAAAGAATGTTTTTTTTTCGAAAGACTTTGGAAAACAGTAGTAAATTTTACTTTGAGAAAATATAATATTCGGATTATAATATACAGTTATTGATGTCTTGAGTTTTGATCTCCGAATAACGACCGTACGAATATTACGTATGCGAAAGAATTCTAGTTACACGATAACCGTTTTTCATAAAACGTTGTAGACTTGTAGTCACTCTTCAGGAGTTGCTTCGGCTCGTTATGATATTTCGACCGGATGTAAGTTGAAACCGAAACCAAAGGCATAAGGTTCATTTTCCTTTCGGCTCGGCTCAGCTCGGATCTAGGGCTATCGAAATTTAATTTTCGATCTTTGGCCCTACAAAAATTTCAAGGACTCCCTTCAAAAAAAATAAATTTCAAGGACAATTTTGTTATTATTTTTGAGAGAAGAAACACTCAAACAACTTCACCAAAGTCACAACAGGAGAGAATTTCCGGATTTCTTCTGCACCAAATTCAAAACGACCCATCCAAGCAGCTTCCATCTTCGTTCCCGGCGGCAGAAATCGAAGGCATTGCTTGTTTCTAGCTTCATTAACTGTAAGGATTTCTTTTGTGCCGATTGTTTTTTCCATTAATTTCAAAGTTCCACTTACCTATTATTCTCCAATCCATATTGAATATTCAATGAAAATTACAGGGATTTGAGTTTGTTTGCTGAAGAAAACAGAGGAACTCGATGGTCGTCTGCTATCCATCAACACCTGGGAAGATGGCTTCCACAGTTGCATGTTTCCTTGCTGGTGCCTCTTTGTTCGGCTATGGGTTGCATCTTTGGTATGCTAACATTGCTCCTCAACAAGCTCGGATCAAAGCTCGCAACGAATTTGTTAGGGAACGCTTGAAAAAGAAAAATGCGAAATGACTGACGCATAAAGGTTTTTGTTTTGGTTGATTATGATTTGGCCACTCTTTGACTGTTAGGATTCCTGTTCTACATTTTAACAGTATATGACGATGTTTCTGTAATCCGAATGGGTTGGCTGGTCAAATATGCTCATTACTTTTGTTCCTACTTTGATGGCTTTTGCTTGTTCTAAATCTTTATTCATGGGTTTGTATTTTGGTTGCAATTGCTCAATATAATGTAAATTGGAGAATGCAACTCGTGCCTTTCTATTAGTTCCACTGATGCTTACTTTGTTCTTTTCTGGTAAATGAAACCTGTGTGAGATTACATCTTTTATTATCTTGGAAAAATAGAGCGACCTGGATAAGATTTTACAGGAAAGAACTGGTGATGTTCTGTCTCTTTTATTGGTTTATTTTCAGAGCGGCAATTCACGATAGTGTGGTTCTTGTAGAAATTAGAGTTGTAGTTTTATTCAAATGGGGAGAGATATGTCTATGCACTTATGCTCCATACCATATGCTTGTTCTTCCTTCCTTAGTTGCATCAATTGGAGCAGACAATGCCAAGAACAAGCTTAAAGACTAAAACTTTGGCTGAAAGTGACGTGGATTCTGCAGTTTGACTTGGTCTGCTTTGTCTTATGATTTTGTCATTTATTCGTTGCAAGCATCGGGGGGTTAATATGCTTTTTATTCCTACTTTTCCCGTCATTCCTTGTTGTACAGAAGCCCATACAGGGAAGGATGTAGCGACTCTTTTATTTCTTTCTTATCCTTCTACCAACTTCCATATTTATAGTGAATTGCTTATACATGTTGTACAGCTGAAGAGAGTTTGGGTGTTGCGTCTATAAACGTTTGAAGGTCAAAGCTTTATGCCCTCTTCAGTTTGCGTGAACATTTAATAGCGCCATACTACTTCAGATAAGGCTAATTGACGGATTGCAACAAGTGAGACTTACAATACGGGCAATCATTTGAATCAAATTAAACTACGATAAGTTGCATCCTGCCTTTCCACATTTATCTGTTCAGGTAGATTGTCTAGTAGCCCTTAATGACAATAAGATCGTGATAAAGCGTAGTGTGTGATCCTACAAGACTTATCTGGAGCTTACATTAGTCCAATAGTGTAATGAAAGTCTTTTTTTTTTTTTTTTTTTTTTTTGGTTTTTCATTTCAAGAAGGTAAGTTATGAGTTATGATGATATTTGTGTTGTTGATCTAGGGAAAACTTTTCCTGCCTACTGGGTTACGACAAAGGTTCTTCATACTTGCAAAATTTCATCTTTAATTCATTCTACACTGTTTTTTTCTGTTTTTATTTTTTATTTTTATTTTTTATGTGTGTGTGTGTATGTGTGTGCGCGATTTTCGTTCTAGTAGAAGTCTAAGAATTCGTAAGATTATTTTATAATGATATTTGATATCCTTAGAATTTCGCTTTAGATTGATGGTTTTGCTTTTGAATGTGTATGTTGATTATGAGCCTGATTAAGCATATAGTGAATGTGCACTTAAGAAGTTACTAATTCTGAGCAAGCATTCTATACACCTATTAGCATGACCCTCTCTTTATTAGTAAGTATTGACACCATGTTCAAATTCTATGCCTGTAATATTGTTTTGTCTCCACAGAATAAGACTTTTGATAATAGTTAGTAAAGCATAATTCCCTCGTGCCAATGTGTAGAGCCTGGTTTGAAAGGGGTAATTACTTCCTTTGAGACTAAATGGATAAGATGATTTTTTGTAGAACTGTAATTGAAACCGACAATTGTTTCTTTCAAGGCTTACCGGAGAAGATGCCCTTTTTCTTTTTCCTAGCTACATAGCTGAAGGGGTCCACATACGACACTTAAGCTCATTTGCAGCAGCACATAAAAGAGGAAAGGAGAAACTGGGATATGATCGGTGATCTGTATGAAAAAACTTATGATGGAAAAGTTATTAATGGTAATCAAAATAAAAAATCGAGTTATGAAAGAGGAGCCTCTGGCTGTCAAAGATATTTCCCGTTCAGCAATATACAAGATGTCATACAATCCATGATATATCTACAGGTTTCAAGAATATGGTTTAATATTTCATGCATTCAATAGAAAACAATAGGATAAAACTATCTTCAAATCATGAATATGATCCTGTCTCATTTTATGTGTATTCTTGCTTTCTGCAAGAATAATGGGAATATGATATGCCTCTGAATGTTTTTCAATTTGATAAAGTTTATTTTTTTTTCCTTTCCCAATTATGATTCCTCATGACAGTATTGGGAAGTTGTTATTGCTAACAATAGCTATAAGATCGCCGTATTTAATGATTTCTTCTCCTGCTTACTTGCTTTCTGTATGTAAAGCCTTTTGTTGCATACAAATTTCTATTCTGTTTGAGCATTAAATGATTGGTCATGATAATGCATCCACCTCTTGTATATGGATGCTAAGAAAAATGGATGTTATTTGCTGTAGGAAAATCTGTTGTTTCTTAGAGAGACGGGTTCAGTTAATGCTCCAGCTGGTGCTTGTGTACCTTATACTTTGATGTTTTTGTCAGAATTATAATTATGGACTATTATTGTTTTCAACATTTTTTTCTTTTGCTTTTAATGGTTGACACCAGCTTAAGCCTCAAACTCAACCAGTTCTGGGCATTGACTTTTTAACTAGAATGCTTTCCATCTACTGAATATTACTACCACAAAAAGTTAAATGCTTCTGTTATGGCCAAGCAGATTTTTCAGATCTTGAAGACAATGACACACACAGCATGTGCTAACGGTGCATCAATGCTTTTTCATGTACAAGTTTTGGACTGTTTCTTTGTAGGACTCGCTTGGTAAATGCTATCTTTACTTTCTTGGTTTTATCTTCTCTCTGTATATACGGATCCTAGGATTTCAACCTTCTCTATCTGGACCATTGCTTTTCGGGGTTCCCTTTTTTTACTTTCAACTTGTTTTACTATCAAGCAAAAGGATGAGCGGCTATCTCAATAGTGCCAAGAAACAAAGCCGAAACCATACAACAAGTCCCATGTTAGAATATATATAGTAAATATGTGTTTTGTTATTATAGTCCGTTGTGTGAGCTGAGCCCATTAGATAGAGTGTTTTAGATGGCCTGGTAGGTTTTTATTTTGTATCATAAATCTCTGCCTTGTACACATTATATATAACACATAAATCTCCGCCTTCTGTGCGGCGGATCTTTGTTTTCTTCTCTATTAAATCATTTTGTTTGATTTGCCTCTGTGCTGTGTCCCCCTTAGTTCCGTACGGTGCTGTGGTAATACTTCCTTTGATTTCTTTTTGTGTTTTGTGCTAGCCATTTGTGGCTTGCTAATTTTGGATCACGTGGAGACAGTTTCCAGTCTGCCGCTATTCGAAATTAGCATTTAATAGACATATATAAATATATACCTTCCTGTTTTGTTGATTCTCAACGATGTCTTCACCGGTCGATTCTGCTTTTGGTTTGGTGACTTCTCATTCTCAAAGTCAGGGATCATTGAAACAATCCCATCCCTCCAGCCACATCACCATGGGAGAAAGCAGCAAGAAGTTGAAGGGGAAACTCCGTGAAAGTGAAACCATTAAGGTTGACTTTGGAGGACGGTTTTCACAACTTCCAGAAGAAATCGTTCTTGACATCTTCTCGAGGCTTTCATTCAAAGACCTGAGACGATGCAGATGTGTCAGGAAGTCCTGGTACCAGTCAATTCCTTCCCCTTGCTTTACCAAATTACACCACGAGAAATCTACTTCTCGTGGTACCTATTTTGTCAGCTATATTCTTCAGGAATTCAATGATACTGATCCCAGTGTTCCATATGATCTCTACCTGCTGGAATTTTCTTATTCAACTGAATCGCGTGAGTATGTGTTTGATGTAACGCCTTTGAGCACCATGCTTGATGATTTGAAACTTAATTATTATATTGTTGGCTCCTGTAACGGCGTGCTTTGTTTGTGCGAGACTTATCGTTATGATCCTGTGTATATCTGCAACCCTATCATCGGAGAGTATATTACTCTTCCTGCGTGGAACGGCCTTACAGATGCGAGTATTATATCTGGATTCGGATTTGACCAAAAAACTGGTGATTACAAAGTTATCAGAATTGCCCGTCATAAAACGATGCTTATTGACGGAGAGATACACCGTGACTTACTGGCTGAAGTTGACACTTATTTTTTGGCTGAAGTCTGCACTTTAGGATCCAAGAACTGGAGAAAAATCGGGCTTGTTCCTTTTGCACCCCGTGGAGATAGGCATGGGGTTTTTCTTAATGGAGTTATTCACTGGATTGGCGAGACATGTAACATTGTGTGCTTTGATATCACTAGTGAAAACTTTAGTCTCTTAAGGCTCCCTCCTGGGTACAACGATGGTGAGATAGATGTTGACTGTTTGGAAATACGAGTGATTAAAGGGTACCTATGTCTCTTTGATGAAAACAAACGTCGGCCTGCTGTTTGGACGATGAAGCGGTATGGGGACGAACAATCCTGGATGAGAGAAGGAAAGGATTTTTTTGCGGGCTTGCAGAGTGAGTTCAACGTAGTTCTAGTACACAGCATAATACAGGTAAATATGCTGAAATTGCAAGGGAAATGTTATATTTTGTAATCTTTCTGTTTTCTATGTCATTTGTGCTGATCGGCATGTACAGAGATTCCGACACACTCGTGATCTCTTCCCTTATGTGGTTAGCTTCGTCTCACACATTGATCCCAAAGATGAAGCATCATCTAGGTACATAATTCCAATCTTTTATTAGTATTTGCCATAATTCCTAGTCACTGTCATGGTGTTTCAGAGTACCCTTTATTCAGGGCTATTCTTTTTTCTCTCTCCCTCTCTGACTCTCATAGTTTACACTAAGACATTTTTTAGTGACACCAAGCACATTTGACCTTTCAAAGTCGATTTTGGACTTAGATAATCGACTTTCCAAAGGTCGATTGTGAGAATCAACCTTTTGAAAGTCGAATCTGTGTATGGTGCCATCAAAAGCTCCCGGCCGCTTCTACTAAAGCTATGGGATTTCTTGTGTTCAATGTCTCTATGTGAATTTCCTGAAAGAGATGGTAATGCTTCTTGCTTGCAGTGAAGAGGAGGGTTGCTTGAAGTTGGGGCAATGGTCTAAGAGGCTATATCCGATTGTATCCGGTCCACAACATGATGCAGCAGCAGTTGGTGCAATAGGGGAAGATGGAGATTCAGATGAGGAGGATTGCCCCCAGAGCTTCATTACTACAGACTTTGGCGTTTTGATGAGGCTGCTCAGTCAGTAGCTTTTTAAACATAATACTAAACCAATATTTTTTTTTATTTTTTTATTTTTATAACTGAATGATTCGCATATGTAATAGTAATAATGCTTGGAGATGGTGACTTTATATAGACCGCTTATTTCTTAAGCTCATGGTTTGCTTGAATCGATTGCTTTTTGATACACTTTTGTCCATCTAGGGGTTAATATTTTGCTTTATTATAGCTATAATATAATACTGCACAAAAGGGAAATAGATACGCACAACAGTGAGCATACAGAATAAAAGAAGCTTTATATTACAAATGAAAATGATTTCCTCACGTTGACGACCACCCTAAACCCCACCACCACAAAGTGGTTTGTCTCAACAAGTTTTGAAATAAGGATGAAGGATCATCTTACAATAAGAGCAAAGTATACATCTACAAGTAGTACAAATGGATTAGAAGAACCAAAAAAAGAATTGGAAGTGAAATGAATAAAGTTCATGCCCTCAAAAGCAGCAAACATTCAACTGTACGTGCTGCCTCCAAACAGTTTGAATGATGCAAAACTATACGATACGATTAACAACCATACACAAGTTAAAATTTGCATTATAAATTCAAGACCATGAAAGCCACGAATATGGCGAAACTGCTCAGTAATGTGCTTGCAACCACTATTTCCTGCCCGCTTTTCTTTGGGCTGCTAGGACCTGGTGCTGCAGTCCCATTACCACCACCAGTCGGAGGTCTCACGATGACTGCAGGCAAAGGCGGCTCGGCTACATCGGCTTCTGTTAGAATCGGGTTTGGAGCCTCAGCTGGCGGCAAATCTTTAGGAGCAATTAGTGAAATTAGGCTACCAGGTGCAACCGGCAGCATGTATGGAGGTGTTACTTTGTATCCCAAACACCTATTCCCTGGGGAATCATTCAGAAAACCAAGAACATTGTTAGCTTTTCAAAATTAGACAACCAGATTTCACAGTATACTAAGAAAACCAGCATACTAGGTTCTTACTTCTATACTTTGCAGATGTGGCAGGGTATCCGGTTACGACGCCATCAATGCCCATAGCAGAAACAAAGGAGTTTACTTCAACATAAGCATCTGAGAAGTAGTCCCATGCTTGAGATACAAACTCATTGCTGAAAAGTTGAACATAAGCCGAAAGATTGAATGCCTGCAGCGTAGGCACTACTTCCGTTTCACCAATGAGAAATAAGTTGTCGCTAGGAAAGACAGACTCTTTGCCAATGGAGACAGAGCTAGCAAACTTCTTAATATTCACAATGGTCGAGTTTGTTATCCCTCTGACATCTTCATCGAGCCTATATACGAGTTCATAATTGCTTGTCTTTCCGATTTTCTTGAGAACTGAGCTGTCGGTAGATTCGATCAATACTTTCTTTGATGTCTGACTGGTGAATCCAGACTTATTCAAGGTGTCTAGAACTGCATTAATCACATCGAGACCCTGATTTTGTGCAAGGTATGCAGCATCCTACAACACATACATCAGAATAAGAGATGCAATCCTTAAAAATAGAGCACAGAATTCAACCCCTGAATATTCCTTGCAAGCTATAATGGTATTATCTCCGAAAATATATTCACAGGTGACTCTATATAAATGAATGTACACAGGGCGAAGGGACACCACTACATTTTCTCTTCATATGTGCACTTCTAAGGATTATAAAATGTTCTTTAAATATATTATCACCTCTTCCAAGAGTAGATGATAAACTGTGGTACAATTACAGATTATTAGATCTGGTCTTTGACATGTCCATTCTTTCGATTTTATCACATCATTCAACTATGCTCATGAACATTTCACATCTTAATCCAATGGCAGAAGATACAAGAATCAACAATTTTTTTCTTTATTTAAAGAGAGATCAGTTCAAGAGAAGCAGTTACTGAAGTTTCTGAAAAACTCACCTCTATACTGATCTTGACACCAGTAACAGAAGAGGCATTAGCAATGGCCAAAAAGTCCGAAAGTTGTACAAATTTTCCAGCATTTTTAAAATCAGGATTTCTGTACAATGTATAGTTTGTATACGGACTGTACATCAATGCTGCAACAAAATCGACAACATAGATATTAATGGCATCCTTCGAGATATAAGAACAGAAACTAGTTTACGCAAGCATTATCCGAGATGGGAGATATAGCTGAGAGCTAAAAACAAAAACGTATCGTGGTGGAATTTGAATTTGAAACGGCAATCATGGAGTGTTTATGTTCCTAGTATTTTTTTATTTTTTTATTTTTATTTTTTTTGCAACCTTAATAATAATTTGCACCCATCAAAAAAAATAAAAATAAAAAATAAAAAATTTGCAGATAGAAATTGGAAAGAACAATAATTATATGTCAGAATGTCAGCTAACCCAACATATTAGTTCACTTACGTTGTAAGGTCTGGATTTGGCTCCATGTAAGGTTGAAAGCAAGTATTCCATTCTTTATTTTAAGTTCTGGAACGTCCATTGTAACGTTGATGAAGGGTGATTGAGCAGCAGTTGTTCTGTCAATGAGGTTCACAGATCCCAAACAGATGGGAACTCCATCTTGTGTCATCTGTACTGGACAATCAAGTATATCTACACCATCTGATATAGCTTGATTATAAGCCAAATTCGTACAACCTGGATAGACACCACTTGCCCCTTCTGATGAGATAATAAGAACCTTAACTGGAAGAAAGACAATAAATTCAGGAAATCAGGTCAAGACTAATGTTTCGAATCAAGATGATTACAAGAACATGCAACCAAAATTATAAAAGAGGTTTAGTGGAAAGGACTGCAAGAAAAATATTTAGAGCAAGAAGCGTTATTGCACTAAGGAAGCAGTTGAACTTAATGGTATACCTTGCACCGTATCATTCTTGCCCGCATGAGAGTAGCAATCTGCGGTATCAGAAACTTATAAGTATCTGGTGGAATATATCACCCCAAAAAAAAAAAAAAAGCTACAAAACTATACAGTTCAAGAATTGAGGCAAGTACGAATAATTAAAGGGGCATAGCCAAAAATAAACGTTCAGATATATTAATTTTCGCATATTCAGTTATTAGTTGTAAATTCTTCCATGTGGGAAGAAAGTGGAACATGACCAGTCATTATGTATCGCATTTTAAGCAGTCTTTAGTTCAGGCTTTAGAGTGGCATCACTCTTATCCTGTTTGGTTAACGTCTGTCAGTATGCAGATGATAATCAGTTGTAATGTTTTCACCTGTTATTAATGTAATTCTATATTTTTCTGTGGAAGAATAAAAAAGGCCACTTCACAAAAATGTACACTAACAGAGGCTTTACCTTCACACCAATCATAAATAACAATGCTGACATATATTCTTCCACCGTATCTCTTTCTTTTGAGATGCTTATGAAACTGTGGGATGCTAGTTTAAGATAACAAGGTGATATATATCTATACACCCACTGAATCCTATGGTTTTCCTATAATATCATTTCATGTTCATGATACTCGTTAAGATTAATATTGATAATGTAGATGGCCTTCTTTCTGTTACCACTAGTGTAAATAGTAAATAGCAAAAAACAAACCGATTGAGTGTGAAGAACAGTCATGATCCTTAGTTGAATCACGACCATTTGCGAGCAGGCCATGATAAAAAAGAACTACACCATTGGAGATTGGACTGCACATTTACATTGTTCAGTGTGCACTTACTTTGAATCCTAGAACAGACAGACAAACGACTAAAACTTTGGATGGTCTTAAAGACATTTGCATCATGTGAATGCATCAGATAACTCCTAATATCCTCTTTAATAATACGAATTGAAAGTACTCGGTAGCAAATCAAGCCTAGATGATTAAACGATGTCCCACATGGCACGAAGAAGTATCAAGATCTGACTCTTAGACAAAATGTCACACAAAGATACCATACTCAAGAATTCATGTCATCAAGACATTTTAATAACTTGAAATTAAAGAACACAAAAAGGTGAGATAATTTAAACCAGCAAGATGTCCATAATCTTCCTAAAGTACAACTGTTCATGGCCATCTTCCAGCAATATTCAAAGGTAACACATGCAAGCCAGAGGTCATACAGTTATGGGGTAGTCACAAAACAAGAGTAACACAAGTATTTGGATGGTGTTGTGTTAGCTGCACTGTAACAGAAAATGAGATAAGAAATGCCCATTCAAGTTCATGTATATTGTTAACAGTGAAAGAAGCATGAATCTTACCTATGGCTTGTGAAGGAGTGATTGGGAAGTCGGAGAGCACGCCATCAACTGAAAACTGGCCATTATCTATATAGGATAGATATTCTGCTACAGGATCATAAGTAAAATTGTATACGAAATTCGCATCATTTGCAAACTCTGATGCATAAACTTCAAGTCCCTGTTTGTGTGCATCCAAGACGACAGATGTACTACTTGGCAGAAGATATTGAGTACTGTCCACAGGCCATATGTAACCTTTTGGAACCAAAATTCCAGATGCAAATGTTTTTATAAGCGTAAGATTTTTCAGTAGAGAACCATAAGTTTGATTGGTTGATGGCTCAATATCATCTTGGGCGCGAAAACGGAATACAAGTTTGGTGGGACTTGTTTTGAAACGAGCAACTATACTTGTCAGGAAGTTCACCTCAGGAGATGAAATGTAATCAATAATTACGGTTCTGGACGTAGAGATAATAAAACTTCTCATACTCAAGTTGTGTTGAGAGTAGAAAGCATCATGCTGTCAGAAAGCAAAAAAGAAAGAAAAATATTTATTTGCAGCTTCAGACCGTTACGAATGAATCCAACATGCCAAATAGATTACGAAAACAAGAAAATATGTTATTGGATGTAATTTGTCATTTGATGCATACCTCAACATTCAGCCACAGACCAGATGGTCTCAACTGGGAAAAAACTTCTTGAACTCTAAGGATTGGATTGGGACTTCCATCAAAATAAGGGTTCCGACTGAAAACACCTTGCTTCACTGTCCAGAAGATAACTATTTGTCAAGGCAATAGACAGCAAAGTATATCCAGCAACCCACAAACAAAAGCAACAGCTATATGGTCTGTTATACTACATCAGGCACAAGAACATAAGTACAAAAGAGACCAATATCATGGAATGCTCTCTCATATATTCTTAAATAGCCAATTTTGAATTATAGCTGGACAAACATAGTCAAAGAAACTAGTGGAAGTTGTTAACTTTTGAAGTATGTTTGAAGGTCAATGCATCTGAGGATACTGAATGAAATATAAATAGAACTTACAATTGAGACCCTGCAGTTGCTTGAATGTGTAATCAATGGAAAAAAATCCACCTACAGACACTCCATTGACTGGATAGGTACTCTGTTTTGTCAACAGATTTCGAGCATTTGTAGAATTGTCAAGCACAAGATCAGGCAAACAGAACCCCACAGCATCCTTGCTGAGCTGCACATCGCACCAGAGTATCGTGTTTGGTAAACCGACGGTCAGAGCGAATTGGTAAGCATTATAACTAGAATCAGGAAACAGCCCTGAAAATCCTCCTCGTGCTATAACTAACGGAGCATCGCCTGCATACACATAACAAAGCCACAAGTGAAATCAACTTAGTCACAAAATTGCATCATAAACAGAATTTATAGTTTCAACTCTTCCATTTCAATCCCAGTCAAGTCAAAGCTCATGTTCAGCATTTGATTTCACTATTTATGGAAAGTGATTTGCTATGTCGAGAATGGGAAAAATAAGTTTTACATCAACGCTTCTTCTAGATCAACCTAACAACTATACAAAACAATTAATGATATATCCATCAACATTTTTGTAAAAAAACTCATTAAAATTGCGAATAAAACGGTGAAAAACACCGAGTTCAACGAAATGCCATACTATTAGAGCTTATCAACACAAACTGACAACGCGTTCATACTCATATCTTCCACCACAAATATTCCTTCATCAATACACTTGAAGAACTAAACTAAACGATCTTTTATTGACGAAAGAAATTCATAGGAAAGAGAAAAAGGAGCACTACTCACCGCTGAGAGTTTGCCACTTGGTAACATTGGATCCTTGAGCTGAAACCAAAGCAACGGTCGAGCTGAGCAGCAAGAAGCTAAGCAGTGATCGAAGCTTCCACATTGCCTGCAAAAACAGCACAACAACAGATTTTTTTTTCCCCTTTAAATATCTAAAGCTGAATTCAGGCTTTTTTATTGGGAGATGTGAGAAACTCAGATTTGGTCTAGAACTTGGAAGAGAGAGTAAAAGAAGAAGAAATGGATGAAAGAGAGATAGATAAAAACTTTTGTTTTTGTTTTTTTTTTTTTTTGTTGGTTTTTGTTGTGTTTAGTTAATGCTTATAATGGGGTATTTTGCCAGAGGGAAGCATAAAAAGGACCTGGAACTTTTCGCAGTTGGATTTATTTATTTATTTATTTATTTTATTGGTTTGTTATTGTTACGTTGAAATTCATTTCTACTAAAGCTTTGGTAATGACAGAGCCATAGATTGAAGACAGCTGCTTATTTGAGCTCAGCCAAGCCGGTTAAGCTCGATTGTTCAACCGGTGGTTCTACGGGTTCTGGTTGAACCGATTGGTTAACAAATTTAATGAAAAAGACGTACGGAGTAGGCTAGGCATCAGACTGGTGTTAAACAATAGAAAATTATACATTAAGACATTCGTAGCAGAATCCCTATATGGTGCTCTATCCTTAAAATGAAGATAAAAAATAGAGTTGACCTCAAAATAGCTTCCACAGCAGAGTCTATATCCCTATTTATTTTTAGGGATATAAACAGTGCATTCCTACTTTTGGGGATGCACTATTCACGCCCTAAACATATTTAATTATTAAAAATTATAGGGAGAGGGATAGGGATGCTGCTGGAATGAAATAATAAATATTTAATGTGTATAAATAGGGTTGTGCGGTATAATATGTATTATTTAATATTATTTGAAATGTTATAGGGATGCTGTTGTGGAGGTTTTTGAATTGAGATCAATTACACTGTCATTTTTTTCCAGAAACGTTATTACCACATTCATTGGACATATGTAACCTATAAAATGATCTTCTCAACTACTAACCTTTAGTGATCTTTCAAGTACAAACGTTTTTAGACATTATTAACAAAACGACGTAATTTTATTATTAAAAAAATTATGGCTAAATCATTCTCACATTACGAGTGTGTGATAGATCACTTATAATTGAGAGATCACTTAAGACTACTACTTGAATTGATCATGGTTGCCTATGTGAGACTTAAACCAGTGTCAATTGATCCCATAGCCTCAACTTAAACACTCAGGTAAGCCTTATTCGCAATTACAATGCCAATTATTATACATTATATTGTACTTCAAGAATAGTACAATTTATAAAGTTGCTTGAGAATATGCTTAAATTTGTATGATAAAAAGAATGGAAAAAATACTACGTTTTAAAATTATGAGTAAATGTTTTATTTTCAATAATGAAAGGACTAAAATATCCTTAGGTATAACTAATTTACTACTATTCACTTTTCTAATAATAAGTAAGGATATAGAACAAAGAGATTGAACTTAGCCTAGAGATAAAAGATGTTACACTTTTTAATATTGATTAGGGTTCGAATCTCCACCACGTCCCACTTAAAAATAAAAAAAATCCCCTTCGCATTTAACAGCATTAATTAAATACCCCTTCTATTCTAAAATAACTGAGGTAGTTGTCAAAAAGTTTTGTTCCAAAATAATTGAGGCGGAACATTTCCAAAACAGTATTTATTGCTCATTTTCCTACTTTACCCTTATTTAATACTATGATAGAAGTTAAAAAGAAATTGTATTAATTGTATTATATAGATTTTTTAATCATTGTATCCGAAAAGTTATAGCATTAAATCACTTTTTTAATAAAAGTTTTTTTAAAAACTGCTTCAGATATTTCGGAAATGCCGGGAATGGTAAAAAAAACGTTAACAAACATTGGGCAGATGCTTTGAATGTGAAGCTGCAGTGGAAAGCCGGCTCAATGGAGGACAGCTAGATGGACGGACCTCGACAAAAACACTGGTCCGCAGAATCCTTCCAACGTGGCACACCTATTCTTTTTCTTTTTTTTTTTAAATTTTTATAAACACGACACTATTTAATTATTATTTTTATTTTTATAAACACGACATTTCTTATGCGGCTGCTTATTATACTAAAATAATTTGTTGATATCATTAACAAAAGTTTCTCTGTAATGGGAAACGCGTATAACAACTTGTCACGTTCTTCAGTGGACCCCATCAAAATTGGTCTGGCCAGTAGTAAATGGCATTGCATGCAACTTAATTACACAAGATAGGTTAAACGATGAAAAGCTTCATATGCTTGTGTGGAGAGAGATTTTGAGGTGAAGTGACGGGTCAAACAATCAGAACCATATAGTTTAAAGATAGAATGAAACTGTGTGGTGTGTATATCTCCACATGTGTCTTCACACCGTATGGAAACACCACACGCGAAACTCCCACACCAAATGATAATTTATTATAACTTTGATTATAAAATAAAATGATCATTTAAAGTTTTTTTTTTTTTTTTTTTGAGAAAAAAAAGTCTTTATGTGATTCATAAAAAACCGTAACAATGATTTATGCAAAACACAACAATGTTATGTTGATGTTGTTTGACTCGACTTCATACACGTGATGTTTCTAGAATCTCAGATACTATTTTTTTTTTCCGCAGCAAATAGACTAACTTCATACACGTGACACTTTCGAGTCTCGGATACTAAAAAACTTTTTTATCGGTGTCCGTCTGTATATGTTAGATTGTGTATATATCGTTAATGAATAACTCCTTTTCTTGTTCATGTGTATGATAATTATAAGCCAGAATTGATCTCAATTAATTTAGAGGAAGATAGAACCATTTTTAATTCTAATGATGATGTGTTTTCGTATTAATTTTTTTTGAAGAAGACATGCAGGATTTGCTTTCAAGAAGCAGCTGTAAATACACACAATTAGGCAAGTAATACTAGTAAAAGAAAGAAAAGATATCAAGTGAAAAAAAAAAGGTGTTTTTCTTTTCATTTTTTTTTGTAAATTTATTTTTAGTTTTAACTAAAAATAATACTATTATGATGAAAGTTTGGAAAAATTGTGGACGTATGTGATTAAAATACAAGTCAGCTTCAATCTTCAAATAAGCTTAAGTGGTTGACATGGGGCAAATCGCTGGAACACATTTCACGCATTATATTATGGCCTTAATTGGAATTACCTGAAAATGACTTCCTCAATTTAAAATATTGCTAATTATATTAATAATAGTAATAGTAATAGATTGATGCCTATAATATTCAATGTTGTTATATATGGAGGAGAGGCCATTTGGCGTGTGATGATGTCGACTTGCATCTCAATCCTATGTTTTCCAGTTTGATGTTAGTAATATTAATAGTGAAAATTTACAGAATCTGGATGTCGACTCTTTATTTTATATAATGCGCAAGATATAAAAGAAAATTTATAGAATCTGGATGAATGCGGTAGATGTAAAGGAAATTTTACAGAATCTGTAGTTTACAGTAAAAAATAAATTATCTGTTGCAGTGTTATTTTTCCTATTGAAATCTATACAATAGAGTTTTTAAACGATTTAGAGTATCTACTACAACTACTCTTATCATCTCAAAAAAAAAAAATTTGAAATAGGGACATGTAATATTTTTTTTCTTTCCTTTTTTAAAGAAAAATGAATTTTATTAAGACAAATCCACAATAACGACAGAAATCCATTATGAGCAAGGGTTATGCCCCAATCAAAACGACCAATATGACCTAATCCATGTTTAGCTAATAAACGCGTCGGAAAATTAACAGACAAAGAAACTTATTTTTGTGTTTATATGATGATTTAGTTTGTTTATCATATCTTAAAAATTAAAGTAGACTTTCCTTTTTTTCGTTAAAGACTTTCCCAATATTGTTTTTTAGAAAAAAAAAGACTTTCAATATTAACGTGTGGATTTTATTTTTTAAAAATTACTAAATCAACGTAATAGCTGGCTAACTCTGGCAAATACGTATACAAAGAATATTATTGGTGGAGGACGGAAGGTTTTTTTTTTTTGTCTTTTTTCTTTTTCGGATACACAATATAGGGAGGTTCTATTATGGAGACTTCAATATAGGGAGTGATCCATATGACATAATTTAGACTTGTAATGAAACTGTGTGGTTCATATTATGCCACATGGGTCACTCCCTATGTTGGAGTCCTTAGGTTAGAATTTCCCCACAATATATGCATATGCTTTTTGTTCCTGTCGGAAAGTAGTGGCGGGTCATAAATTTTTTCCAGTAGGGTTACTGGATCGTAAAACTATATTCTTTTAACAATAAAATAACATTTTTTAACAACAAAATACATCATTTATATACTGAACTAAGTAGCTTGGCTCAAATGGTAAGTGACTTGAGAATGCTTAAGGTGGTCTCTGGTTCGATTCTTTTCTGAGGTGTTATGTTGAAAGGGCTTTTGGCCATAGCTTACCCTTGAAAGACCAGATTAATTACTACTGAATCAAAGCCTTGTTGGCCGATCGGAAAATTACTACTGGATCAATGCCTTAGAGCATCTCCAAGGGGAACCCCAGATTTTACCCCAAATCACTAAATTCTACCCCAAATATCTTACACCATCTCCAACCATCTTACCCCAAAAAGAATATTCTAAGAATATTCCATATTATTCCACATTTAATTGAAGAGAGAAGGAAAAAAAAGAAAAAAAGAAAAGAAAAAGCAATGAGTGGAGATTTGAGGGAGAAAGAACCGGCCCCAAATTTGGGGTATGAATTGGTAATACCCTAAAATAGGGGAAGATTTGGGGGAGAGTTGGAGTAGGAAAATACCCCATTTTGGTGATTTGGGAGGGAGTTTGGGGGAGGGGGGGGTTGAGTTTGGGGAAGGTTGGAGATGCTCTTATTGACGAACCAGTATCGGTACTACTGGATCAATGCCTTGTTGGACGATCGGAAAATTACTACTGGATCAATGCCTTATTGACAGATCGGAAAATTCACAAATTTGATTTTCCAGTCTAGGTATTTAGTTTGTAAACCAAAGAGGGCATCGTGTTATATGCGGCCAATCAAGTGATGGTCAAAAAATGGAATTCATGACGAGCTATAAGATTTTGAATTTCAATTCCACCAACTTTACTAATGGTTGTTTTATTCGATATTTGAAATCCTTCTTTATTTTTTTATTTTGATGAAATCGTGTCATTCAAACTTCAATGGAGTATTAAATGTTTTCTACCTGGTTGGTTTTTATTTTTGCATAATATGGTGGCAATGTGAAGATTGTACAAATGAAAATAATTGTGCTAATATTTTGGCTCTCTTCAGAAAAAAAATAAAAAAATATCTATATCTATATCTATATCTATATATATTTGAAAGGGTAATTTAACCTAATTACCCGTAATTTTAATTCCAAATCCGTAATTTCATCCGACTCAAACCCGGTCAAAACTTCCACGCGCTTAACCTTTCCTTATCTATTCAAATTTCGCAATCGTAACCATTTCCGAAAAATCTGAACTAAAAACCTTCCTAAAATTCCACCTAAACTCTTCCTTTTCACATTTAAGCAGATCAGATTTTAGCTCAAACGCTGATTCTATCCTCAACCGATGATCCGCCTCCTATGATCCTTCATCAAATTTTTTTTTTTGAGTGGTATCCTTCGTCCATTAAAGGTATAAAATTGGTCTTAAACATGATTTTGTTCACTTAATTTGATAGGCATGTTGATTTGCAGGTATTGGTCAATGGTAAAAAGATTTGAGGATTTGAGTGGTATCCTTCGTCAAATTTTTTTTGTAAGCCTCCTATAATCCTTCGTCAAATTATTTTTTTTAGTGGTATCATTCGTCAATTAAAGGTATAAAATTGGTCTTAAACATGATAGGCATGTTGATTTGCAGGTATTGGTCATTGGTAAGAAGATTTGAGGAATTGAATTGCTGAAGACTAGCTTTGAGTTTTGGGTAACGTGGCTTTCTTTATGCTATTTAAATATATTTATTTTCTGCTATATCTATTTCGTGTTTTTTTTTTTCATGTGCCAATTTTGTGTAAATTTCTGTATTTGTGTGCTTCTCCAGCTTTCCAGCCAATGCCCTTACTTTTCCCTTCATTTCCGTATTCATTGCGATACTCAAAAGATAAGCATACATAACAAGGATTTCTAACAAAGAACTGAACTGTAAAACGTAGAAAATTAGAAACCAGAAAAATGCTCACACAGAATATTAAAAGCAGTCCTTGAAGATCCCCCAGTTCCTGGTCCTTTATTGCAGAATCAAGCCCCGTTTCAGAATTCAAAATCCCATCCATTGCAGGACAAGAAATGGAAGAAAACTGCAAATACAGGATACCCTTCTCCTCTTCAAAATAATAGCTAATAGCAATGGTAGAGCACTGATTACGGTTGCTCAAAGGGTACACTCACTTTTTGCTTTTAAATCGTTGGCGAGTATGCACATAAATGGAAAGTGTAAATTATGTGCAGGGAAACCTTGAAATTTGCAAATTTTTGCAGCTGATACAAAATAAACTATTTGTTTGGAAACGGTCGGGGAAGGGGTGATGTATTTAGACTTGAGGTTATTTGAATTTTTCTTTTCTCTTCGTACTGTCTATTTTGTGTTATTCATGTGTACTTGGTATTGCTTGCTAATGAGCTTCTGAAACTTAGCAATATGGGTCATGTTTTCCCGGCTGTAACATTTTGTTTACGAGCAATGATATAGCCACAACTAATCTGATACAACGGATGACACAACATAATCTCTCACCGTTGATTTTGTTGAGTCTAGATCACAATCAATTGAGATTCATGAAAATCAATGATGAGAGATTATGTTGTGTCAACCGTTGTGTCAAATTGATTGTGCCTCTATCATTGCTCTTTGTTTACACCCAAGCATATTGCAGTATGGATGTTGTGCATTCAGATGTCTTGGTCGATGGTTTGGAAGCTAAAAAATAGAGTTGTTAGGAAGGAAGAAAATGAATACAAGCATGAAAGTTTAATCTGGATTACTCTCATTGATTGTTTTTATATGTGATTTTTATTGAAATAAAAGGATTGTTTAAGTTTTAATCTTGATTAATTTTAAGTTTTGTCGATTGCATTTGTAGGTTGACAACATCAATTACCGACGGAAAATTTTGCGTTCGCATCAACACACAAAATAATACTCATCGAGATGGTTTTTCAACAACCAGTTCAGGTGGAACCATCGAACAGTTCCAATGCGAGTAAAGGTGACGGTTTAAACCTATAATTCATCTCAATTTCACCTTTTCATGTTCATGGTCGATGTTCTTTTGATTCCTTCAGCTTTGATGCTGAATTCGATCAAAAATTGATTGCGAATATGAACTAAAACATCGACTACATACTTCTATTATGGATTCTAATCACGCTCGTGTGAGATCATTAATCACTTTTATTTCCATGGATTTGAATAGTACTTTTTGTTTGATTATGTGCACTACATGCCTTTTTTTTTCCCGTGATTTTATGAAGAAATGGCATGGGATACGGATCATGTGGAGTCTAGAATGTGTAATTCATTGTTGACATGTTTTCTTGCTATTTTTGTACTAATGTTCTTGAAGGTATGTTTCTCTTCGTACATTCAACCGACTCAGTATATGGTGTACTCTGTTGCCTGGAATGCATTTGATTTTTAAGCTTTTGCATCGGACTCGAATTTTATTTTTTAAGTTTGTTTGTTTTTCGTGAGAGTATAACCTCACATCGTCTCTTTTTATTCTTTTTTTTTCTTTCCAGAAACCTTTCAGGATGACAGTAGGCCTTACAAGTGTGTGTATATAAGGGATGTGAATTGATTATTACAAGACGATCACCAATGTCTAAGAATTTCTTCCAGGTAAATAGCATATCATCTCCACTCTTAAATCGGTTTATGTTTTATATATGTTTAGTATACAGTTTTAAATATACATATAAATCGGTTTTTTGTGCACTATGCACCATCAATGTAAGAAGGAAAAAAACTGTGATTTGTTGAAACATTTTTGAGTAATAATCTTGGATATAAAACTATTGATGACATGTACTTGATGTGTTTTATTTAATCGGTTTGTTTTGGTTCAGTATCGTAGATATGTCTTTGGATATTGACGAATTTTTGGTAAAATTTTGGTTCATTAGTCAATGTGAAAGATATGCTGGTAAAATTTTGGTTCATTTTTTTTTTGGTCGTCTTTTAGAACATGGATGAAAGTTTTGTTCTTCGTTTTTGTTTTGAGTACTTTTAAGAGGGGAAATTCTGATGCGAGTCCTTATTGGACTGTACTGCCGGATGATCTGCATGTTCGTCGGATGATCTCCATGCTTGCATTATTTATAATTATTTTTACTTTGATATTTACAGTTTTGTGACTAATTTGTGTCTAACATTATGTCCTAGAGTTAGCACACAATGATACAGGGAGTGACAAGAGAAAGGCTGGCCAGTCATTGAAGATAATAGATATATAGTCATATAGGTTTCTCAATCAGTTGCATAGAGAAGCGCAAATCTTCCCCAACAAAACACCACATTTGATGGTTGTTCAAGAAATTCAATTTACTTGCTTAGGTTGTATATGTGTTGAGATTAAAAAGTAAAAAAAGTTGTAGATGGTTGGCGGCCCATTTCTATAGTTGTTTTCGTTATTTGTGTAGAATACATAATTCCGACTTCAAGTTTATATAAATCGTAGCGGTAACTTTCATATATTTTTTTTTCCTTTGCATACAACAATTTTTTTGTTAACATATTTTGTACGTGGTTTTATTTTGAAGTTTCATCCTTTGAGTGTCACATATATATTTTATTTTTAATCTATATCATTTGTTTGTGTCTCTTAAAGTTTTCTTTGATGGTCATGCACATAAGTTACTCACTAAAAACACATAATCAGCTTTTAGAAAGTTTATTTTTGAGTCGAGAATCGGCTTTTTAAGATCGTGCAAATGTAGTGTGGTGTATCAATATAATCACGGTGGTGCAAATAAATACTCCTTTTGTTATTTGTTTGTATTTTTGGTTCTTTTCATAAACTTTTGTTGTCCCGTTGTCCCGTGCATCATGCACGGGTTTGTGGCTAGTCTATATATATTTGAAAGCAACATTTAGCCCGTTTACTCTATTGACCCGCTCCAAACCCACAAATGTCCTGGTTAAAAAATAAAAAATAAAAAAAACTGGGACTTTTCTTCCTTTTTTTTGAGGGGGGTGTGGGGGACTTTCTACTCTGCTCAAATCCTGTTAAGATTTGATTTACTTAAAAAAAAAGATCCACTCCTCAACAGATCAACGCAAGCCTCTGTATAACTTCAACAAACTTTATCTGATAATTGTTCATTCAAACTCCCTATATTCTACTCTACTAAAATATTATCATGATCTGAATCCGTAACAACCCTTTCATGTTTATTTACCTAACAAAAACTTCACCTTTCCATGTCAATCACTCATTCCATTCCGAATAATTTTGATCATAACCTCCCGACATCACTGCTGTTGATCGCTTGAATTACTCCTTCCAAATCGAGTCGCCGCCAATCGCTTTACTCTATTCAAGACATAGAATATAATCCTTACTCCCGTTTTCATTTCGGAATCATCATTCGCACCGCTGATTGCTTTTTGTTTACATGAGTTTTTTGTTTTAAATTTCTAATGTATTCTTCCTCTAATATTTTTTTTGAAGGTCTCTAATATTTTTCATTCTTGGGATTTTCTAGGTTTTTATTTAATTAATCTACCCGGTTTGGGTCAATTTTAAGTTGTTTATTTTTGTTTATTTGTTCAGAATTATAGTTGGTGATTGCAGTAACATTCAGATTGGGACCGGGCTTCTAAACCAAACGTAAAGAAGTCTTCGCTCGCAACATAGCTGGTGAGAATTCATTGACAACGACCACATTCAGTAAGAGTAAGTGTTTTTGTTATTTACTATCTCTCCAGAAACGGTTAGCTTGAGTTCTCATTTTATTCAAGTTCCGGTTTTTCTCCTCATCGCAACCACTCTATTTCATAAGATCGATATATATACAACAACTACAGTTATAGAAGTTCGATATGTATCGTGCAATTTAGTAATTCTCGGTATGTTTGATTTTTATATTTTTATATTCAAGATGTAGTGAATACATTGATTTTTTTATTTTTTTCTTAATTTTTATGTAAACCTGCATGGTCTTGGTCCTCCAAAAGGTTTGTTATATAAATTTCTTTTTGTGTATTGTTTCCTTTAAGGAATTTTGCACATCTTTTGTCAAGTATTGAAAGTTGGTGAAATTAAAATATGAACACCATGATAAGTAGAAATAAATGAGTCCTGAAGAACAAAAGACAACATGTTGCAATTGAAATGTTTTGTTGCTAGAGTGTTAATCGGCATCCAATGGCAATGAGTAATTGTTATGAGTCGTCTGGTTTTGCATACTGAAACAAGAAAATGGAAGTGGCTTCCTGCGACATGTAAGAACTCCCTCAAATATCCCTTACGACATATCACTATATTCAATGTTTCCATTTTCAAATGTCTAATATCCTGTACAATGATCTCAAAATTGTTCATGCCGATGTCATTTTCTATTATAGTGGCAGGGGCAAGCATAAGAAGCACCCAAATGGTTTTGGCCTAATTTTGTGACTCAGGGATTGAGGGTAGCAGATAAGCTGATAGTGAAGCCGAAGGCACTACGAGTAAGATGGAGCTACCTTTGGGAAAAGCACCTAATGGCATAACTGCCCGGTAAAATCTTGCTTTTTTTCTTCCCCTTTATGTAATTCTTTTTCTTTTTGTGAAATGGTAATGTTAAGTGTTTGAGATTGTGTGGACGTGGTGAAAGTGCTCCATAAAAGAAACAATGATGGTTCTAATTGATCCGGTCTACCCTTTGTAAGGGGAAGTTCTTGGGTACTCACTCCATATATATGGAGTGAAGTGACCAATGGGTTGATCGGAGCCAGATGTAAACCGTGTGGCTTCGATTAACCCACGGATCACTTCACCGTAAATTCCCTCATCACCGAAGAACTTTCCCTTTGTAAGACCTATTTTTCTGATAATTAATATTCCTCATCTGTCAAGTTTTTGTTCCTCATCCTTGAATCAAAGAGCATCAACAATCGGATGACAGGAGCCCTTTTTCAGGTAATAATTGGTCAACTTAGACACCTTTAGAAAGAAAAAAAAAATCGTCAATTTTGTTGTTTATGTTTTTGTGTTGCGTCTGATCGGTGTGCTTCTCCTCACGATTGTGATGAATGATATTTTTTGTGGTAGCTTCTTATTCATGACCGAGTGATCAGAATATGAAGACGAATTGAAATGGTAATTTGTGCACATACGATATTTGAATGGGATATTGAGCTTTTGAAAATAGTAATTTCGAGGTAGGTGAATATTATTCATTTTACGGGTGCTTGAGATGCCAAGACCTGGTCCAAGACCTTATGAATGTGTTAGAAGGGCTTGCCATAGTGACACATCAACCCAATTAGAGGTTGTTTTTTAGAAGAAGGTTTTCATGTACCCTTTTCTCTTTATCTTTTATTAAAAATCACTACTCCACACAGTGGGGGTGAAGGTTTCTTATTCATACAATTAAATACACCAGACAATGGCAGGAGGAACTCCCTATTGATGTCCTCAAATGATTTACTCCAAAGCAAATTTTGTGGTTCTAAATTTGTTCTCTGCTTGAGTTTTCATGGTTTTTTTTTTCAACATATATATTTTTGCATTTTATTCCTTTTTTTTACTAATTTTTTGTTTTTGTTTTTTGTGTGTACTTTCTTGATTAGGCTGAGTATGGTGAGTACTGTTTGGGAGGGAGAAAATGATACCGTAGATGTGGCATTTCAATATATACTTTTATGCAGGGTGTCATTATTTTATTTCATGTTAAATGACACTTACATTTTCTAAAAAAAATATTTATCTCATTTTTTTTTGCTTTGCTTTCAATACTTTTATGCAGGGTGACATTAGTGTATTTAATGTTAGATTACAGTTGCATTTTATAAAAAAATATTATATCTAATGGAAATATCGGGTGTTGATATGATCTAAATTCATAATAAATTATTATCTTCAAATATGTGTAAAATTGTATATGTATAGTATAGATCCAGATTTATTTAATCTCTCCCGCCGTGCATCGCACGGGTAAAAGGCTAGTATATATATATATATATATTTTGGCTCTCGTCATTGATTGCGTCTAAAAGGATTTTGAGCTGTTTTGTTCTTATACGAATGGGGGATAACGATCGTGGCTAATATGTTAAATATGTGGGCTGTTTTGTTCTAAATCCACAAACCCGCCCAAGATAAATTTCTGGTCCGTCATTAGTTGTCATGTCTTTTAACAAATAGAAATATAGAGATACAAAAGCACATATAAGTTTCCAACAATCTTCTATAATGCTTCCAAAATAAGACAAGTCTTCTTTCTATAATGCTTCAGCAGGAAAAACTAAGACCCTTATTGGATTGAGAGAAAATGGGAGGAAAAGATAAGTGTGTATTTGGAAGGATTAAATTTTAAGTGCTTGGTAAAATTTAAGATGAAGGAAATGGAGGGGGAAAGGGGGAAACCAAATGAGAAGAACATGTTAAAACGATTTATCCATAGATCTTAAACATCATGATTATTACTAGAATATAAACGGTAAAAAACAAGTGTTACCTCCGTTCGTCGCCGCCTTGATGAGAATTCCGATATCTCTCTCCTTACCTACAACCATGATGTGTTGCTTTCTTTCGTATACTTTATGATGGAATAAATAATTGTTTTTATAGGTGGAAAGATGGCGGAAATCCGAATAACCTAGGGTTTTGCTTTAATCTCGACCGTCCATCAAAACCGAGTTTTAATCTGATTAAAACTCCTTTTAAATAACCAATAAATAAAATTAGCATATTTTCTAGGAAAAACTAATTTCATATAAGACCACTATTACGGGAAAGAAAATTACTCGGGCTCAAGTAATGGGCCGACATAATTTTCTTACAGATCCGTTATAATTTTAGCAACCCGTTTTCCTTTCAAAATAGGCCGGAAATGGAATGAAACAATTATATTTTAGTAAAATTTATTTCACAATCTCCCATTCTCCTTTCGTTTCCGTCAATTAAGTTCAATCCAAACACCCTATGTCATAGTTATCAGACCCGGTCCGGCCCGGCGGTCGAACCGGTGGTTGTCCCGGCCTGGGACCAAAACCGGGCCGATTCAAGAATCTAACCATTCAAGGAGCTGAACCGCCCAGACCTGGAAAACCCGGTGGTTGGACCGGTGAACCGCGACCCAGCCGGGTATGAATCAACCCGGTCGATTTTTAAAAAAATTAATATTTTTACCAAAATGCCACAAAATTATTTAAAAGACTAAAAAATAAAAGAAAAACGGGAAAAGGGAGTCTGGGAGCCCTAATTGTGAAGTCAGGAGCCCTAATTGTGAAGTCAATTGCCCGATTCATCATAACAGAGAAACTTGCATTATTGCTGAATCGATTCGGTACAAGCGCAAGGATATTTTTTTTATTAAACCTTATTTGTTTCTGAACACCTGTGTATTTTTGTATGAATGAATCGAATAATGTACTTTATTTGTATTTTTGCTCTTCGTGTGTTTAATTAAAAATTTTGGTATCTTGATGTTGCTTTCACTCTTGGTCCAAATTAAGCGGATGACCTTGCAGGTGAAGAAATTGGTGGCTGTGAATTTGGTCATTTTTGGGAACGGAATATTTTGGAATCAATTATGGTAGTCAAATATTAGTTTTTTTATGTTTGAAAATATTATTTTTAACCTTATGTTGCGACCCACCGGTTGAATCAGTGACCTACCGGTTGAATCAGTGACCCACCGGTTGAACCGGTGACCCGGTAACTTTTCCGGTTTGAAGACCGGGCCGAGTCTGATAACTATGCCCTATGTAGACTTCACCATATCTTATTCTCCTCTCCTTTTTTTTCCCGTTATTATCTTCTATTTTCTTTTTTACGCGTTTTCTTCAACCCTAACAGAGACTAAGACTTGATAGACCGTGGGAGCTTCACCAACAAGAACGTCATAACCTTGACGTGATGGGCTGAAGTGCACAACTATTTTGGCACCTGGCACATTTCGAGGATTTTTGCCTAATTTCACTGTAATATTTCTTTCCAGTTTCTTTGAGAAGCATTGAATTATCTTTCCTAGACTATTGTGATAGATTCCTCCCACAATTGCTGATGATTCGCCAAAAATGGCGTCAACATTGACTTTAGAAGTATCTGAAGGAGGATGCCTCCATTTGGTCTCGAAAAGGGGTGTTCGGCGACACATGAGTTCTTTGAAATGACCTCCAAGTAATCATCCTCTTATACCATGAAGTGAGGAGGATATATTGCATTGATCGAAGAGGCATCCGATTCTAGCTTTCCAAATACTCTATATGATGTGATTCGTAATCGAATCAGATCCGAAAATACCCGAGAACTTGACTAAAGACACCAATAAAGCAAGCACCACGACCCTTGGCTAACCCGTAACCAAAATCCTTCCACAAGATTCGCTCACAACCTTAATAAGTCCGGTTTGGAATCCACCAATATGAGAAAACTCACAAAAGCTTAGTAGCTTCAATAAAATATATATATCTCAAAATTTGTCTGATTACAAAGAGTGCAACTAAAGTTTTTTTATAGGCTACTATGAAAGAAATAAAACATCTCATAGCCGATGTTTAAAAAATAAAATAAAAATAAAAAACCTGAAAATAAAAGTTCACCTCGATATGAACTAAGTCGTCCTCTATCCACTGATAAATCGATCGATGTGAGATGACTCTCAACTCGTTCAACCAACATGGAGATGGTTCACCTCGGCATTGATTCTCAGCTCAGTGCAGATGATCATCATCAACCTCAGGTATCCAAAGTGGGCGGTCCGGCCATTTAGCATACATTACCCCACGATGGTAATTGTCACAATAACGGCTCCGCTTTTTCGTGTGTTATGGCACGAGCTACAAATCGCTTTATTATCTCAACCATGTTCTTTATCACATGTGCATCAAAGCATCAACTCCCCAACGGAGTCTATAAAAAGGTGTCCTCGCCCATAAAATCGTAAGCTCTTTGGGTACCAAATTAATAGTTGGGTTATCCTCACAAAACCTAATCACCCCAATCACAACCCAATTTTAGTACTGACGTTTTTAAGCATTGTTAGTCGGGATTAAGGAAGACGTCATTGAGCTAACCGTACCACCAAATCAAATGACACTCGTGAAAAGACACGAGTCTATAATCACATCACGATTTATATTAAATCCATAAATGACCATCTAATGATTCAATAAGAATTTCCTCTTACCGATTGAGTACGTGATCATCATATCAAATCGGTCTAGATCTATATGAACACTTTCATATATAAATGCAGCCACTAAGGTGTCCAACATCGACGGGCCGGATCATGCGGACACACTCTAAGTGTTCTGGGGCACTGATGGTGGTTTGATGGTATAATCCTCAACTTTACTCAATTTTAACACGGACTCAATATTTAAGGGAGTTCATCATAGACTCAATCCTCATTTACATAATTCTTATGCACCGAGTTTTATTATATAATGAAGCCTAGAGATTTTCTGGCAGTGTCATTTATACGCAATCATTAAGAAAATAAAAGGATTAATAAGAATATATTACTTTTATTTGAATTGAAATAATAATACATTATTTTCTTTTCGGGCATTACTCCTAACATATCAATGGTGTAAAAGTTTGTTGTGTTATTCGTAATGGCATAGTTGTTGTGATTGTAACAATTCTCGTTTAGTTTTTGGTAGTTGGTTTTAGTCGCATAATGACTGATGCGTTTTTTATAATGTAACAACCGGATCTGGATTTAACCCGATTACATGTTTCGGAATCTTACGATCATGATTCAAAACTGAAATTTCAATCATGATGTCTTATTGCTAGAATGAAACTGAAGCCCATCATATCTTATCTTATCTTATTATTATTATATCTATAAAGTGCTAAGGAGGTTGCTCCACAATTGGCCATGTGGCAACCTCCTGAGCTGACACGTGGCACATTTTTATTTTATTTTTTTAAACAGCAGATTTTTTTTCCTTCGGTTAGCGTTATATAGAAACCGAAATTTTTTGTTCGATTTTCTGTTACATAAACCGAACCAAAATGTATATTTCGATACGGTTCATTTTTATTACCTACAACAGACAATGCGGTTTCAGTTTTAAGTTTCAATCAACCGAATTTTTTTGATTCGATTTCGGCACAACAATTGAATAAAACCGTGTACTTTTTTTTATCAAACGTGTACCGTTAGTAGTTTATGCAGAAAAGGGAAAAAAAAAAAAGGAATGACCGACGGATTTGAAGTTCTACTGTGTAGTGTACGATGGAAGATTAATAAAGTTTAGTTATAAAATACAACAACAAAAAATAAGAGCAAACAAATATTCGCGTCAAGAAGGTGTGCCCACATGTGACCATGTGGACACCACATTAAATGTTTTTATTATTTTGAACAACATAACGAAGGTGGAACCGACGGCCGTTTGCAGTACGAATGTCACTAAATATGCCGTTGGAATACCAAATCACTTTTCATATCCTTCAGATCGTATAGAAAATGAGTGAAACACATTTTAAAGTGCTAAGGAGGTTGCTCCACAATTGGCCACGTGGCAACCTCCTAAGCTGACACATGGTACATCATTTTGTGGTTTATTTTGTAGGTGAAAACTCATGATAAGGCTGGAAGAGAAGTGATTCACAATTTTCACGTCTCTAAGAAAGAGCTAACTCTTACAGAGAATGTGATTTGTTTCTGTTGCTCTCTTTGTCTTGTGCCCAGGGCTGTAAATGAGCCTTAATATATGATTCGATTCGGTGTATTCGGCTCGAAAATGTTCGATTCGGGGCTTGATTCGTATCATCAAACGTCAAATCAAGCTTTAGAAATAGGTATTCGACAACCGAGCCAAACATGTTCGATAATATTCGGCTCGTACACTTGCAGCATAGTTCGGTTCAATATAAATTCTTTAATGAGAATAATTGAATAAATTCTCAATATATTGGATTGGGATTTGGAAGTGTATTTTGGATTTTGGTGACTTTACTACTTTTGGTTTATGAAGTTGTTCCAATTTGAATTCATTTTGACGTTTTAGACATGCAATGTAATATTTTGGACATGTAAACATGTTATATTTTGGACATGTTATATTTTGGGGCATGTAATATTTTTGAACTAGAATTTTTTTATTTATTCCTTTCACAAAAAAATTTTTATATATATATAAACATGTCCAGAACGAGCCGAACATGTTCGAACTATTCGAACATTTCGAGCCGAATCAGACCGAATAATTTCCCCCATTTAAAATTTCGAGCCGAGCCGAACCTTATATTCGAATAATTTCGAGCCGAATCAAATAATGATAGGGTTCGGCTTGTTTACGGTGCAACTTGTGCCTTGAATTTGTTACGGTGTACGCTTACGCGATTTATTTCACGTCGGGGATCTATTCTTTGATATTATCGTTGGTAACGATTTATGTTGGGCCCGCCGTGCCTTGCAAGGCTCACGTTCACTATGTGGCAACCTCCTGAGCTGACACGTGGCATTTTTATTTTTATTTTTTTAACAGTAGATTTTTTTTCATTCGGTAAAAACCGGAATTTCGGTTAGCGTTATATAGAAACCGAATTTTTTTTGTTCGATTCTCCGTTACATAAACCGAACCAAAGTGTATATTTCGTTACGGTTCTTTTTTATTACCTCCAACAGACAGTGCGGTTTCAGTTTTAAGTTTTAATCAACCGAAAATTTTCGATCAATTTCGGCACAACAATTGAATAAAACCGTGTACTTTTTTTTATCAAACATGTACCGTTAGTAGTTTGTGCAGAAAAGGGAAAAAAAAGACCGGCGGATTTGAAGTTCTACTGTGTAGTGTACGATGGAATATTAGTCAAGTTTAGCTATAAAATATAAAAAAGATAAAAAAAAAAAATAAGGGCAAACAAATATCCGCGCCAAGAAGGTGTGCCCATATGTGACCACGTGGACACCACATTAAATGTTTTTATTATTTTGAACAACATAACGTCGGTGGAACCGACGGCCGTTTGCAGTACGAACGTCACTAAAATTGACGTTGGAATACCAAATCACTTTTTATATCCTTCAGTTCGTATAGAAAATGTGTGAAACACATTTTAAAGCATATTAATGATCTGGAAGCTAAGACGTCCCGGGAGATTTGACCGAGTAATTATGGTCCGCTTATTGTTTTTCTATAATGTTTCAATACGTAAAGTCGAAGCTAAAGGGATCGACTTAATGACATTGTTCTCCGATACATCATATTGTGGTTTTTTTTTTTTTTTTTTTTTTAACTCCCGATAGAGCTGTAAGAGAAGTGATTCACAATCTTCACGTCTATAAGAAAGAGCTAACTCTTGCAGAGAATGTGATATGTTTCTGTTGCTCTCTTTGTCTTGTGCCTTGAATTTGTTACGGTTTAAGCTTACGCTATTTATTTCACGTTGGGATCTATTCTTTGATATTATCGTTGGTAACGATTTATGTTGGGTCCGCTGTGCCTTGCACGGCTCACGTTCACTAGTTAATAAATAAAAAGTAATGACATGTCACAACACTTAACTGCTACTGGGGTCCATGCCCTGATTATTACATCACATCTGAAAATCTTAAAAGTCCCAAATAAAATAGAGCTAATCAAGTCTACTTACACTTGAACGCCTTTCTTAAGAATCAACACCAAGAAATCATCATCCAAAAAGATGTAGGTCCACTTTTCTCCACTAGAAGACTTGAACTTAGCTATAGTAATGGACGAGGTGCGCAGTCACCTAGACCCGGCCAAATGAGTCACCCGCCTCTTAACCGGACCGGCCCGCCGCGTTTTTTTCCGGTTCATAGAACCAGTGGTTAAAGGTTCATAGCCGGCGGTTAACAGTTCACACGGTTCCTTTCCGGTTCAGATTACGGTTCTAAAAATTATTAATATATTTTTTTACATTTTTAGAAAATACTTATTATTTTCACTATAATAACAAATTACTATTAATTAAATTTGAATGTAATATAAAATAACCAAAGCGAATGTAATATATAGTTTTTTATAAATAGTTTTTCGGTTTTAAATATAAGTTGATTATAAATGTTGTTTTATTAAATATTACGTGAGATATTTTGTTTTATTTTTTTTAATATGTAAATTATGTTATTTTTGAAATTATGTTATTTTTTCAATGCTTGTACCGGAAATTCGGTTGCCTACGTATCTTTTATATGTAATCGTGTCAAAGGAATGACAAATATAAAAAAATCAAATTGAACGTAGTTCTATAGTTTTTTTTTTATAGGTTTTTATAAATTTTTTTATAGTTTTTTTAGGTTTGTGTAGTTTTTTTTATAGGTTTTTATAGTTTTTTTATATAGCTTTTTTTAATATAGTTTTTATAGTTTTTTCATAGCATTTTATAGTTTCTTATTGTTTTTTAGTCGGTTTTAAGTATAAGTTGATTAAAAATGTTGTTTTATTAAATATTATGTGAGAAATATTCTGTTATTTTTCTTATATGTAAATTATATCATTAACGCATGTACCAGAAATTCAGTAGCCTACGTATCTTTATATGTAATCGTGTCGGAGGCACGACACATATAAAAAAATCAAAACGAACGTAGTTCTTATAGTTTTTTTTTAGACTTTTATAGTTTTTTTATATTAGGTTTTTATAGTTTTTTTAGGTTTGTATAGTTTTTTTTTTTATAGTTTTTTTATATATTTTTTTCATAGTATTTTATAGTTTTTTATTGTTTTTTTAGTCGGTTTTAAGTATAAGTTGATTAAAAATATTGTTTTATTAAATATTGCGTGAGATATATTGTGTTATTTTTCTTATATGTAAATTATGTTATTAACGCTGTTACCGAAAATTTGGTTGGCTACGTATCTTTTATATGTAATTGTGTCGGAGGCACGACACATATAAAAAAATCAAAGCGAACGTAGTTCTTATAATTTTTTTTTAGTCTTTTATAGTTTTTTTTGTATAGGTTTTTATAGTTTTTTTTGTAGTCTTTTATAGTTTTTTTTTATATAGGTTTTATAGTTTGTATAGGTTTTTTTTATTGTTTTTTTTTGTAGTCTTTTATAGTTTGTATAGGTTTTTTTTAGTCTTTTATAGTTTTATTTATTATTTTTTTGTATTCTTTTATAGATTTTTTTAAGGTTTTTTTTAATAGGTTTTTACAGTTTTTTATAGTTTATTTTTGGGTAGGTTTTTATAGTTTTTTTATTGTATTTTTTGTAGTCTTTTATAAAAAAATTTATGGTTTTTTTTATAGGTTTTTATAGTTTTTTTTAGGTTTCTATAGTTTTTTTTAATGGTTTTTTTTTAGGTTTTTATAGTTTTTTTATAGTCTTTTGTAGTTTTTTTTAATATAGTTTTTATAGGTTTTTTTTATTGTTTCTTTGTAGTCTTTTATAGTTTTTTTGTATATGGTTTTTTTTTATAGGTTTTTATAGTTTTTTTTTTATGTTTGTATAGGTTTTTTTTATGGTTTTTTGTATAGGTTTTTATAGTTTTACTTATAAATTGTTACAAATATATAAGTAAGATATAAATTGAGTACCATTAATCTTCAAAATTATCGATGTCGGTATTTCGAGCGCTTGCTCCTCCTGAAGTTTCAATGTCACCGACTTCGAACTGCGACTCACCTTCTGACTCAATGTCTTGCATCCTCTTCTCGGCTCTTACCCAATCAAGACAACACATTTGCTTCTCTAAAGTGGTGGGATGAAGCGAAATCTTCTATCTATAAGCACATTTCCTGCCACGCTGAAAGCTCGTTCAACAGTGACGGTCGAAACATGGCAACTTAAAAACTCAACTGCCATCATTACTAGCACTGGAAAATCTTTAGCATGTCACTTCCACCACTTCAATAGGTCAAAGTTGACATCATAGGTACCGGTTTGACAGTCTTCAAATGTTGTGTTTAAATATTTGGTTATCTCTGAACGTTGATCGGATGACGTTGTCGCTCCCTTCTGTCGTTTCGAATTCATTTTATCCAAAACCTTTTGAATTCCCCGTAGGACACCTGCAGGGTTAGTAGAAGCACTTGCGGATGGATTGGGAACCACGTCGTTTCTCATTCCATACATACTATCATATTCAACATACAAAGTGTCTATAGTCTACCGGGGGCACATTATGATTATCAGACAAAGCATCATAGTAATCACTTAACATGGTAGATACACCTACTAGTCTTAAACGAGGGTCGAGAATAGAACAAATGAGATAAGTGACATGAATACGCAACATGTACTTATTCCATTTCTCCTTCATCGGCCCTAAACATTGATTAATACATGGTTGTGTTCCAAGGTTTCAAACTCATCAGTTATTTCTATACTAGCAGGCAAGACTAAATGTGATGTGGTTTGATAACATCTTGAAAATAATTCAGTAAATTTTTTGAATACTTCAAAAACATCCATCAGTTTCTTGCATCCAGTCCAAATATGTGGAAAAAAACGATAATCAATCACACAACCACGGAGGGATCATTTGACACAAATCAATATATGCTAAATTAATCAATATGTTTACAATCATAAATCATTTATTTCCATCATAACATGATTCAACATTAATCATTTATTTCCATCATATCACATGTAATTTTATTTCACAAACATAATACAATCATCTGCTAATTTTTTCAATTACTCCACAATAATTGATCAACATCACCACTTTCAAATATACCAGTTAGTGATTGTCTAGGCAGCTTGAAAGGTTCATCACCCTTATATGAATTGTAGTGAAACGTGGTGTCCCATTTTACACATTCGATTATAGGGTAGTCTAAACATTTATTTCCTCTTAGGATACTAATCTAATTAAGTCGACATTTCTTTTAACCATAGCCAAAACAATGAACAATGTCCACGTAATAAAAAATTCTCAAAAAAATGGAAAATCAATTGCCAAAAAATAATTAAAATAATTATTTATAATAATACACAACACACCCGTCATAAGATCATGCAGTAAAAGTGAATTTCCAGGCAATTCATGTTCCCTGGAATCAGTTGAGAATAAGAAATTGTAAGAATTTGCTGTGAGTTAATATTTATTTAGGGAAGCATGTAAAGTACCATAAACTATCATATTAATGCTAAATATGCAGAGAAAAAAATATTGTTTGCTACTACGTATCCTTATGTTGGTGTTGAACAGAGATACTAAAATCTGACAATTAGCCAACACACCTAACCAAAATGAGCCAACACATGCACCTGACCAAAATGATCCGAGAAATAGAACGATAACTTTTCGATAAAGAGAGATCACAACCTAACGACTTAAAATGAATAAGTTAAACCGAAACACCTAGGCCTTTTTTAAACATAGTCATACCGTTCAGTTGGTTGATCAAAGAAATAGACATATGTTAACACAAAATTTATGTATCAAATTCTATACATTGAGATGATATCATCTCGTTGAGATCGAAGGAGATCCACGTTTCACATGTAGAAATTTTAATGAGATCGATGATGTTTTAACGAAACATATATTCATTTAACTTTTGAGCGAAATTAGAAATCTTACCTAGTCCACGAAGGTTTCTACCAGCATGCCACGTCCAATCTTACCTAGTCCACGAAGGTTTCTACCAGCATGCCACGTCCATCTTCTTCTCGCTCAATTTCATTACAACTGTGTATTTGTAAAATTACCAACAGAAGAGGTAAAGGTAAGGTTGTGACTCTGAAAATAAAGATGGTGAAAAATCAGTATTGAACACTTCAAAGGATTAAAATAGTAAACACGCAGAGCAGAAACAAGGTTATCAATCAAATCATTGAAACATCATATCTCGAATTCATAGCATGGCTGTATCATATATTTTATGATGTTCCAGGACCACCATGTCATCCACTTCTTCACCAATCACATAATTTAGAATGAGTGGCAAATAATTCTGAATTGTTCCCGGACCAATCATACTATACTTGGTCCCCGGACGAAGTCATACTTGCGCCTGAACCACCATAAAATTTGCCGAAATTCTTGTTACATACCAAGTTTAAACTGTCATCATATCATACCTGCCAAAAACTTATTCTTCATCAAAGATCAAAATTAAATGAACATGTTGAAAATTAAAGGAGACAATAAGCACAAAAAAATCTCACAAACAATTTTCTCCCAGCATGATATTTCCCTGATTCATAGAAGGGATTAACAATAAAACTATATGCATCTTATTAGCTTTAAGGAAAAATAAGACAAACCTACAAGTTGCTAATTATTTCGTCATTAATCCGATCCGGGTTTGCTAGAAGGTGGGAGGAGGGCTAAATTACAATTTTCACTACAAAAAACATGCTTTTTAGCGGCAGAATTTTTCCACCGCTAAAGCTGAAAATCCGCCGTTAAAGATTTTTTGCGGCGGTATAAAATCCGCCTTATTTGCCTTCGCCGCTAAAAGTTTTAGGCCCTTTCCTGGCGGATTTTTGGGTCCACCGCTAAGATTTTTTTGTGGCGGTTATTATCCGCCAGCAATTACTCAATATTCCGCCAGAATACTTAGTCCATCACAAGAGGAAAATAGAGGTTTTGGCGGCGGATTTTCATTCCACCGCGAAATAATAAATAATAAATAATAAATAATAAATAATAAATAAGAACAATGATTCAACACATGAATCTGAACATAATAAGCACCGTCAAAGAGTCAATTCTACCAAAGAGTTATTTCCCAATCATATCTACTCATTACAGCAAGCAAAATCCCATCACAAATACTTGCTATTTTTCTACTCCAAAACATCAGAATCTCTTCCAAATGATCATTCCCTGCATCTTCATTCCTAGAAACTTCTTTTTTGAACTTCATTTTCAGAGTTTAATTGATTTCAGTAGCTTGTAAGCAATCAAGAAAAGGCTTGATGGCTGCTGAGCCAATCTTATCACAGAATCTGGAAAGCAAAACAAAAGGGCAGACCGAGCAAGCATATTGTACAAACAAGACTGAGCTAAACAGAGCAAACATCAAGGTACCTGATCTCATATGGCTTTATCCATTCAGAAGTAGAATGATTGTATGAATCAACCGGACTTAATGTGACTTTCAATGTCAGTAGAACTACAGCCAACCAAGAATCTGCACATCAAGAAGGTACCCAGCATTCAACTATCAAATAAACAAGAAAACAGAGACATGTTGGGGTTACAGTCCCACTTAGAAAGTGGGGGTTAAGGAGAAAGTAAAATGTTTACACAATGGACAATTCCCCAATCAGATCCTTATTCTTCCAAAAACTTTAGCCCTCATGTTAATGTCTAGAAGAATGTTACTCGTTTTCACATCTCTGTGTATAGTTGTAGGGTTGCAACCGGTATGTAAGTATTCAAGTCCTGCAAAAACCACAACATTATTTTGCTTAAAAAAGCTCTATTCAAATGATTAATTCATCAAATTACAACCTTTTGCTGCATCTTCTTCAATATGAAGACGCGGTTGCCAGTCTCACAATTTTGGATTTTACAGAACCTGTCAAAAGATTAAGTCCAATGACATCAGTGCATAGTTCAAAATTCAAAAGATTAAATGCATTCTAAATTGTTGTTAAAGTAAAACACTTCACTATTTAATAGTTATAAGGAAAGCAGGGGAGGAGGGGATCATATTCTAAAGGGTACATATTTTAGCACATTCCTGACATACAAATACATCAATAATGATCCTAACGAAAGATAACAGCTGAAACTGGAAGAAACAGTCGACCCAACTTACCAGACTGAAAGCTGACCCAAGGCGGAATAGCATATGGAATGCTTCCTGTCAACTGGTTACACAACTTCAACTAAACTGAGGCTCATCAGAACACATAAACAGAACATAAAATTAGGACACAAATTAGATAAGTTTTTTCTTTTCAAAGAAGGTGTTGAGATGCATAAGTACAACTAGAATATCTCAAAGGTCTACTACATAAACATAATATCAAATCAGTTCCTAAGTTGATATCAAGTCTCTTAAGTTGTCTAAACAAATACAGAGCGAAAGAAACCTGAAGCAAGGGAAGGAAAATGTAGGATTTCTTTATCAGAAGAAGACTTGGGTTTAACTATGCCTTTTGTTAAAAAAGATGAAGCTTCAAAAGTTTCACCATTTGATAATATTGATTCTGAGAAAATGGACACTTATTGATCTCAGCTTCTGCTTAAAAAGTCAGCTGCCAAAATGATAAAGACATGATATGTAAGCACATTTCTCTTGAACATTGATAAATAAAAGTGATTTCTATTAATCAATCAGTCCCATCACAATTAATAATTAATTGTTCGGAAATTATAGTTTCACAATAATGATGTAATGACAAATTGTTATAAACGAATGTACATAAACGATATACAGTTTTCTCTCTTTAGAAATCAGTTTACTTTGTTTTATGTAATGTAGCATACAGGCAAAAGACTATTAACAGAAGCAAAAATAAGACCTAAACCTGATCATATTACATGACAGAGTACTAAATCAGGTGTCCAACTTAGCACAAGACCTGATGCACATAAGGCTGAGAACCTGATGCAAGAACTCCCTAAACAAAATGTTGATCATTAACAAAACAGAGCAGCAAATTCAGCTTCATGAGACCTGAAGCAAACTTGCTACCAGACTGATAAATAAGACTGAACATGTGCTTACCCAGACTTGATAAAAACTGAGCAGAAAGGTCAACTATCAGACATCATGACAATCTGAAACAGACTCACAAACCAGAATAGAGGCCAAGCAAATTAGGATATGAACACTAGAAAGACCGACACAACAGATTGGTAACTCAAAATGGAAACAGAACACCGAAAATATTGAGCTTCTTTTGATGGTTTCTTCAGTATTATTCTCAATTCTCATAGTATAAAACCTATTGAAGTACATAAAAGAAGACAACATACACGAATATGAAGAACTTACCTTTCCTTTTATTAATGCATCATACATTGTCGGGTCTAACTTTAGCTGTTTTGTTCCTTTGAAAGTTTTTAACCCAATTAGGAATTAAAGCTGCCTGTGTAGATCTACTTCAATGTACTGAATGGAAAAACAGAGAATTAAATCCACTTTTAAGCAATTAATTCTCACATTCATAACAGGAGGGGGGAGAAGCATGAAATAAAGAGGCTGAGAAGAACCTGAAGAGTGTGTCTGAAAAATGATAAGAGTGAATTATTCTTGTACTTTGTCCTCGGCTAGCACTAATACAACTTACAGTGAACAACTGCTATGAAAAAAAGGAGTGCAATAGTTGTGCTAGTAAACTGCATTAGAAAAACTTAAAAGGACACCAGTAAAACCTGCTCACAACATATAGTATAAGGAATTGTGTCACCAACAGGGCAACCAGTGACAAATCCATTTTGTCTCATCCAAATGGCCACTGTAGGAAAAGAAAACCAGCACATTCCTAAAATACTTAATTCACCAGAACAACTTCCAAAGGTTTAATATATAGACAAAACATAGTCCAATTCAGCATTGTTATTACTAAGCAAATTAATCTAAGCAAATTAATCTCATCATTAGAAAAGAAATAAGAGATAATGGGATAAAGGAACAAGAAGCACCCTACCTGAAGCCAATTTACGACATAATGTGGAAAGTTGGAGAGAAAAAAAACCCAGATTGGGATTAAATTGTTTACCAGACACAATATCATGCACTTTTTGGCATTTCATCGAGCACTTTATGGCCAACTTCTGAATGTTTAGATTGAGTCCCATAAGGCTGGTCAGTTTCTCTATCCTCGTTTGAAATAACATCAACACATCCAGAAGGACCGTCATTTCCATCATGAGATCCAAACTATTCTCCCTTGAACCAGGAAAAGAGAAATTAAATTCCATAGTTGTTTCACAACAATCTGGACCTAAGTTGAGATTTCTAGCAGATTGGACATCTGAAATGCCTTTTTATGCCTTAGATATCATCGAATCTTCGTCAGAAATAGGATTTGAGTGTGTGATTTTTGAGCCAAACCTACCACATTTGACTGCTCTGATTGTGCAATCGAGCAGAGTAAAACAATCGAGCGCGGAGATTCCCTTACAAGATTCGCGTACGGACTGTTACTCGAGCAGAAAAATCGAAAAAATTGGAGAATTGTAGAATCATCGATCATGATGAGAGCAAAGAGTTCCATGAGATGGGAATGGAGGATGACGCTATCTCGTCAATACCCATTCTTTTTTTTGATTCGGGGAAGTTTTTTAGGTTATATAATAATTAATAAATGCACAGGTAAGAAATGAGATGTGAATAGAATATTTTTTTTAAAAGTAAAAGCTTTGCTGGCGAGACCTAAAACCACCGGAAATATTGAACAAATAGCAGTGGATTTTTAAAAGCCGCCGCTAGATGAATGGCACGAGTAACTCTCTACATGTTTTGTCGGCGGAGGTACAAAATCCACCGCTAAACCACATCAATAGCTGTGGAATATAAAATCCACAGCTAAAATCTGCCGCTAAATAGCATGTTTTTTTGTAGTGTTTGGTCCTCTAACTAGACACGTTTTTCAATTTTGGTCCTGATTTTTCTCCGGCGACAATTTTAGTCCTGTAAGTAGTCTTTTTTTTTTCAAAAATAGTCCTGAACGCCGTAAAGACCACCTATAGGACTAAAATTGGTCTTTTCCGGCGACAAATTTAGTCTTGTAAGTGGTCTTTCCGGCGACAATTTTAGTCCTGTAAGTGGTCTTTCCGGCGTTTCGGACTATTTTTGCAAAAAAAAAGACCACTTACAGGATTAAAATTGTCACCGGAGAAAAATCAGGACCAAAATCGAAAAACGTGTCTAGTTAGAGGACCAAAATTGTAATTTAAGCGTGGGAGGAGGGGCGGACTGTGTGTTGGAGAAATTTTTTCCTTCTCATTTTAAGAGTGCGCTTGGAGATTTTAAAATTTGAATATAGGGAGAGGTTTGCTGGATTTGGGGAGAGGATTTGAATGCCACAAATTTTACAATGAATGCATAGAAAACGTAGAGTTGACGGAAGAATAGGAGTTACGTTTTTTTTTTTGTTTTTTTAGTGTATATGCATTTTTTGCGGGTATAAAGAATAAGAAAAGTTATGGTGGGGGAGTGATTTGTGAGGTATACCAATTGGAGGATGTGATGTATTCTCACACACTCTCTTACTCATAGTAGATGTGTGTAGGTGTGACATGGATTAATCACACCCTCCACTGGTATACCTCACAAATCACTCCCCCACCACAACTTTTCTCAGAAAGAATAGGGGTTACGTCTTTTTTTTAGTGTGCATATGTTTGGCGGGTATAAGCCGGGTCGAAAGTGGGTTATGTGGGTAAAATACGGGTAATTGGGTTAAATCCTTCCTCCGTATATATATATATATATATATATATATATATATATATATATATATATATATATATATATATCTCATTGGTTGGGTATGATCATTATAAACCCCTTATTAGATCTAGATTAGTATTTAATTACTACATTCGTATCTTAACCGGTTCTCAATCATTTTCGCTGTTTTTAATCTTGATTAAAGATGCGATGATCTGAAACGAAACACTAGAAACCTCACTTCCGAAAAACATATATTTAAACATTATTCTTTATATATGAGTATAGTTGAATTAAATTATTTTATTCATTTTATAGGACTTGAAAGTTGAAATATAATTTGGTGTCTCTTTGTGTTTTTTCAACATGTAATATTATTATCAAAATTCAACCAGTGGCCAAAGGAGAACAAAGAGAATATGTAGCATAATATTCATCAAAATCCAATATTAGATTGATAAATTAACATTTTGACCACATATATTGAATCTTATTCTTCTGGAAACTAAAAATAACATAATGTCATAAATATATAATATAACTTATAATTATAAACATACAATACATAATCTCAATGTAGCATATAATCGATATTGTCATCTGGTTTTCACCACTATATGTTTATCATTATTTTTGGATCAAATTTAATCATTTAATAATGAACATATTTCTCTATCAATAATGCAATTTATTTTTATTCATCATTACCAAGTTTAAAATGAAAATTATTTTTGGTGGGATAATCGACGATTCTTCATTTTTATGGTTATTAAATCTAACCGATGATAAACTTCCATTAGAAAAGACTTGCAGGTACAATAGAATGAAAAAAATATTTAAAAAATAGGTACTTACCACATACATGACCTTTTGTACACATTCTAATTAATGATGTTATTTCATTAGAAGAACCTTACTCCGGAAACTTAGACAAATATCCAAAGATATACCGAAAACCAAGACAAGTACTACAACCGTCCCAAAATAGAATGCATCCTAAAGTTTTCACATAGATTAAGAAAGTGGTTCAATGTCATAAATTTGAAAATTAATGGTTGAAATACCCCTTAACTATCATTAATGCAATAGTTGTTAAATAATAAAAATAGTTCGATTGAGGGTAAGATAGAGAAAATGGTAATAAATGTTATATTGGCTATATATATATATATATAATGCCTTATATTGTGAGACAAATCTAATAGTGTAATATTGCTTATATTTTGGGACGGAGTAGTATCTAATAGTAGTAAATACAAGTCAAATAAATGATTTTGTATCTAAACATGTTTTTCAATTTTTTTAGTGGATGTTTTTCATACTTAAAAGAACGATAAATGTAGCATAATAATCGTAATTTAATACGTAGGACAAATCATCAACATATCATTTTTTTTTGAACCACATATCATTTATTTTAAATTAAACAAAGAAATATCTTTTCACACCAATTTTATCTTATCACACAGAAATTTATTTTCGATTTCGCCCTTACTTTTTTTTATTTTACGCGCGTTGGTCAGAATGTGACACATTATCCATACTGAAATATGGTCAGAATATACGTGTTGAGAGTCCATACTGGTTGATTCTGACCATCTTTTAGGTAGAATGTTTGAAGTTTTCCAAACTCATATATAGTCAGAGCATCATTCTGACCAATATTGAGTCCGGAATACTCTACACATTCAGACTAGAATTGGGTCAGGATTAGACGTGACCGGTTCCGGGCCGGTTCCGGGTCCATGGCACGACCCTCCGGTTCCGGGTCCAAAATGGAACCGGAACCGCCGGTTACATTTTCTAGCCGGTTCCGCCGGTTCCCGGGAACCGGCGGGTTTGGCGGTTCCCCGGTCCGGGTCCGGGTCTCAGCGGTTCCCAGGTCAGACGGTTCAGATCACGGTTCCGATTACGGTTCCGATCACGGTTCCAATCACGGTTCCAATCCCGGTTCCAAAAAAATCAATTTTTTTTTACAAAATTTTTATAACTTACGTTAAAATTAATAATAAATTCTAATTGGTTATTAAACTATATATAATATTTAATTTCATAAGTATGTTTTAAAAAAAACACACGGCTTGTATAATATTTAATTTCAACCAATCTATATATAATATTTAATTTCATAACTTATATTCTAGATAATTTGTAAGTAAATTAAAGATTATAGTTTTCTAATTGTTTATTTTTTATGATTGATTTGTAAGTAAATTAAACTTATATTTCATATATTGATTACGATGATTTATACTTATAATATTATGTATATAAGTTGATATTATATCTTAATGAATCGAGGCAAAATGTATATAAAAGTTGTTTTATTAAGCAACATCATTACATAATTGAACAATACATCAACGACAACAGTCACGGCACACTTGAATCACTTGATAGTTGATACACATTACTTAACACCATACTAATAGTCTAATACACTTCATATTAAATACAAACACACTACTAATACACTGAATATTCAAACATAATATGACACTAGAATTTGTCTTCATTATTGTGGAAGCATCTTCATTGTCTTCATAAACACCTCCAAGCACAGACAACGACTGTTTCACATTTTTGTTCTCATAATCATCATTGTTGAGCTTTGGCACATCAAGATGGAGTCATATGAAAAACATGAAATTTTTAGTCTATATCATGACTATGATTGATTGGAATTTTATAAAAAAAAGTAATAAGTAAATGTACATACCAGTCACTCAGAATCTTCTAGGTTATCATCTTCTTCACTCCCGTGTGCACTTGCAGTTGTTCCAGTTGTAACAGCATCAGTGTCCACCACATCTTGGTCATCTTCTTCCGGTGGAATGACGTCTTGTTGTCTCCGTTCGGCTAGCACCCAATCTTTGAGGCACATTTGATGTTCTAAATTTCTTGGGTGCATGCTCGCTCTCCTTTGGCTAAGCATGTTTCCGCCCTCACTAAAAGCTCGCTCTACCGTCACGGTTGACACTGGACACGACAAAAATTCAGTTGCCATGTGTGAGAGAATTGGGAAATCTCTTGAATGGCTCGCCACCATCCCAATATATCCCAGTCAAAATCGTACTCCACATTCGTATCAATCTCGAAAATAGTCGATAGATATCAATCTATTTCTTCACATGAGGACGATGAATCAACCCTCGGCCTCGGCCTTTTCGCGGATATTTTTTCCATCACTTTTCTCAATGCTGAAACTTTTCCACCTCCGGGGTTAGTAGAACTTGTACCTGCATTATAGGAGGGCCTAGTATCCCCAACTCCGTAACGAATATCATAATGAGCCTACAAATCTGTAAATAATTTAAGTGTATTTTGAACCACTTCCTTGTGGTTAACTGGTCGGGACGCCGGATTAGGAAACAAGAATTCATAATAACTCTCCAAAAATCCCGTCAGTCCCTCTGTCTGAAGTCGAGGGTCTAGAATAACAGCAATAAGATAAAGCTCGGGTATGTGTAGCATATACTTAATCCATTTTCGTCTTATAGCTGTTAAACATGGAACCAAGTCGGGACATGCTTCAAATTCTTCAAACAAATTTACTATCTCAATCGTCCTTGGTAAGACCGCATGTGCCGTTGGTTTATAACAACTCGAAAAGAAAAATGTAGCCTGTTTGAAAGGCTCCAACATATTCATCAACATCTGACAATCACTCCAATGGCTAGCGTATAGAATTAGTTGGCCTTCACAGTGTTCAGCTACAAAACCAACCAACAGATCTTTATATCGATGTGTTTTTTGCAATAAATCATACATCGAGTTCCATCGGTTTCGGGTAACAGTGGGTAATCTGTAAGGCTTTGAACCATGTTTTCTGCACCATTGATTCCACCTTCTTTCAAGACTATGTCTGGAATCGATAAACTGGCAAGCATTCTTAATAACTCCAATGCTCGAATTTAAAGCATCCATCGCATCAAGTACGCATAAATTCAGAACATGGCATAAACATCTGATATGGAAAAACATACTGCCGCATATAGGTTGGCATATTTGTTTCAATTCAACAATTGACAGATCGTTATTGGAAGCATTATCAAAAGAAACAGAGAAAATCCTTTTCTTCAAGCCAAACTCATCCAAGACTTTTGATATGATAGTACTTATGTTGTGTGAATTGTGCCTTTCGTTAAACGCTCGATACGCTATCAAACGTTTTTGCATATTCCAATCATTATCTATCCAGTGACAACTAATACCCATGTAAAAATTATGCTGCCCCTTATCACTCCAAATATCACCACACAAATTCACATCATGTTTTATGCCATCTAAAAGATTTTGTATTTGTTTCATGCGTACCTTAAATGACGTTACCAAATCTCTCATCATAGTAGATCGAGGGATTTTTTGAAACGACGGTTGCCAAGCTGTTTGAACGCAGTGTTGAAGATTTAAGCTTTCAGAGAACTGAAAAGCTAGACTCTCGGTACATATGAGATCTACAACCTCATTCCTACTCACCCTTGTGCAGTATGGAAATATATCAGAAGTCGTACCTCCACTAGCCGAAGTAGGTGGCCGCATTTGTGTCTGTCCAGGATCGAGGCCCCATTTCTCTGGATGGAACTTCTTGGCATGCTTTCTCATCGTGCCATAGCCATCCCCTTTTGTGAATCTATAAGTCTTGTCACAAAAGTTACATTGAGCAGTGTAAACACCAGTAATGCGCCGACCATCTGCATTAACTAACGGATTTTTTGAAAAACTCCGTAAATATCCTTGATTTGAGAGGTTCATGGTAGTCATCCTCTACTTCATTAATACCTCCTTCAAAATGATCATCACTTTCTTGTGTACGACGCGCAGATGATCGTGCTTGATTACGCCTACTACCACCAACATCTTTTCCACGTCCACCACGTGAGGTCCGTGAGGAAGAACCGATTGGATCAGGAATTGGAGTAGCATTTTGTTGGGATCGGAAAGAGTAGTATAAAAAAAAATTAGCCAAATATCTCTTCAGACCGGAAGAATTACACAAATAAATCAGAACAACTTCAATTCACAGTTTGGCGAGTCATGGATGGATAATTATAGAAATAGAGAAGAAGATTTGATAGGTAAAAATAATAGAATTATAAGAGTTAGAAGAGAAGGTGTGAGAAAAAATTGTTGTGAGTGTGGTGTATTTATAGGGTTGAAGTTGGAGTAGAAAATTAAATTAAAAAAACAAACCTGCATATAGCCGTTAGACCCGGCGGGTAGAACTGGACCCGGCGGGTCAGGCCAGGTCTGGACGGTTCCAACTGTCATATTTTGCTTTTATATATATATATATATTGAATTTCAGCTAAATTTATATATAAATGTTTCTTGTTTTTATTTTGAATAAAATATTTTCTAAAAAACATTTTAAAAATACAAAAAAATAATCAAAATACTCTTATAAAAAAATAGTAGCTATTAAATACATTATACATCACATGTAAATTAAAAAAAAAAAAAAAATACATCACATTTCCCCAACTCCCATAACACTATAAATACATCTCAAAACCTACAAATTTTTTCTCACACATTCTTTTCTATATCTTTATATCCTTCTTCTATTTATCTATCTTCTCATTTTCTACTTATTACCATTATAATTATCAATAATTCATCTAACTCTCAACAAACTATTAATTGAAGTTGTTCTGATTTATTCGTGTACTTCTTATAGTCTGAATAGATAGTTGGATAATTATTTTTTATTATTTGACAATGGCTAATCCACATGCCCCTATATTTACCGATGAGGATGACGGTGGTGTGCCATGGGACGAACATCCTTACGAGACTCGATTCACATCATACGATCAATTTATCGAGTACCGTGAAAACTGGATGGGTAGAGCTATTGTTGGTGAACGGAGATTGGCATGGGAAAGTCTACCGATTGAGATTACGGAATTGGTGGAAAGTGTAGACTGGTATGGGTTCGTCACTGACCCCGACCCCAGTTACGAGATGAATCGCTCAATCGTTCGTGAGTTCTACGCAATTGTTGCCACAACGGGAAATGTAACAAGAGAATTCACATGGCGCGGTGTACACGTCCAATTCACACCGCGTTGGATCAACCATTATTATTTACTTGAAGATATCCCTCGTCATGTTGATTTTTTCAGACCGTTTCAGTGGACTGAAAGATTCTATTCTAACATGGTACGACATTTTGGTGAGACTCACCTCTGGGCACCTATGATTAGAAGGAGCGGTCAACATTACCCTCGTAGATGGACCCCTGAAGTCGTTCGGACAACCATTTTGTTTCTTGCATATCACCTTCATGGTACTGTAAACCACACTGAACCGCCCATTGAGATGTACATCCTTGCGTACGCTTTTCTTACGAATGAGCTAATAGATGTAGGCCAATACATCATGGAAAGAATTGGCCAGATAGCTATGGGCAATGCAGGTGATGGTTATATTTTCTTTCCATTTCTTATGACCGCTTTTGCTAGAGAATTCAGGGTACCGCAATATGATACGGACAATCTTTCTGGACCTAATGAACCTATTTTATATGAATAAAAGAGTAGGATGTACTATGTAGTTTATTAATATTTTGTAACATTTAAATTTAATTTGATTAGTGTTGAGAGAAAAACACGTCAACTAACTGTTGAGCGAAAAATATACCCTTCAAAATTTAAATTTATAAAAGACTCGAAAACAACCGTGGGTAAACTAACTCTCTAACCAGCAGAGTACCGGATCAATTGTTAGGATAGCTACAGGAGTACGAGGTCGAACCCAAGAGATAAGTGGTTTGTAAATACCAAAGTGAACAAAGACAAAAATAATAATTAAAACAACTAAGACGCACCATTGTTCCACCATCCCACCGAAATTAACAAGAAAGACACATTCATTTGTAAGTCTTGGATTAATAATCTGCTAAAGAGGCGGTACTTTCTCTTTCGGATTTAGCGCCCGTTGATTAGTTTACCACAGGGTACAACTAAAGATTTTATGAAACAAAGATTTGGATATAAAATCCTAATCTAACAACATTCTCCTCAACTTTCGTATGTTCGGAAAATATCATCATTCTCCTTCACGGTAATCGATTAATTTATCAACTTTCGTGTTTCTAAATTCGAACAGCATGCAACACTACATTACACTTTAAACAAGTCTAAACATGAAGGAAGAACAAGAAATCTTACGAATAAATGCATAAATCCTTATTTAATCTGATGAGGGTGGCTTCACAAGGGTGGTCCTAGCACCGAGCCTTAACCACTCATGACAACGAAAATAACAACGAAATATAAATACATATATATATATATATATATATATATATATATATATATATATATATATATATAAGCGTATATATATAGATATATAAAAGACAATAAAGAAAAGAAACAAAACGAAAAACAGAAATGAAAACGATATTATAACAACATATATATATTATATATATAAATACATAAATAGATACATATATATATATGAAACGATAACTAGTCGTGTTATTACATCGACATTATAACGACATATATATATATATATATATATACATATATATATATAGGCCCAAACATAATAAAATAAGAAGAAGGATGGGAGGAAGGAGAGGGGCGGCCAAAGTTGGCCAAGAAAGGGGCAAGGAAGATCAATGGAGATGGAGGAGTTTATATAGGGAGAGATATATGAGGGAGGTGTATTTGGGGGAGAAGTGGTGAATCACCAAAAGCATGTGAAGGTGATGATGACTTTAGCATGTGAAGGTGGTGAGTCATGTATTAGCATGTGGAGTTTGTTGGGGAGGAATCATTGCAAGTAACATGCAACAATTTGGGCCAAAATATCTCCGATTCGTCCCAAGATATCAGCTGTTCGGTAAAAAAATCATAACTTGAGTTGTAGACCTCCGATTGACGTGATTCAAAATGCGTTGGAAAGCTCATTTTAGTATCTACAACTTTCGTCAAGAACTCTTCCCCTGAAAATGCCTCTAAGTCGGGTCAAATTTCCATCGAAAAACAGGTTATGGTAGAAGTGCGTTGGACAAAATTGATTCGTTTAACTCGTAAACTCGTGGCATCTTCTTCTTTCCCTCAAAATCCATCTTTTAGGCCTCAAAATATATCGTTACTCGGAATCTTGGTCAACCTATAATTCTGCAATAAAGCACAAAATACCAAGCGTAAATCCGACACGACTCTCCGGTTACTAAACCGGTACAAAACTTATAAAAATACGATATTTTACATAATTATTACTACTAACATACTTAGATAAATCTAAGGAATTTATGACTCGAAATGATATAATAATGCTCAAAATGATATCGAAGTGGGGTAAAAAGTTATAATAATAACTATGAATTTGTCCCTTAACAACTAGTCAAAGTGTAACATTTAAATTTAATTTATAGATTTTTGTCCAGAAGGACAAAATTATCAAAAAATCGGGATTGAAGGACACTGTAATTTAATCAGGACAAAAGTAACATTTATGAAGTAACAAATATAAAGTAACAAATGTGGAATAAAGTAAATATGAAATAACAATTGTGAAACACAAAGTAACAATTTTAAAGTAACAATTGTGATTTTTGTCCTTTATAATCATGAAAATGTTACTTTTATCCTTCCAGACCCATTTATTAATTTTTTTGTCCTTGTGGCCCCTTCCCCCTTTAATCTAATTATGTGTTCTTCCTTGTCACAATAATTTAAATAGTAGTATTTGATTATTTGTTTATTTGATTAGTCAAAGTGTTATGATATATTTCGGTCATAAAGTAATAATAATAATAAATATATTTTTATGTTGTGGCACTAGTAAAAAATAAAAAACAACATTTTATGGTATATTAAAATAAAATCAAATATTTTGAATATATATCCGTTGCCAACAGTTGGTTAAATTGGAATTTGGAATCTTGGGCAAAATTTGAAGGGAAAAAAAAAAAAACCGCCGGTTCCGGGTCCTCCGGGCCGGTTCCGGCCGGTTCAACCGCCGGTTTTTCGGCCGGGTCCGTTGGAACCTAAAACCGGGTAGGAACCGTGGAACCGCCGGTTCCGTGGACCCGTGGAACCGCCGGGTTGGACCCGGAAACCGGCGGGTCGGAACCGGATTTGGACCCGAAACCGCCCACGTCTAGTCAGGATAACAACAACAATATAAGAGCACCACTATTGATTCTCACTGAATTTCAGACAGAATATTAAAAGTTTTTTTCACTCAATTTTAGTCAGAATGTCTTTCTGACCGGTATTGAGTATGAAAAATATTCAAAATTCTGACTAGAATAAAATCAGTATAATGATCTTATTCTGACTCAAAGTGGGTCAGAACGGTTGTTGTGTGAATTGACCATAAATTGACCAGAATAGTATATATTTTCCGGACTCATTTACGGTCAGAATGGCAGGAGTGTGGAATATCCAAACGAAGCCCACTCTCGACTCTTGATAAGTGTAAAACAACATTGGTGTGAAAAGATAGTCCCAAACAATTACCTAATAATATTGCAATTATAACCATATTAAAATACAAATTCATCTAAACACGATTCCCTCAAAAAATAAAAAACTAAACACTCCAACTAACGAGAGATTTTATGGTGCAACGATTGTAGGAAGGTTATACCAAGTGGCATACATTAGAGCCTCTCATTTTTACTCTCTTTCACATAATACACTTTTATCGTGTGTGATAGATTAGAAATGAGTGGTTGGAATACATGCCACTTGATAAAACCTTCATAACGGTTGTATTTTAAAATTTCACTCAACTTTGTATACGTGCAACTTGCAAGTATATATACTCTTTTGCTAGTAAATATATATATATTCACAAATCCAATACGGTGCATGAAACAAGATAGTAAGTCAAAGAATATTCGTCAACCGGAGTGGCTAGAAAAATACAGATTATATAAATATTAATCCAACAAGTAGTGAATATTTCAATTCCCAAACACTTAAGATTGTCCGCTAATGAAAAGAGGTTCTGTTGGAGAAACCACCAGGCTTCGTATGAATAGTAGTAATAAGTCTATACTCCAAGCAACAAGACGTTATTTTGATTCATTGATTTCACAAGATGGAAAAGTTTGGCCTCAGGCAAAACACACATATCAAGATGACAAAATCATCAAACCCAGATTCGCCGATCCGTAAAATCCACATGGGTTTCGCAACATCCATGATCAATTTTGTGCAGACGTGTTCAACATGTACATTGCTCCACAAAAAGAAGACGAAAGAAAAGAAACACCATCATCATCATCAACGTCATCACCGGACCCGGACGGCCAAAAGTCCGGCAGTTCAACCGGTAACTCTTGAGGAATGGATGTTTGGATCACCATCAGGAGCATCAGGCTGCAGCATGATTAATGATCCAAGTTTTTCCGGGGAGTTTCATGTCTTTAAGCAAGTTTCGAAAAAGGAGAAAAGAAAACAAGTAAAGGGCCGACGTCATAATAAGCTCATGGACATGGAGATGATTGAAAGATTTGGTGCTTTAAATGTAATTGCCGCCGCCGGAGATGTAAATGAAGTTAGCCGGCAGGAAAGGTTAAGCAGTAAGGTGAAGAAAGTCACGTTCAGGATACCGGTAGTTACAGATGTAATCATTCTGCAGGACTCACCCGATCCCAATTCGGACGCGGCTCCTCTGCTGTGAAATGGTTACGGCATGGGCTACTATGACTCAAAACGGAGTTGTTTTGAGTCAAAACGACACCGTTTCGTTCTGAGTTAAAAATAAAAAAAATAAAAATAAAAACAACAGCGCGACGCTGTTTTTGTCCGAAACGACGTCGTTTCGGGCTCACAGCACAGACACAGCAGAGAGGGATACGGCAGAGGATCCCAGTTCAATTGAATAGTGTTACATGTTATTGCTCAATTGTTGTAAGTCTAACAATATTCAATTTTTTAAGCCTAATATATAAGATGTTGTTTTAACATTTAATATAACAATAAATTGACTCGATCTGTTTGTTCCCGGCGAACACTTAACTTGTAATGCCCTAGAATGTGAATTTAGATGCGCTACTTGAATCATAATAGATCCAATAACGACATTAACTCACTGTCCTCACGGACGACAAAAATTCTACGCATTCTTTAATATCATTTCCAATCAATACAACACGATGACCCGTCGAAGAAAAATTCAATAGTTTCAAAACATGACAATCCAAACTGCAATATTATGAAAATTCTGGCCTATGGATAATTACACAAGTGGTGCCATTAGAACAGAAACGAGGATACCACTTATAGTGTTAACGGGTCATGTAACATACGTATTCAACAATACATGTTCAAGTACAAGTCTAAGTGTCGACACACTTTAATAGATGAGATATATCACTATCTTCACAACATATAAGACATTTGATACATGCTAGTATAACTTTATTAATAATTTCTTATTTATTAACACATACAACTAGAGACATTTAGAATTTAAAGCATATACAGTGAATCAGTAAATGATAATCAACATTAAGATTTATCTATTACGATTTAATTCTTTTTTTTTTTTTTTTTTTGAGAAGTCAAACTCTTTTATTAATCAACTAAATCCGCCAAAACAACAATAGTAACAGAGATTGGAGGATGTGTTCCCCAAGCTTACACCTACAGAATCAGCGCCTAGTCGCGCAAGAAATGTGCCGGTTCGTTGCCAGTGCGCCTAACAAAAGAAAAACCAACCGACGAAAATTGGGCCGTCTCCGCAATGCAATCTTGCAATAAACTACCAAAGGAGGAGAATTCATCCTCACGATGCTGCAGCCGTTGAACACAGACAAGGCAATCACTCTCCACCAACAACTATGAAAGACCCAAGAGCCGCCCTTCCACTAATGCCATAAGGATCGCCTCAACTACAAAAATCCCTAAAAGTCCAAAAATCTCCCCGGTCGCACCAGAGTCCCGAAAGATGTCCGCTCCATACCGTAACCGCCATCTGACACTCAAAAGAACATGCGCCATGGTCTCGTTGGCGGCCCAACATGCAAGACACCTATCATCTCCCACGTTGCGTTTAGCCAAATTACACGCAACTGGCAAGCAATCATCCCAACATTGCCTCCACACTCTGTCCTGGCCTTCCGATCCGGAAGCTGCTCCCCCATCAACCCTGGCCGGTAAAGAGATAATGTCAGGTGATAGCCATATTTAACCGTATAAATTCCTCGGCTCTCATAATGCCAGATACGTCTGTCCAAATGATTGCCCTGTGTGATCGGGGTACAGAGAATCACATCACTCTCCCAACATTGGAATTGCCCTGTATGATTTAATTCTAATGATGTTATTATATGCAATATATTAATTTGGTTTATCGAATAAACAAATATATAATAACAATATGTATGTGTCATTTATTATATGTTCAAATATAAAAGCATAGTAATAATGATCCAATCTGGCTAGGCCATATTGCTTGACTAATATGGCTTGCTAAGGGTTCTCCAAAAATCCCTAAAAGTCCAAAAATCTCCCCGGTCGCACCAGAGTCCCGAAAGATGTCCACTCCATACCGTAACCGCCATCTGACACTCAAAAGCACATGCGCCATGGTCTCGTTGGCGGCCCCACATGCAAGACACCTACCATCTCCCACGTTGCGTTTAGCCAAATTACACGCAACTGGCAAGCAATCATCCCAACATTGCCTCAACACTCTGTCCTGGCCTTCCGATCCGGAAGCTGCTCCCCCATCAACCCTGGCCGGTAAAGAGATAATGTCAGGTGATAGCCATATTTGATGTTATTATATGCAATATATTAATTTGGTTTATCGAATAAACAAATATATAATAACAATATGTATGTGTCATTTATTATATGTTCAAATATAAAAGCATAGTAATAATGATCCAATCTGGCTAGGCCATATTGCTTGACTAATATGGCTTGCTAAGGGTTCTGAAACCTGTAGTTGCTACTGGATGCTAAATCAACAGAGGGTGTGTTATTCAGATCAACCATACAAGTATGATCAAAACATGCCAAAAGTATTTCTTCTTCTTCTTCTTTTTATCGGCTTAAAGTCCGTATCCAGAACCCATTGGTCCGACTAATCCAGAATTCGGCCCAAGTCGTGCCTGCACAGTCCGACTCTTACTCAGGAATAAGTCCTGGCCAAGAACTCTTTCAACATGCCAAAAGTCTTTCATGTGTGATCAATTGGTACATTTGCTGTTTCTTGTGCAGAGTATTGAAGTGACATTAGATCACAACAATTTCACACAAAGCAAAAAATATAAAGACAATGAATAGCTCTTACATATCACCAGCGTTACACTTACACGCACACAGTTACACCTATCAACACTACAATAAGATTCATCACTTCTTCCAAATATGTTTTCATATTCTACTACAACAACTAAGCTACAAGGAACAGAACTTAAAAAAGCTCATTCAGACATAAACTCAGTACATCTCTCTCCTCTAGTCGCGCTCATACTTCTAGGGTGTACTTGGAACAGGTTCAGTTCCAGAAACATGTGAAGCAGCATCTTCTTTAGCCATGGCGACGAAATTCACAGGAGCAACAGGCCTCGCACTCTCCCTCCTCCCACCGCCATCTTTGTTTATTGACCTTGAACCATTCTGATGACCATTAAGAGAGAGTCGTTTGCTTGTTGTACTTGATGTCCCGTTTGCGCCATTTGCTCGTGGACCGACCACCTTCTTAACACCACCAACTTGTCGAGCCGGGCTTGGAGAACCGAACGCTGAATCTTGTTCCTTGCTCATCTGCTCTTGGAATTTCTTCTGATCCTGCATAAGAGGAAACGTAGAAGCTATAATGCAATATGGTTCACGAGAAGCAAGCTGTTATGGATGGGGATGATGCAACTATAATATGACGGTTGTACCGTAAAAGTTTACAAGAAGTGAAACATACCCTCAATCTTCTTTTCTCTTCTTCTCTCTCTTGCCTAAGCATGACATATTCATCTAGCATGGCTAGCAGAGGGACACCATCATATGTGAATGTGATGCCAGATTCTTGTTCCCATGCTCGTGTTTTCGTAACCAAGCTGTCAACAAGAGCTACACATCCAAACAACACAACTGATCAAAAGTTGTATATATTGGGGACCTTTGTGTTCTACACAGCTTTTTCATCATGCTCATACTTGATATGTTTCTCAAATTAAAATTGTAACCGATCGGTGCTACCCTTAAAATTGCACGGCATGATACCCCATAAAAGTCAGCATTTTCACAAACTATAATTGTAGAATTATTGAGGAGTACCTGGAATTTTATTGACAAGTATCCTTGCCTTCTCAGCACGTTTTAAGTTCAAGTGTGCTCCACGGCTGGCGTTGTATCGGTTGTCATCCTACACCACAAAACGATTAGTGACACTCAACTTGTATGATCTGATGCACAAAATACTGAAAGCAGAAGGTATAACATAGAGCATTAAGTACCCTATAGTAGTCTTCAAGCCAACTCTCTTCTTCACAAGCAGACATCCACTTCTCAACCTTGTCTAATATATCTTTCCTACTCAAAGCCTCTTCTTTTGCCCTCGCAATCTGATTGTCCATATCTGCCAGTAAATCCGTGGGCTCAACTTTCCCTGAATCAATGAGGGCCATTATCTTTTCTCTTGCAGCTTCGTAATCAATCTCAACATGGGCGTGTACATATATCTCCTCCAGTTCAGCCTGCTTCTTGAAAGCAATTTCTTTCATTCTACTTGCTTTTAACCCATCAAGCCTTTCAACTTCCACCTCAGCCTTAAGATAATCAAAAATCAGTATCTCGAATTTTACGGTTAAATCATGAAATTTGGGAAGCCATTTACCTGTTCTATCAGATCCAGAGCAAGGGCCCCTGGAATGGTCACTTCATCCACGGCAGCTGATATATTGCAAGTAACATGATCAAAAAGGCTCCTTTCTTCTTCTGGGGTATCCATCAAGTTCCAAAGATCTATAAGCTGAGTTGCCAATTCTTGAAGCTGTGAAAAAACACAGGTTAGGGCGGCAATGGCGTACTTTGACACGTTCGAATCAAAATCTGGTCAATTAAGCTACCCAAATACGCCTTAATTCAGAATTCATCGTTTTTTTGTATGTGAGTGCTCGTGTGATTTTGGAAGTCACTCTTCTGAATTTTACAGGGATAACTGTTCATGCAATAATAGTAGCCTTCCATGGATTTACATGTACTGAACTAGATTTAAAAAGAAATGGCCTGCAGAAAACAATTTTATGCAATTACCTTGTGCAGCCTCTGCTTTTTATCCTCCTTTAATGCTTGGACAGTCCTAGCCAATCTGGCGAGAGTCTCATTGCTTATGCTTTTAGACTGTACACGGTGTTCAAACTGGGATGAACATCTGTTACAGTACTATAGAAGTCCATGCCAAGGACCGAGCAAAGATCGTGCACGGTACTGACAAACTCAAGCACTTTGTGCAATCTCTCACTCTGCAACACAATATGTAATTGTATTATTATTTGTCTATAGTCAACGATAGTGTACTTCTACATGAATACAAATGAAGTGTTCAATCGAACATAACCTTCTCCTTTTGCAGTTCTTGTAAATAAGCATGAAATTCATCAAGCTTGCGAAGTGATAAATCAGACTCATCCACTTTGGGACGATCCACCGATTCACTTTCACCAGCAATTTCTCCACATATCTTCTGAATTTGCAACTGCACATCAGAAAACTCTTTTATTCTCTCCTCTTTCAGTTTCATCAGTCTTTCCAAAGCAGGTGCAATAGCTGCAAGTTGTTCCTTGATCGTCTCATTAGACTTGTCGGGCTACAGATCATAACAAAACAGAGAAAGGATCAGACATTAAATAACAACAAAATGGAGTAAAAAAAAAAAAAAAAAAAAAAAAAAAAAAAAAA